>NDFG01000392.1:12177537-12576336 GCA_002167245.1 Sporophila hypoxantha
AAAAAAAAGAGGAGGTTCTATTTACTGCTTAAATGCAAATTTAACTACCAGGAATTTGGGCTGATTTCTGGATCAACACATTTYTGAACTAGAGTGGAAGTAGACTAGGTAAATACATGTATAGGTGCACATAGTCCATACAGGAGATGATGTTGATCCTTAGAAATATCAGAGCAGGAGACAATGACACTGGAATTCACAATTTCCCTTTGTCTCTCTGTGCAGGATAACACTTATTTGCAATTTGTTCCTGTTACAGCACATCCTCAGRATCTTACTCACCTTTGTGCTGTAAGGGTGCTGGTGGTGCCTGTGCTTGCTCTCACACAGACAGCTGGAGGCAACGGGTGCAGCTTGCCCCTTTACCCCCCACATCTGCCCTCACATTGGTAGGAGACAGTACAGAAAGCTCCTTGTTTTAGGGMCTGCTTCACAGGCTGGTCCCAAGCTGATTAGGTGGCTCTTGGCTCCTCTTGATGTTGTCCCACAGCTCACCCTGTTGCTCTGGAGAGACTGCACGAGCCTCCCTCTGTGAGGCAGCTCCTCATGTGTGCATCCCACACAYGCCCTTCAGAGTCACTGCTTAAACCTGCTCAAGAACCATCAGCAGCTCACCCAGACACCCATGGCAGGCAAGGTAAAGATGGAGCCATGAGCTTGAGTTGCACCCATACTGTATCTAAAGCATCATAAACTTCCTGCAAGACGAGAACTTCTGTTGTCTCAACCCATAGCGCTAAAATSAAAGTGCAAAGTGTTGATTACTTTGGCTCTGGTTTAATTTTACTGAATGTTCCCACCCACAGGATGCTTGGCCTATGTAAATGAAGACAATCATGAACAACACTAATAAAAATGTATTTGCTCTGGTCACCTTGTACAGAAATTCTTAAGAGTGATTTTGATTCTTTTTTTTTTTTTAATTTTTGTTTTAGTTTTTTGTTTGTTTGTTTGTCTGTTTAATAACATCCAAAATTAAAAAAAAAAAGAGGAAAAAGAACGCCTAAGGGGAAAAAAAGTACATAGGGGACCAGGTTAAGACTTAATGATTGGGCTTAGAAGAGCAGTAATTTTATTCAGTCCAGACCTCAGAGCCCCAAGTGTGGGACACTTTGGAAGASAGTGTGTGCCGGCAGCTGCATCCTCCAGGTCTGCATCATTTCAGCTGGCCACCAGTGCAGGATCCTGGCTGCCAGCTGCTGCACCACACAGGGATGCACTGCTGTTCCACTTAACACCCCTCTGAGCAGACAATGCAGATTTCATGTTTTATTTTCTGTTTATGCATCCAAACTCATAGTTAGGCAGATGGTAAGGGTATTATTATTTCATGATGCTGATCTTCYTACATAAATATTAGATCTAAAGAGCAAAATCTGGAAGTGGGGTAAAAAGGTCACTTCGTTTCTTGATCTGTTTCTGTTTCCCTTTGAAATTATTAGGAATTCTGTCACTGTGTCACAGTGGGAATAAGAACAGTTTCTTTTATGATCAAATAAGACTGGCTTTCATTAATTAATTTCTGAGATCTGAAAACATTGTACAAATAATGAACATGTATATATGCCAAAGCTGTGTAAATTCCCATATACTGCTTGTAAGAAAAGCATGTATTTGCCATTTTTGTCTAATACTATCACATTATTTCTTGTCTTATGGCCACACATATAGTGAAATGTATCTTCTTGACACACACACTTTCCTGGCTGCAATGGACATCATCCTGAGAAAGGATGRTTTTTTGGTCATGTAATACAAGCTACTGAGAGTGGGATTCACATGTCTTCTGCTGCTTGGTAGTTTTGCACTGTCTGCACAGCACTACAATCCTATCAGTAAGAGATGGGATGTTTCCCTCTAATTGCCAGCTATGTCATGGAGTATGCTGCAGACCTCTGCTGAGGTGAATCTGGGTCYGCTCCGCCTTCAGATTCTGTGTGATAGAGGCCATAGCTGGCTCCTCACGAGGGGAGGATGTGTAARGCAAAAGGAAACATATGGGAAAAACCTGACTTACTATTACTTACAATWAAAAAACTGAAACTCTTGGGTATTTACATTTTTTAATATTTCTTAGAGTACCTAATTTGTATGGATTGAATAATAAAAAAGGTGGCTCTGAGGGATGGAAGTTTCTCCATGGTAAGAAGGAAAAAAKCAATTTTCTATCCACAGCTCTCCAGAAAATACCTGCACAGTTTTGTCTTCTGTTGGTTAAGAGTCAGTATATTAATCTGTCAAACAAAAGAGAAAGGAAATTTAATAAGAGAATGAGTTATAGCACAAAGTAGTAAATATAGCCTACACCCAAAGACACAGCCCCCACCAGTCTTTGGGAAAGATGGTAGTTAGGTTCACATACCACAGCTTAGACTCATTTTGTTCTTACCACCCACATCATAGAATTCTGCATATTCGTTTCCTGTATTTCTGCTMGCAGTTCTTCCGATTATAAAGACCTTTTAAAATTGAATTTTATTACAATATATCACAGCAGTACTATTCTCTTGATGACAGATTTTTAAAAATAACTTACTATTTTTTTTTCTGATCAAAGAGCCACCACAGGAAATTCGATAAAGAACCAGAGACTTTGTTCCCTGGAGTCAGTAGCACATTAATATTTTTCATATATGTATTTGCTGTCATCAGCCACAATTCTGTTTCAGATCAAGGGTAAGGGAGCCTTTTTTGATGTGGGAGGGCAAGCCTAAAGCAGGTACCATTTGTCTTGCTTTAAATCATCCTGGTTTTTAAAATCCCTTAAAGCTTTTAATTTTCTGTATGACCAGAAAATATTCACTTCATCTCCATGTTCAAAGTGATGAACTCTGGAAAAAACAAATTATCATATGGTGTTAATTKTCTATAAGCAATCACATTTCCAGCAGTCAGCTGGCTTAAATTAAGGCGTTATTAAGCTGTCATCTGTAGAAAATGATATATGCACTACTTTGAAAATGTAGAATAAACTCAGCAGTTTATTTTTCTTGAATATAAATGCCTTTCTTGTATGCCTGTATGTGATGACTTTTCKGATACAATGAGATTAAAAGAGGAGAAAGGCTCGGGGAGCCTGCTTAGGCCTATCAGTGTTTACTGACTGTTCACAACACAGTGCCAGGCACCCAAAGCAGCCTCTGGGGCAGGTGTTTGCATCCCTGGGTGTGTGAATTAGCAGAACACTGTCAGTCTGAAGCCTCTTGCAGCAGGCCAATTATTGTGCTGGGATGTACAAGCTCCCAGCTCTGGCTTTAAAGGAYCATCATTGTTTTGGGAAACAAATTCTTGTAGTGGTGGGATTTGACTCTGGTGACTGTTTTGAGGATTTTTCAGATGTAGGACTGAAAATTAATCAGCACCCTGAATGTTTTTCTTCAGCTTAGTGAGGTTGAAAATYCCCCAAGAATTATGCACTGCTCTCTGTTGAAATAATTCCAATATATGACATTAAAGAATGGGGTCTTTATTGTTTATTAGATGTACATTTGTTAGACAAACATGGATGTGTGAGGAACTGTTGTTACACTGCACCACTTTAAGGAGAGGTCTCATTCTTCACGTCTGCCCTCAAGCACCAGTGTGGGTTTATCTGTGCCAAAATGAAACATATAGCTGCGTGCTACAAAAAAATTGCAGCTGTCTTTGGTGTGCCAGCACAGACCATACCACACTGCTGGTACTCATGAGCTGCTCTTCTGTGCTAACGGTGTCACAGAGGTGAAGCTGCAGCTGTGTCAGGTACTTCTGCTATCCCAGTATTTCCCTCTGTTTTCATTAATACAGTGTGACACCCATTACTGCCTTTGGGGGAAACAGAGAAGGGAAAAACACTGCTGTCACAGCAGATGCACTCTGATCTGGCTCCAAGGGGGAATGGGGTGCTTCCCCTGACTCTTCTTGCCTCAGATTTGGGTGTGAGTGGTGGTGGAGCATCTCAGCCAAGGCCTGTGACCTGTTTCTCCTCATGTGCTTGGACCTCTGCAAGTCAGTGCAGTCTGAGCACTGTAGCTACAAAACAGCCTTGTGTGGCTTTTCCACACATCTCTGCTCTCCATGAGCATCCCATGCATCCCATCAGTGGTTCTTTTCAGGCAAGTGAAGCAAAAAAGTAACAAATGTGTGACTTTGCCTCATTTTAACAAAACCTCTTTATGAAATGCAGTATGAAGATCATGAGAGCAACACTTGTGTGGCCACACATGCAGTGAATTGCAGCTCTTGTGCTGTACATTAGCACCTGATTCTGAAAAGGAAAGAACATCTCTACAGGGGCAGGTAGAAAGATACAGCCACAGTGGAGTCAGTAGGAGCCTTGGGTTTATAATGAGAAGGAATTGCTGAGGGGTTGCAGCACTTGTGCTGCATTAGTCATCAGTTCAGCAAAGTACAGGGACAGGTGGGTTCAGCTGGCTACTGCTGGACTTCCCTCCTTTTCTGGTGCTCCCATAGTTCTTTAGTTTGAAATTCTTAATGATTTGATTTATTCTGTTTATTCCCTTAAATGATTTAGACATTATGTCTCAATTTATGTTGGGAAATCTTTCTCTGTTTGTTTCCTGGGATCATAAACTGATTTAAATTATTTTAATCTTGCAGTGACCTATGTAGCTTTATGTTCACATAGACAAATGAGATTGAGGCTCTTTCCTTTGGAAGGACTGCTGTGATTTAATTTTTGTTTTCTACCTTATTTTCTTGAAAACCTAGGTCTCCAAGATGACGTAATTCTTCATTATGTTTGGAGAGGAATTCTTTCAGCATMTTTGGAGAGGAATATAAAGAAATTTTGCATGAAAAGATACATTAGTAGAGATGAGTGACATGCTATACATACTCATAGCAGATCTGGGTTTTCTGCTTTCCTTCTGCCTTTGCTATCAAAATTTGCTATAATCACAGTTTTTTTTTTTTTTTTTTTTTTACATTTGTAGGCTGGCAGTGATAGNATACATACTCATAGCAGATCTGGGTTTTCTGCTTTCCTTCTGCCTTTGCTATCAAAATTTGCTATAATCACAGGTTTGTTTTTTTTTTTTTTTTTACATTTGTAGGCTGGCAGTGATAGGAAGAGTATGGGAAATTGCCTTCTCTCAGTGACTCTTTATGATTCTGTGGCTAAATGGTATCATAATTAACGTCACAACAGCGGATTTGAAAAGGTGAGACTGTAATCAGAGMTCGGAACTTTTCCAAACTGGTGATTTTAAAGGGTCACTCTGTTCTGCTAGATTTGAAATAAACATTGTAGCTTGGCATTATATCAACACTCTGGATACCTGGCACCTCTTCAGGTTCAGTATCATGATATGGATTAAGTCCTTCACAGCAGTGGGGGTTTAAACCTGTTTTGTAGTAGGTTTGTAACACAACACCAAAGCTTTGGGTTTGTTTTTTTAGAAACATTTCAGAGCACATTCAGACATGAGCAAGTACATTTCCCCACCACTGACGTGAGGTAAGGGCTAAGTTTTTTGTAGGAAACATGTAGAGCAGCCTACTATTTTACAGGTGAAAAAATTTCTGGCACTTAAGTGTAGAATTTGCTAATGTGGTTCTTGTTGTGATTAACCCCATCTCTTTCCTGCCAGTTGGAGCTAGCCACATTTGTAGCTGTTTGGTAGTGGAGAYATCTACTTGGAATGATCAAAAGAGCCAGGGACCATCCAGGCTGCTAAGCAGATCTTGCAGCAATGCATCCAAATGCATGAGACAGCTCCTGGCTCCCTCTCATCTCTCACCATAAGTACAGACATGGCTATTTGTCAGCAGTAAATGATGGAGACCCTGAGCTATTGCGTGGCCCTGAGGGCATGTAGCAGTGTGTACAGCTCACATCCGTACAGCTCTTTTCCACTTCCTGGAAGCAGGGTGGTGCTGCTGTTGTGGGGAGCAGTACCTATCTCCAAATCATGCCTGGACACTGGTGACACTGATGCTCTTTGGAACAGGTCAGAGTGTTTTCACAGAAGCCCTGAGGCTGGTGAAGGTGAATGAAAWGTGCGTGTGAAATCACTAGCAAAAACAGAAAAACAAGGGTTAATGAAATGAATAGGTTAATCACTATGGGGCATTGTAGAAGTAAATTCATTCAAAGAATTTGATAACAAGGAGGCAAAGAATAAATTAAAGCCTGAATCTGTGGTAAAGAGATGAGGAGAAACCGGAGGGATGCCACAAAACATCCTGATAAAGAAAACAACAGAACAATGGGAAGCAGGAATTTAGCCTTTAAGTTAAATATCCTGTCAGAACACTGGGGTTCAAAAGGCAGATACAGAACAGAGTTTGTTGTCACTAGAAGCAAACCTAAGAGCTGTGCCAGGACTTGGCAGCCAGTGGTACTGCACTGCCACCTCACACACAGGCTGTTTGGATGGGTTCCTGGGTGCAGACGACCCATGGGACTCCAAGGAAAACCCGAGTCACTATTTTTCTTGCAATGGGGTGAGCTGAAGTGTCCTCACACAATCCCACAGAAAGTGAATCAATGTCTTCTACACATTTTGAGTGTAGGAGCCTGGTCCTTCTCAAAACATCTTCTTTTAAGAAAATACCTTTGTCCAGATTCGAGTTAATATACTTTTAGCAGCTCATTAAGAGATTTTAAAAAAAGCTATTTGCTAGAGAACAACTTAGATGATGTCAAAGGAGAGAAAAACCAAGTGGTTGTTTTAACAGTGTCAGCAGCTGTCTGAGTGACTTTTACATGCAGTGAGAAATAATATCTAGACACATTTTTTTAGTGCTTGATCCTGTGCCTTGATAGAAATCATCTTCCATTATTCAGGCATGCTGGTGGAGATAGAGCTACTGATTTCCAAATGTTGATTAGAAGTAGTCTTCTTTGTGGTGTTACCTGAAAAAAAAGGATATTACTATTATTATTACTATTACTATTATTATTATTAATATAATTCTTACATGTCTTTTAAAACACCTATTATATGCAAGGCAAATATGGTCAGGTGATTACTTTATCAATTATTCTTCAACCACTTGTGTAGAAAATTCCTCAAGGTTTGAAGGTTTTTTTCTCAACTTCAGTGTATTAGTCTTCAGCATGATTCATGAACTTGAAGGTTGAACACTATTTGTGCTCAATGCAGAATTTCCAAGATGAAGTAAAATAAAATTCAGGGTAAAATATTTTGCCTAATATATTTTTTTACTAGCTTTAAAGCAATGAAAAAAATAAAGCCGCAGCAGCAACGTCATCAATAATAATAACAGTAACAATAACAACAACAATAATAATAAAGTGAAGAGTGGAAAAGGAGAAAATGAAAGAACAGAAAAATTTGAATAAAAACTGKACTGAAACAAGACAAGGGAGATGTTCTTTCTGAATATTACAGGCTGTTTTTTACCACAWGTACCTGATGTGAACAGTGTTTTGTATATAGACATGCATACAGTTTTTATGGGTTTGTGTTCCTTCTCTCACTCAGAATGCCATGCATTCATCCTTCTTTCTGAAGAATATGTCTGTAAGTATTCAGGAACAATTCTTTACTTTGTAAGAAAGTTGTAAATGGACCACCCTTCCTCTCCCCTAAATTTAAGAACATGTTATGAAATTTTATTGTAAAATCTGATGTGGGATCAGGCAAAATAATTTGTCTGGATTGAAGATCTCATTTGTAAAACTGATGTTTTAAAAGGTTTGAAAGCCAGTCAAAAATAAATTACTTATAAAAACTKATTTCAAATGTTTTAATGCCGAAAGTTGTTGAAACACTTAATTTCTACACTTAATTTAATTTCTAGCCAYCTTTCTATCACAGCCCTATTGGTATAGTGTTTGAATACCTCACAAGTATTTGCAACACTTTTGTCACAAAGGGGAAGCTTTTATTCTTGTTTCGCTGAATTTCCACTTAGTGCCTTCAAGGAAGAACAAAGACAGTGTTTCTTGTCCAGAGACATGAAACAAACTGTGGTGAAGTGAGGTTTCTCACACTCCAATTTCAACTACCAGAGAACTTTCCTGAGAGGGATTTTGTTCTAAGTATGGGGACCATATATTTGGCAATATGAAGGCAGATTTGATTCATCTTCATAACGGCTAAAATTTCTACTCTGGTTGCTGTTCAGTGGTTTTCATGGCCCAGCTCTTTCTTGTGGGCCCCATCAAGACTTGCCTGGATTAGCAGGAATGCAGAGTTTGGATAAACCTAGAGACTAAACTGATGTGTCACTTTTGGAGGTATGTTAGGGAAAGTGCTTCAGTGAGAAGGGTTTACACTACACATTTTTCATTTTGTAGCACCTTCTACAGGGCCAGCTGTGGTACCAGAGTGACTTGGTAACTAGCAACAGGTATTAGAGGACAACTAGAATCACAAACAAAGGCTGCCTGAATTTTTTTCCTACACATCTATGTGTAAACTGAAATGCAGACTGAGAACACAGAAGCTGTTTTGGAAGACAATTTTGTTTCCTGTGTGCTTCCCCCAGTGCCTCTCGCTGCTCCCTGCAGAGGGCGGGGGCTTCCAGCTGGCTGGGTGAGGGACTGGCTGGGCAAGGAGAGCTATGCAGGGCTGGGGACTGGTTCTCTGTCCCTGCTGCTGCTGCCTGCTCACCAAAGCCTGGGGAAACTGCTGCCTTTGCAGAAGAGAGAGGTGCATGGTTCTCCTCTTCCTCAGGAGCTCCAGCCAGAGTGGCAGCTGCCAGCTTGGTGTCCACGGGACCTGTGGAGCAAGAGATGCACTGTGCTGGTCTCCTGCCTCTCCTGCTGTCTCTGTGGCCATGCTGCTGGGACAGCAGGGTCCCTCTTGGGGGACAGTGTGGGGGTCCTGTGAGAGCCCTAGGTCCAAGTGCTTGACCCAGATGAGTGAGCAGAAAGGCATTCCCAGTTCTGTGACAGCTCTTTCTCACTGTTGTTTACCCCCTGAGAAAATTCTTGGTCATTGTGCCTGGGATCCTCCATCTGTGGGAGCTAGGACACGTGAGATGCAGCTGCCCTGACACAGCAGCAAGCCTGGCTCCAGCCCTCAAGTGTCTCCTTGTGGTCCTGTCCCACCACTGGCTTCTCTCTCTTACCCCATCCATCCTCTGTCTTGTCTGGGAGTAGAGGTTTGCCTTCTCCTGCATAGACATCTCCAATTCCTTCTGGAGACAGCAGCAGAAGCCGGATATCAGTTCAGCTGTAGGCTGCTCGGTGAAACAGCCGACAGCCTTTAGCATCTCTTATGTCCTGTTTGTGGGTAGAGGCTTTTCTGCTTTGCTGTACTTACTCCTCARTTTCTAACTTTACCCTTTGGGGAACTAAGAGAAGTGCAAACCCAAAATTTGGTGTCTTAAGGACAATTAAGGTACATGTCAAACTTTAGAGAGCAGAAAATTTCGAGCTTGGCTACTAATATTTTACAACAGGTGACATGCCTAAAGACCCAAGGGGTTTAGGCAGTATACAGGGCCTTATAAAGGGATCCTACTAACCAGGTCAAACTGACAGGATCACATTTGGAAAGGCAAAACTACAAGGCAAAATATCTACCCCTTTAATARCTTAGCTCCAATTGAGCCCATGGGATCACAGTCTACTGTACATGCAGACAGTCAACTGAGCAGGAAGGCTTTGTTGACAAGTAATTGTTTTCCATAGCAAACTCATACTTATTTATTATTTAAAGCCTATTTATGCCTCCTTTCAATTTTCTGGAAACATATTCACATCTCTTAAAACAACACTATTTGTTTTCATATTTCCTGAGGGGAATTACAGGTTCATTTGCTCTAATTCAGCTGTGCCTAATGTTGGTACCTCTGCAGTGCCCCCAGGTTCCACTGTAGTTTGCCACCTTTCTTCATGAACTCCTGGTGGGAGCTTCAGTCATTTACAGATATTAACATCATAATTCACATCACAGATACTTTTCCTTAGGAYCTTGCTAGTTGCTGCAAGAGAGCTGGAGTGATTACATTTCCTGAATCAGTTGCTTGTTTTCCTGTTCYTTATGGAAATGCATTTTTATTAGCTCCCCTATAGAGAAAAACTCAAGATTGTTGCTGCTTTTGAACCAACTCTGATTTGTGATGTTTTCCTCACTRGTGAGCTAATATGGTTAGCAATGAGTCTTCCTTTAGCTCTAAGTGTTTATTTAAGGCATTTCCTGAAGGTAGGACATAATGGCAATCCATAACAAGTTAATTTGATTATTATATGGACCATAAATCAGGTTTTAAATTGATTCCACAGTGAGTAGTATGAGGCTTTATCATTTAGGATCCTCATGTGTTGTAACTCCCCCATGCACTAGTAACTAATTGTTATTCATTACTGACACCAAAATTAGGGGTGCACTAGCTATGGTTCAGCAATGAGAAAAAATTTCCTTTGCTGATTTTAGTTTGTAGATGTTGCTCTATTTCCCAGCTCGGAATGATGCAATGGCTAAACTGGAGGGCATGGGGATGAAATTAAGTCTGTTTCTACTTGGAGCAGAACACATGCAACACACGATGTTACTGAGTGTGGCTGTGAATCTAAAGAGGGAGATTTTCAACAGTTGATTTTGCTCTTTCTGTTCATGCTGTTACCAGCTAAGCGCTATGAGGGTGTAATGCAGCTGCCTCTTCTCTGTGCTGCAGTGGAAGACACGTGATGATGGGGTCTGCTAGACACAGTTTATTTAGGATAGCTAATTTTGCATGCATGTTACTTTTGCTCCCTCAACTAGGTGTTACAGATCCTGGACATGAGCTAGTTATACTGTGGTATTTGGAACAAATGAAGAACTTTATTACAGCTTCTGGATTTTGTTGGGGGAACATGGACCACTGGGTTTATCTCAAGTTAACCTTGCAAATTCTGTGAGTCTGAAAAGAGTCTGCAAAAGGGTGAAACACTTAAACTTTTCCTTTTGCTTCCTTGTGATTTTTTAGAGTGCGAAGTCTAGTGCAGCAGGATCCAACCTTGTTACTATCCTGCTTCATGTTATTGCTTTTAAGGTCCAACGTGGCGGTCTTTTCTGCATGCTGTCCCAGGCAGGGTAGGCTGATGAGGTGGATTACARGATGGTGTACCTCTGCAGTTCACAGTCCCATCACTTTCCTACTCACCACGCTGCTGTCATGTGGATMGAAGTGTACCTGTATGGCAGGGCACAGATGGTGTTTCCCTGAGGGCAAGGCCACAGGGCATTTGTGTAAGAGGTGGTGTACTTTGGGTGGGTGGCTTTTCCTGCTGACCTGACCTCAACACCCCACCTCCATCCCTGTAGTTGCTGGATCACATGAACCTGCTGAGAGCAGAAATGGGGCTGAAAGCAACCAAGCTTATCCTGGTGTGGATGTATTGTACAGTGCCTTGATGTCCTGTCTACAGACCTGAGTACTGGTCTTCTGTTGTGTGAGTGTTATCACTGCTAAAAATGGCACTGTCTCATCTCCAGAAAGCTGTCTTGCATTCCTTTCCCTGACTGCATGAAGTGTGTACCACAGTGAAGGTCCCTTTAGCCCAGAGTCCTGTCTCCCATGTTCACCCTTGGTGGGTGCTCTGATTAATAAGGACCTGGTCATGTACTGAGTACTGAAGCTCTCCAGCCTCCTTCTGTGCTCAGGAGGAATAGGCAAGAGTTTGCACAGATGTAAGTTGCTACTTTTGTTATCCTCTCAGTTGTGTAGTTCTTTTACAGATTTGTTTCATTAAAATAACAAAGAAACTTTTACCAGAAGATGCACCTCGACTGGCTAATTTCCCTTRTCAGTTTTTATTTTAACCTCTGTTTTATTTGAGCCTCTTAGTTGCAAAGCTGAAGGGCATAATCTCTTTTCATTCCCAGTGGGTATTAGTCAGCAGAGTTCTGTGGGATCAGTTTGTGCTAGCTGAGACTTTGTCCCTCGGAATTATTAATGTGGTGGAGCTTCAAGGCCTGTACAAATTTACAAGAGGAGCTTCTCCTTTCATGAGCAATGTGTTAGATTGCTCAGCTCAACTTCACTGCTATTACTTCAGATAAAAATAATCAACTTAGTCTGATTAGGACCAGCGTGATGTGCACCTCTGTGGTTGGACTGTGCTGATGTCTGTGCTCAGTGATTATCAGAGCGGAGCAAAGTGAGTACAGATAAGATGCTGCTTCTACGCTGCTGCTGTCTTGTTGTTGCAAAGGCTTTGCAATCTATATCCTCTGAAAGCAAGGTCCAAAATTAATTTAAATGGTACTTYCGTGCTATGAACTTTTTTTACTCTAGACAGCCTTGGATATTTTAAAGCTTTGTGCTTTACTGGTTATTTCTACACATTTCTAGCAGTTGTTTTGCAATTCAGTTGCTCACAGCTTTTAATAGCATGGTGGAGCAGATTCTTAGGTGGCAGAAGTCTGTGAAATTGTATTGACCTATGCAAGCTGATTATCTGACATTTTGGGATTTTTTTAACATTAGATAGGATGAAAATCCTTCTGGTTTATCTCAAGCATGCACTTTATTCAGTTTCTTTTAGAGAGTACAGTGGTACTCTACAGTGTAAAGAACTGAAAAAACTCCATAGCTATGTTACAAGGTTATTTAGAGGATTAATCAGAACTCAAAGGTATTTGGGTGTGCAGCCATGCAAGGTAAAGTCGAGAGGTACCACATAGCTTTASCTTTCTTCTAGAGCAGGGGGAAGATGTAAAGATGTTCTTGCAGGATGCTTGCAGGATTCCACATGCCTGAGTGGTCCTGGCTTTCCACAGCCCCTGCTGGTGCAGTGGGTGTGTTGAGATGCAGGTAAGGGGAGATGGCAGCCATGGTGGCTTAAAAAGGGCAGAGAACTCCCATCAGGGAGCAACAAGAAAATGTTTTTTTGTAGATGACTGTAGATGGTTTCCTGCTGCCTTTATGCTGGCAGCTGTGCATACCATTAGAAACCAACAGCAACAGGTCAATAGCCTCAGTAAGATTGATGTTCTCCATTCCTGTCTTAAGCTTTTTCACTACATTTCCACATACAGTAACCTTCATTTGAAATGTTACAGGACTTTCCAAACTTGAGTGAAGGTGGCCCTGAGAAATCTGATCTGACTCTGAAGTTGGTTCTGCTTTGAGCAGGGCATGGAGAGAACAATCTCCAGAGGTCCCTACCAACCTCTACCTACACTGCTCCATTTCAGTGGGACACTGAAAACCACACAGCCAGTGAAGCAGCAGCAGGTTTCCTGCCTCTGCAGAAATTTTGTAAAATACAGAGAATGTGGTCTGTTGTCTGTTAGATGACTCTGTTCAGCTAACTTGTAAAATAGTCAGTGTTAGCACCTTGATGAAATTAGATTTTATAAAGCAGAAGACTTTAGGTGAAATGTTCAGGGACAGAAATTGTAATCTGTAATATGTAAGAAAATAATACCCAGAGAAAATGCTTAGGGGTAGACAAGAATAGTGATTTCATCCTGTCACCGACCTGTAATCTCTAAGACCCAGGAATTGTCTTGTATTCTAGGTACCTCAGTGATCAATCAGGGAGAAGTTTTCATATTATTTTTATAATGCTTTCACTTTCTCCTTTCTTAACACTTTGTAAAACTTCACAAAGTGAAATTTTACATTCATTCTATAATGAAAAGGTGTCCTGGATCTGCCGACTTTAACTTTATSACACAAGTTCAGGTAAAAGGATTTCATAGATGATATAACACCATAGCCATCACAGATTTCTGCTTGTTCACTTGTTTCAGCTTATTTCAGGCCAACTGTAGTGAGTTGCTGGCAGCGTGATGTAACCCCACTTACTGTAAGCCTGGCCTGCCCTGTTAGCCAGTTGTTCACTCATTAGGATGGATTTATCTAGATGCATTTTTTTCCCATAGTTTCTAAGCTATTTCGTTTGTATGGTACTGCATGTTATCTCCTCTGTTTGAAATAGTATCACACTGAAAATGTTCATAGAAGTTGCCAACTTGGAAGAACATTAAAAAAAGAAAAAAAAAAAAAGGGAGTGGGGGGAGTTTTGCTTTGATCCCTTTGGCCAGACTTTGTATACTGCCTGAGGGTGAATTTGCACTCTTATTTTCACATTTGAGATCCCACTGCTCCAAAGTCCAAATATCTTTGTGGCCTTTTGATAGTGTGAAAGAGAGTTCTGGAATGGAATGTGCAATGTAATATTTGAATGGCATGGTCTCTTCCTATGTAGTGGTAAATAGTGCCTATCAAAAGCACTAGTTTGTTTTACTGATTGGTTTACATAAGCATGCAGCATTTCAGATTAGTCCAAATTACCTTTGAACTTCTTAGGGCTGTAAAATTAGCCTAGATAATCTTGAAAGAATAAATCATCCTTAATGTTTCCAGTAGTGTCTGGTTAGACTTGTATGTCTCCATGTAGTGGTTTTCTTTGAGCGCTGTCATGAAACTCCCAAATCAAAGGCATATGAAAATGAGTAATAATTTATTAAAATAATAAAATTGGATAAGTGCCGCCTGCACCTGAAAATGGTGCACATCCACAAAGGATTCTTGTCCTAGGAGACAGCTTAGGTGGTTGGAAGACATGTCTTCTGCCTGGGGAGAGGATGGGGGAAGTGCTATCACCCAGTAGAAGGTGGTCAACTCCTATAGCACATGGTGGTAAGTCACCAGTAAAGGGTGAATAAGCTTCGTAACAATGTCCTCCTACTGAGAGTGACATTATTTTGATACATCTGAATTTTGTATTTTTTTCTGAGTGTAGTCTCTGACAAATTGATTTATATTGTCTTCTGTAAAAAGACAGTGTGTTTCTACTTACCTACCAGGTTTCAGAGGGGTTGCTTGTGACATAAAACACATACACTCATTATCTGTCTGTGCTTTGAAGGAAACTAAAGACAGGGTCAGTTTTTGATATTGCTTGTGAAATGGAAATAAAAGAATTGGTGATGTGCAGCTGTCTTTCTTGAGGACAGGTGGCTGTACCCATACTGACAGTTTAGTAATGAATCACATGATAATATCTTTATTGATGACCTGGATAAGGAGATCAAGGGCATCTTCAGTCTGTTTGCAGATGACAACTAATTTGGGTGGGAGTGCTGATCTGCTGGAGGGCAGGAAGGCTCTGAGAGGCACCTGGACAGGCTGGATCATGAAGGCCAGTGTGTGAAGTTCAATAAGGCCAGTGCCAGGTCCTGCCCTTGGGTCACAACAGCCCAGGCAGTGCCACAGGCTGGAGAGTGGCTGCAAAGGACCTGGGGGTGCTGGTGACAGCAGCTGACCCTGACCAGGCTGTGCCCAGGGGGCCAAGAAGGCCAATGGCATCCTGGCCTGGATCAGCAATGGTGTGGCCCAGCACGGGCCAGGGCAGGGATTGTCCCCCTGTGCTGGGCACTGCTGAGGCCACACCTCCAGTGCTGTGTCCAGCTCTGGGCCCTCACTGCAGGAAAGGCCCTGAGGGGCTGGAGAGAGTCCAGAGAAGGGCAATGGAGCTGGGGCAGGGTCTGGAGCACAAGTGCTGTGYGGAGCAGCTGAGGGAGTGGGGGTGTTTAGTCTGGAGAAGGAGAYACTCAGAAGAGATCTATCACCCTCTACAGCTGCCTAAAAGGAGGCTGTGGCCAGGTGTAGGTTGTRCTCTTCTCCAAGATAACAAGTGATAGGACAAGTGGAATTGCACCAGTTGCACCAAGGGAAGTTTATATTGGATATTCATAAAAATTTATTCACTGAAAMAGTGGRTGAACGTTGGAATGTACTGCCTAGGGAAGGGGACGAGTCTCTATCCCTGGAGGAATTCAAAACACATTTTTATGAGGTGCTTTCATGACATGGTTTAGTGGAGTGGTGGTATTTGGCCAAACTTGGACTTGATTTTAGAGATCTTTTCAAACTTTAATGATTCTAAGATTCTGTGATCTTCGGCCACCAACAGGTTAATGCTGTCAGTGGTCCCTTGCTACAGCTCCAAAGAGCACTTGCTTGGGCTGCAGGGGAAACAGCCTGTGCTGCATCATTTGTATAACCTTAAAGACTGAGGGCTGGCATTACTAGAAAAATCCAGACTATTCTCTTGAGCAAATAAGAGTCAGATTTGGTGCCTGCAATTAGATTATTAAGGCTGCCAAGACAGCCCTTCAAATATCTGTGAAAATATAAATTGCAAAATTTTTCCAGGGTGACTGGGGAAT
Source organism: Sporophila hypoxantha (assembly GCA_002167245.1). Lineage (NCBI taxonomy): Eukaryota > Metazoa > Chordata > Aves > Passeriformes > Thraupidae > Sporophila > Sporophila hypoxantha. Next base: position 12,193,626 of record NDFG01000392.1, read on the forward strand.
TATCCATGGATGTCCTCTGTGAGTTTTTTTAGCTGAAGGAAATTTTGCATCTTGGCTTTTGCAAGGTGTTGTCTCTACTGTGTTGTTGCACTTTGTCCTGATCTCAGAACCCAAAGCTCTAATATTGCCAGGCCCTTGTAGAAGTGGTAGTAGGAACCATAATTATCAAAATTTGTGTTCTGTTTGAGCTTTCTTATGCTTGGCAGCTGCTTCCAGARATCATTATTTAGTAAATTTTCTGGAGGTCTCAGGAGTTGTTTTCAGCTGGATTTATTTTTGGATGAAGGCAATTTTTTTTTTCAAGAAGTATCTTTGATGAAATAAATGATGGAAAGAAACTGACAAGCTGTAATTCAGTCAAGACATTCACTTATGGCAGAGYTTGTGACAGCAGCTTGATGGAATTGAGGTTTTTCTGTTCAGTGCAGAAGCAGGTATTTTCATGTTAAACACAAAAATAAATTATTATTACATTTTATTAGTATTGACAATATTTCTATTTTTATGTTCAAACACATATAATGTAGAAAATAATTTGTTTCTAAATACAGATGACAAAAATAACATATTCTTAATTCAGACATGGAATGCATAGTTTGATTGTTTATGTAATTTTGGTTTTGTGCTAGTGGTTTTGGCAGTACATCTGAAAATGAAATGTTATGGAGAAAATTAAWATCAGTGATCCTTTAAAACTTTATTTATAATGGCAGGATACAAATAATTATTGTGATCGGAGGAATTAAGTTTCTATATCAGAGATGATCTAGCCGGAAACATCTGATCCATCTTTGTTAAGAAGAGAAGGAATGAAGCTCTGGCTAACCTTCATTAACCATTGCTGGGCCATTTTGTGGTGTTTGTGCTCTCCCACTGCTCCAGGGAAAGTTGTGACTTCCAAATTCCTTTCTGCTCTACCACAGATAGTCCCTTTATTTAAAGTACACCTGGGCRAGGGAGCTCTGCAGCTCAGGGAAAATTAAATTTTGCTGTCCCAATGTGTCCAGACAGTTATTTTCATTTTTCTGTCCCAATGTGTGCAGACTGGTTATTTTCATCTGGCCAGCAGCTCTGCAGACATGGGTCTGCTGCTGCAGCTGGGTGCTGGCCGGGGAGCACAGGGAMCCCTGATCCTCACCAGGGCCCATGCTCCCTCAGCTTGCTCTCCAGCCCCTTCCTTGGGTGGCCAGCACTCTGGGGTGGAAAATATGCCTCTTTCCTGCACTTTCAGCAAGTTGCTGCCTGTAGGAYTTGTCTGCTTTGTGCATGCACTGTCAATCCAGCTATAAAATCACTTTTGGCATGATTTCTCTGTTACAGTAGATATTCACTGGCTTGGATCTTTTTATAAGCACTTGGTTGCTCCATTTCCTAACCTTAAATGATCAACCATTGGATTTGGCTTGCAAGRCCCCAGATAAATATTTTAAAATACAGGGGGGAAAAAAACACAGGGACTCACCCTATAATTAGGAGTGGATTGATGAGGAGATGCAATTCAGTCTTCTTTATAGTATCTTTTTACTTAATAAATGTTCACCAGAGCCAACAGATACTGAATTCCTGAGGTAGAGTCTTGTATGAGCAAGTACATTGGTAAACTAGAATAAATCAACAAGTAGTGAAAAAGGCTATGGATTACATTTAATTATTACTACTGGAATGCTAAATTTCTTCAGTTAATCTTTTGGTTTGCCTRCTCATGTCAGCAAGTTTCTATGTTTATTCTGTTGCCCCTTGTTTTGTATCTCATGTCCTAGATAATCCTGACAATGTGGATAATTGCTTTTGATTTTGATAGYTAATAGATTATGTCAATACACTACATATGGGAACAAATGACTTTATCTTGCATACTCTCTGACCGAATATATTTTGGGTAGAGTGGTCAGTTAGCTTGTACCCAGCAGGACTACACGATTGATGCTGCTTGGGTACTATATCTGCTAAAGAATGGTTACATTCACAGCTGCTCATCAGAATATTGTGAGTAACTGAAGTCCTTTCCCTTTATTATACCTGGACAGATGAGAGAGTTGCTGCTGGAAACTTCCTGAAGCTGTGGTCCAATTAGATGAATTTTGGCAAGAACGCACTTATMCTCAGTTGAATCCAACCAACAGATGGCTAGCCAGTCTCTGTGGACTTGGCAGAGAAGGCCCACTCCTGTGGCTCTGTCTGGAGTAGCTCTTATATGAAAAGAACAGTGCCAAAACTTAGATTTTGTTGATTCTGCAGTTGTTCTGATAGTTAAACAGAGCTGGTTTTAAAACTGAGRTGCTGACCTGTCAACCTCCACTTTGTGCCTGGGAAGATAATGGAATAGATCCTCCCAGAAGCTGTGCTAAGGCACATGGAGAACAGGGAGTTGATTTGAGAGACCAGCACAGCTTCACCAAGGGWAGGTCTTGCCTGACGAACCCAGCGGCCTTTTGCAGTGGACTGACTGCATCACTGGACAAGGGAAGGGCTGTGGATGTCCTGGTCTTCTGTAAATCCTTTGACATGGTCCCTCACAACATTCTACTCTCTAAACTGGAAAGAGATGGATTTGAGAAGTGGTCTGTTAGATGGAAAAGAAATCGATTAGATGGTCACATCCAGAAAGTCATGGTCAAGGATTCAAGAGTCTCAAGGGACATCGGTGACAAGTGATGCCCTCAGAGGTCTGTACTGGGACTAGAGTTATTTAATATCATCATCWGTGATGTAGACAGAGGGATCAAGTGCAACCTCAGCAAATTTTCTGAGGCTGAGAGATGTTGTTGACACACCTGAAGAATGGGATGCCAGCCAGACAGACCTGGACAAGCTGTTAAAGTGGGAATTTGAAGAGCTGTAACAGGCCCAAGTGCAAGGTGCCCATACCTGGGTTAGGGCAACCTCCACTATCAATGCAGTCTGGGAGATGAAGAAATTGAGAGCAACCATGCCCAGGAGGAGCTGGTYGTGATGTTGGGGACATGACCCAACAATGAAGGCTTGAAGKCCAGAAAGCCAATAAGTAGTAAAYTAKGATATGGATTACCTTTAATTTTTCCTGGTGGAATGAAAAATTTATTTAKTTAATCCTTTGGTTTTTCAAAATGCAAGATACAGTTAATCCTTGGATGTATCAAAAACTGTGGCCAGAGGATTATGAGACATGATTCTGCCTCTCTATTCCTCTCTGGTGAGACCTCACCTGGAGTCCTGCATGCAGATCTGGGGTTCTCAGCACAGAAAAGACATGGACATGTTGGAGGGCRACAAAAATGATTCTAGGGCTGGACCTTATGAAGACATGCTGAGATTTGGATTTGTACAGTCTGAAGAAGAGAAGGCTCCAGGGAGATCTTTTCCCAGCCCTCAAGTACTTGTGGGGGGCTTGTAAGACAGATGAGGACAAATTTTTTAGCAGGGRTTGCTGTAATGGGAGAAGGGGTAATGGTTTTAATCTAAAAGAAGGTACATGGATTCTAGATATAAGGAAGAGATTTATTACAATGAAGGTGGTTAAACRCTGGAACAAGTTGCCCAAGAGGTGACCTGTTCCTAGGAATATTTAAGGTAAATCTGGATGGGACTCTGAGCAASCCAATTTACTTGAAGATATCCTTGGTAATTTTTGGGAGATTTTGACTAGATTACCTTTAAAAGTCACTTCCAACCCAAACTATTCTATGGCTCTGTGGTAGGGGAAAGGGTTCAGAGATGTCCTTTGTTGATTTTGTACTAGTCAGATCCATAACCCACATGGAGACCCACTCTGACCTAGATTGTTCCCCTTCCTTGGAATGAGGTGAAAAAGAAGTACTAGTGTAGAGGGGGGAAGTCCCACTTCACACAGAAAAACTTCCTTCCATGACAAACAGAAGACTCTCTGCTGGTGGAATATCAGGATTAAAACTGAGTCATGTCATAAATAATTGAAGCAATTCTAACATTCTTTGTGTCCATAAAACAGTCATGTTTGTTGTGTGAGTTTTATCGATTCTAGCTTACTTTTAAGACTATTTTCTGCAAGAGAAGACACACAAACCATATTGTTGATGGATCATATTTTTGGTGCTGGTTGAATGACATATTGTGTCTTCTCCAAAGAATTTTGGTATYTTTAGCTTAAAAATCAGAGCTAAAAAGTTTTTTTTAAATTAAAGGCTTGTTTCCAAACAATATGCAAGGAATAATTTATTTAAGTAGTTACTTCTACTGCTTGACCAACAATAAATACATGAAACAAGTAAATTTTTTGCATGGTGGTATGTAACWCATACTTTATGTAGCACAGCAGAGTCAAAAGGCAAGATGAATTATATTTGATGTATTGTACCATTTGGTAAATTGACATCAGTAAGGCTCCACTCACTTCCTGTTTGTATGAATACAAAGGATTTTTCTTATTCAGGTAAGCTTGAGGCAAACAGTGTCATGGTTGMCATTTTCATCTTCATTTTGAACATCTATATTCCCTGTTTTATGCTTACTTTTTGAAATCCCTTTGTTCCCTTCCAGCTCACAGATGGGCKCAAAGCACCTCTGCTTTCCACGTCCTGCTGTGCTATTGCTTAAGTACTTACCATCATTGCATCCTAACTAAGGAGGATATTGCTTACAGGGGCATAGATAGCAGAACTGGAGGTAAAGTTTCTTTTGCATCGAACTGTGCGTGTTAATAGATATAAATAAGTTGTGGAGTATTCTTAAAACTGTTGTGCTAGTGAAAAGCTGGCTCTCTCCTGGTGGAGTTGTTATGTTTCCATCAAATTGATCTAGGTAGCTGACATGACTCAAAGTGCCTTGGCAGATACAAAGTGAGTTGGGAAGCATTTACACATAGACCTCTTAGATGGRAGAAATGAGAGAGGAGGAGGAGGAGCCAGTAGCAAGGGGATTAATGGTAATCTGAGGGTTACCACCCTCCAGCATCTCTGATGTGTTGAGTGCTCTAGAAACMAATTTCACAGGACACTGAGGTGCTATTGGGGGGAATTAACAAACTGGTAGTAGTAGGGCTGGGTTTAAAACCTTGGATCCATCATGAGGCAATCTTGGCTGTGCTTTTTCAGCCATCTGTTCTCATTTATTAACCCCTGGGGAGGCTTGCAGGTCCTACAATTTTTTACTAGTCATCATGAAAAAAKTCCAGTTATTAGAAGCTATAGGGGAAGACAGAATACAGAGTCTTTATACTGTCAGTTTAATATAATTTTCTATCATGTTTCTATATAAGTGATGGGAATGATATGTTGTCATTTTTTAAAATGTTATGGAATTGGAGGAAGTCAAGGCATTCATTTTAAAAAGGGGCAGACAAAATGTAGAGAGTATATATGAAGAGGCTGGAGAACTGCAAAAAATTTACCATGGGAGGAAGTCTTTTTCTTCCTCAATCTATTCATACATTTGCTTTCTCTCCTTCTAATGGCTAAATATTTTCTTTCTTTCTTTCTCTCTTCCCCAGTCCCCCAGAGCCACATCTTCRTTCAGGTGCAGTTTCTGTTTACAACCAGTTGTCATTAACGTGTCACAAGAACAAAAACATAGGCTTTGTATGAAGTCTGTCCAGCTTCTGCAATAAAGACCTGGTTGAAAGTAGGCTTCCTYAAGGAGAATCCTGACATGAGTAGGAACAATCCTATTTTCTCTGTCAAGATGATCTGCCTTTTCCCTTTTTCACTCCCCAAGTGATTTGGTACCTTTTTTTTTTTTTTTTGACTTCTCAACTGTCTGAGTTTCATGAGCTTGACATTTGTGCTTTGCCTATAAAAATAAACATCAGCAAAATTACCACAAATGCTCCTATGATAAATTGCCATTAAATACAGCTGCACCTTTTTGGATGTGGGAGGGAGGATGGCCATGGCTCCTATCTGAGCTGAGGGTAAGCCCACTTGCTTGTGCAGAAGCAAGATGAGGGACCAGATTTGCTCAGCTGTGTTTATCTTCCCGCCCACACATGTGCCCATACAAGCATCCCACCAGCRGAATGTCAGGCTAATCAAAACAACATAAAGCCAGCTGAATCCCAAACAGCTGCAACCAAACTTGTCATGCCTCTGCCATTTTTATTGTTGTTTCAATTTATAAAGTTAGCCTCTGCTGATGGCCRTGATTGCACGTGCTTTTCCTTCAGCTTCTCTGCAGCTCCCATGTCCAGAGGCCATCCTGCATGTGACAGCTCTGCAATCCCACCCCAGTGTCGTCTGCCAGCCACATCCTGGGACCCAGGGCTCTGAAGGCAGTGGATTCCCATCATTTCTCCTGCCYCTGGGGTCTGCTCTTTGAAAATGAATTCAAGAACCTCCCCAGAAACAGAAAGGCTTTTSAGCTGATCAAATGGCTCAAAAATAAAACATACCATATGCTGCTGTGTGAGCTCTCTGTGACTACATTGGTCCCTTCACTAAAATTTCTGTTCCTCTCATAACAATTGTCTGTCTCCAGTTTGGGTGAGAGAGGGGTTTTACCCATTTCTCACAGCCATGCAGAACTTGGCTGTTGTGGGACCCTCCACCTGGCTCATGGGCATTTCTTATGCAGAGTCATCCCAATGGGCTGCTGGTGGATTCTCCCACTACTGGAAAAATTTTGGTGATTCCAGGATGGGAGGTGCTGCTTCCTGARGCTGTCTCTGCTGCTATGGCCAGGCAGTGAGGTCCTGCTGCTTAGCTCTGCTGTACACATCGTGCCACACTTGCCCATTCAGTCTGCAGAGGCTGGGCTGGATGGCAATCCAGAGGAACCTGGACAGGCTTAGGAAGTAGACCTGTGTGAACTTGATGAAGTTTAATAAGGCCAAGCTCAAGGTCTTGCACCTGYGTTGGGGTAATCCCAAGCACAAATACAAGCTGGGCAAAGAATGGATTGTGAGCTGTCCTGGGGAGAAGGACTTGCYGGTGCTGGTGGGGAGAAGCTCAACACGATCCAGCAAAGTGTGATTGCAGGTCAGCAAACCAGCTGTGCCTTGGGCTCCATCCAAAGCAGCATTGGCCAGCAGGCTGGGGGAGGGCATTCCACCCTTCTGCTCTGCTGAAAACCCACCTAGACTGCTGCATCCAGTGCTGGGGTTCCCAATGCAAGAATGACATGGACCTGTTTGAGCAAATCCTGATTATCTGAGGGCTGGAGAACCTTTCTTATGAAGGCAGGATGAGAGAGACTGTACAGCCTGGGGAAGAGAAAGCTCTGTAGATACCTTATAGCACCTTCCAGTACAGGAAGAGAGCCTATAACAAAGTTGGAGAAGGGCTTTTCACAAGGGCATGTAGTGATAGGTCAAAAGGGAATGGTTTCAAACTAAAAGAGGGTAGGTTTATGTTAGATGTTAGGAAGAAATTCTTTACTCTGAGGGTCGTGAGGCACAGGATCACATTGCCCCAGGAAGTTGTCTGTGTCTGCCCCTGGAACTGTTCAACACCTGGTTGGATGGGGCCAACCCAAATAATTTTATGATTCTTAGAGGAAAGGAGAAACATATGTAGTAGAAGTTAATGTCTAGCACAGGTGTTGGCACATGTTGCAGCATTTTCCCTCTCATCCACGTCTCTCCATAATCCTTTCCCACCCATTTCCCACTGCCAAAATCCTAGCTGGTGTTGTGAATAGACCCCAATTATTAKCCCATGAAGGTGACATGAAATTATGCCTAATGCTTCCTTGTCCCAAAAGGCTTAGGCATTAAATGTCACTGAAGGAAAGCTCTTTGTACTGCCTTTATGCCCCCTGTATAATCCAGCAAGGCTCCAGCATGTGGGGCTATCCTGATCAAGGGTCTGGTCTTCTCACTTTTACAAGCAGTATAGGAAGTGAGATATTAGAGTAAAGGATAATTTGCTCCCTCCAGTTTGGTGTCATGCTGGTTTTATACTACAATAACGGTGCTTCCTCAGTGTTACTCTTCGTGCAAGGTTAATTGGTGTATATAAAGCAAGCAGGAGGATCATTCACTTAAAAGCACACATGTGAACTTGACAATTTCCCTGAAGGTTTGGCCAGGTTTCATCTGGGTGCTCTTTGTTTGCATCTGATTTTTATTTCAGACACATGCCTCAGAAGTCTCTGGATGCTGCCTAGAAACCTGGTTTTAATGAAAACAACCATCTATACATCTGATTCTGGGGAGATTTGCTGGAAATTTTTTCTCCTCTTCCCATGATTTTTAAAAATCTTTACAAATATTCTTTTTAATGCTGTCTTTCAAATTTGTAATTATCATGTGAATGGATCTGTTGAAACTTTTCCTTTTTTCCTCTCRCTTTTCTTCTCCAATTTACATGGGTGGTCTTAGCACTGAGTGGTGCTGGCCCTGCKAGCATGTCCCATCCTCTGAAGGTGCCCTGTCTCCACAGTGTCCCATGGGTCTACTGAGGTTGGTGATGGGCTTTAGCTTGGGCGGCTCTTTAGGAGAAGGCTTAAATGGGCTGATAGGGCAGGACCTCAAAACTGCTTTTATGACCCGCTTCTGAGACACTTTTGAATGTAAGCCCTCCTCTGTGGCCACACCAGGACTTATTCAAGTCACCATGAAATAAAACTGCTACTAAAAATCCCACTCTTCTTGATGGACTTGGATTACTCTTTTGTTTGTAGGTCTGGGTCCAGAGATGCAAATTGTCTCTTCCCTTCCACTGGTCCTGAGGCAGGGTTGGAACTATGCTGTCCTCCTCTTGTCTGCTCTAGGTGACATAGAGAGCAAGAGTCAATCTTGTCTTTTTGCTGATTGTGCAGTCTGCCATCCTCAGCAGAAGCCTCAGCCCCTGCTGCCTGTGGCAAGCTCTCTGGAGGCTGAAAATCAGCAGGGATTTTCTCCACTGTGCAGGAGATGGTACCTCCCATTGTCCGTGGATTCAGTTAGCTGCTGAACTTCAAAACTGTATTTCAAATGTGTGCTTCAGTGTGCTTAGCTTATTTTTGTTCTTCCTCTGATCTTTTAAAAATACTTGTTCTTTAGCTAAATATAGCAGAGCACAGTCTCCATAGTCAGATCAGACAAACTGCAAAGAGCGTTTGCTCGTGGGTTATTTATAGAGCTCTTAGCAGRGCTGTCCCCTTGCCCTTTTCATACAAAGCTAGGGCATGCTGGGCTGAAAACAAGACCTTATCTTCTGGGTATACAAACTGGCCATTCAGAATCCTTTTTTTWAACAAAATTCGTGTTCCAAAAGGAAAAATTGTATTTTCAGCTACAAATTTCTCAGTTCCCTGTGCCTGGTTGAGTTGGTGTGATACATGCATACAGAACTCAGGGGGTTTTTGATAAATCTAGTAGTTGCACATATTCTTCATCAATATCATTAGACTTCTGCTTCATGATCTCCTCTGACTCACAGAGCTGTTAGGATTGTCAAACAATCTGGGTCTTTTGGGTGTTGAAGCCAATGTGAGTATTCAATATGCAATACATTTATAAAACATGCCTACAGGAATTTTTATCGTTCATTCAAACCATGTATTTTCATTAAAGCTTAATGCTAACATAGATATATTATAATTGATTAAAACTAATATTTTTCTTCATTAAAGTACCCACGTACTATGAATAGTCTGTAATTTCCCATGGATCTTCCTAGATGGATGAAATTTGAAATATTTCCTTCTTGTCTGCTAGCCTTCCCCTTTTTTCTCAATTTCTACAGCAAGCATCCTTAATACTTACCATTAACAATCTTCTAGGTCCTTAAAATAGCAAAGATCAATGGCCATAGCATGACATCAATTTTTGTATCAAATTGAAAGACCTTAGGTGCACTGAACTTCATTCTGTCACMCACACTATATTTTATTTAGAGAGAAATGTCAAAATTTTCATTTACATGAGAAGGCCATCAATACATGGGAGAAAAAGGCTTGCAGGGAAATCTGGTTGCTCCAAGTGTTAGGTCAAACTTGATATTTTTTACACAAATCCTTTATTAAAAAGAGTTTAGTGATCTACTCTGAAGGGGAGCATAGGCTAATTACATACACAATGCTGATGCATCCTTTTCCCAGACATTGGCTCAATAATGATATCATGTATTATTAGAAGTATGATGCACCATGGAATGACACAGTTTTCTCTGAAAAATTAAAATAAATGTTAAATACAATCAGCAGGTAAAGCAAACAAGCCTGTTGAACAAAAAATTGCTTCCAAAAACTTTTATCCAGATACAATTAAATCTTCTTGGACAAGATAGTGAAGAGCTCCCCACAACTACTAGTATTTGCCCTAGAATTGGAGGAGTCATCAACACTCTTGGCAACTGCAAAACATAACTACTTGCACATCAACAGAATTCTGCAAAATTAATAGACCACATTAATTCTTGGTGTGACTCCAGCTGAGATCATTCATGCTATCCCACTGATGAATATGGACAAATTGTGTCAATAGTTACTGACTAAGTAGCAGAATGGTGAAAATCACTTTCCACAGCAGGAAAATCCAGTCAGTGGAACATGGCTAGGAATTGTTGCTGAACYAGGTAGGATTTGTGGAAAGAATGGAGACAAGAGAAAGAGCAGGAGAATATRGTGTTTGTTTAGCATTGAGAGAATAGTGTTCATGTATGTTCCATTTCTTCTAGGGTGTTCTGTAGAGTTGGTATAACGAAAATGCACCCAGAGGCCCTTTTAAGATGGATCTCTTCCTGAATGCCAACTATGAGCTTTCCTTTGTTCAAAACCTGATACTGTAGGCAGTGCATCTAGAGGAGCARGTGTGTGTCAGAAATACATGGGATCAGTTTCCTCTAATGTATGCTCACAGCTAAGCCCACTGGGTTTCTACTGCTCTTTGGTGTCTGTGGTGTTGGGGCTCTTTGAGGGCCTTAGGACCTCCCCTGGGCAYTTACTTCTTGCCAGGATTAATTAATTCAGCCTCTTGGGTACATGGATTTATATCATGGTGGRCCATGTCAGGCTGTCAGGTAACCTTCCCCTGTCCTTTAGCTTTCCACAATGTATTTCCTGCATGCAGCATTGTCCAGGTGGCCTGTATTTCCCCTTATTATGTCCTCCACCTTCTTGCTGTGGAGACAGCCCACTGTTAGYAATTTGGGATAAAATTCCCTGCAGTTTCAAGAGGCTCCTTAAGAGGAAATGAAAGCAAAAATTGTTTTTTTTGTGAGATATTAAGTCAGGTGTTATTTACAATACTGAAAACAGGTAAAATAAAATGCAAATGGTAATTTTTACSTAAGCCTAGATAATAAATACCTTCCTACTCCCTAATACTTTCCTCAGAGATACATTAGAGGTTTCCCAGCTCCTGCAGCCAGGGTCCAGGCTTGCCTGCCGTGGTGCTCCTTTCTGCCTTCAGAGCAGAGTCCTGGAAAGCTGCCACCAGAGAAGGAGGACAAGAGCCTCCTCCAGGTCCTCTTTTCCTCCCCTTGGCCTCCACCTGCTGCTGAGGTGCACCCAAGGAGTGTAACTTCTCTGTGCAGCCACCATCTCCACAATTATCATTAAGAGGGCTTTCTGMTTTTTTCTGCACTGCTCATCTGGTCCCTGTTTTCTCCCAGGAAYTTTCCATGTGCAGCTCCAGCTGCTCCACTGCCCAGGCCAGGCATCTGTTGAAGCTCACGGGCACTGAGGATGTCTGTGTCCCTGGGAAGCCCATATATGTCTCCTCAATGGCACAGGTGGTGGGCTGCACATGAGGGTGTAACTAATCTATCTGCATCTCTACTCCACCTACACGCTCTCAAAGAATTTTCTGCCACAGATACTTGCAGGATTTAAAYCTGAGTAAATGTGATCTTTGAGAGAGATTTCTGTTGTTACATTTTGGGCTCTTAGACATGGTCGTGTTATGTTAAAATCAAGTTGGCACAAATGAGGGAACTAAGTAAGTATCCATCATTCTGCCAGCAGTGGCTTTCTTTATGACACACAGGCTGCTTCTATACAGAAGATTAAAGCACATTGTTTCTGGTTAGGCAGGCCTTTCCTATTCATTGAACGTCATTGCCAAATCTTGAAGTAGTTTTATTTGTAGAGACTTGAAATATCTAATTTCAGTACAATAAGCAGATCCATGCTTCTCACCAGCATGCCTAAAACAACATGCTTTATTTTAGGAGGCATAGCAAAKGTCAACAGCTTTAGAAAATTAAATTGCTCCTTTGCTGAAAGCCTTCTGTGGCAGACATGGCGATAGCTCACAAGTTAGATAATTAATTACATATTGCTTTTAGATAGTGCCTTTAGCGATTTTTATAGTAAATTATCAGATTTACAGCGGGTCAGTGCAAAACTGTGACCAGAATTCCTATGTTCTCTACCTGGGTCAGTTTCCTTCACTTACTTTACCTAACTTTTATCTTGTATCTGTAAGTATAGAAGTTTATTTGTAAAAGTTTTGTAGGCAAACTACAAACTAACTTTTACATTGTATTTGGACTTTCAAGGTTAAACATAGCAGAGAGACTTTTAGGAGTATGGAGGGAAGTTTTGCAGTGTATCTCATTGGCTTCACATTGGCTTTCAGGGGCTGTGTTTCTTTAAGACCAATTTGAAACCACCAGAAAACTCATTCTCATTCAGTTTTGTCTACTTTGTACTTTTATTTACTAGGTAAATGTTGCACACAGAAAAATGGAGTTATATTAAGATGAGAGAATGCGCAGAAACATTACTAAATAATTTACTTAACTTAGGTCCCCAAAATTGGACAAGATCTCTTAAAAGGGTAAGCATTCTCCAAAATGTAAATACATTTTTGTTCCAACAATGCATGAAATGCTGTGTGATTAATTTTACTCATGGAATTTTGGTCTTTCCACTTCTAGCAGCAATCAAAACAGAAAGGCAGAGACAGAAAAAGTGGTTGCTCAGATGAATTCAGTGGCATGGGGAAAATACACTGTACTATAGCTGTTCTGTAGAAAAAGAAAGGAGCACAGAAAACAAAAAGCATTAGAAAGGAAAATATTTTTTTTGGAAAATCCCTGTCTAGCAGACAACTTTATAGTCATTTTACTGTCCCACTATGCAGGTAGCAAACTCCAGCCTAATGGGGACTGGCATGCTTGAGGGCATAAATACCTGCTGCACTGCAATCCAGAAAAATTATCTTAACCTGTTTAAAAGTCATACAGAAGAGCTTGAAAACCAGATTGTATTGCTAGGTCAGGAGTCATTGGTCAGTTGCATTGGATTCTCTGTTCTGAGGGAATGCACTGACAAATGGCAAAGGCTCCAGCATTTCCAGCTCAACTTTTTCTCCCTGATGCTAGGAAAAATACCAAGATACATACAGAGCAATGCCTACAACTTCCTGGACCAGCTTGAGAAGTGGGCCCATGGGAATCTCATGAAATTTAATAAGACCAAGTGCAAGGTACTGCACCTGGGCTGAGTCAATAGATGGTATCAACACAGGCTGGGCATGAACAGCCTCAGAGCAGCCCTGCCCAGAAGGACTTGGGGCTGCTGTGGGTGAGAGGCTGCACATGGCCCAGCCATGGCACTCCCAGCCCAGAGAGCCAAACGTGTCCTGGGCTGCATCCAGAGCCCCGTGGGCAGCAGGGCAGGGAGGGGATTCTGCCCCTCTGCTCTGCCCTGCTGAGACCCACCTGGAGCTCTGCACCCAGAGCTGGGGTCCCCATAACAAGGAGGGAGATCAACCTGGTGGAGTGAGCCCAGAGGAAGACCATGAAGATAGAGGAATGGAACACATCTCCTATGAGGAAATGCTGAGGGAGTTGAGTTTGTATAGCCTGGAAAAGAGGTTTTGGGTGGCATAATTGTGGCCTTCCAGTACCTGAAGGGAATCAACAAGGTAGATGGAGAGAGACGCTTCATATGAGCATGTAGTGACAGGACAAGGGGAAATGGCTTCAAAATGAAAGAAAGTAGGTTTATATTAAGTATTAGAAAAAAAATTCTTTACTGTGAGGGTGGTGAGGTACTGGAACAGGCTGCCCCGAGAAGATGCAGGCGCCCTATCCCTAGAAGCGTTTAAGGCTGGGTTGGATGGAGCTCTGATCAACTGATCTAGTGGAAGATATCCCAGCCCATTGCAGAGAGCTGGAACTAGATGATGTTTAAGGTCCCTTCCAACCCTGGCTATTCTATGAACCTATGAATCTATGATACAATGAATACTTAAGTTGTAAGAAAAGAAGACTGTTTTCAGGCTCTACTTGTCTAGAGGTAGCAATATTTCACGCTTGTTTGTTATTGGGGCTCCTAGATGTTACCAAGAAATCCAACAAAATTTGTGTGACTACCTGCTTGAGAGAGTAGCTGGTGCTAGTTATTCATTTTCACAATGCAAATGCACTCTTTAAAAGGAAAACATTTTAAAATCCTTTTTAGCAGTTAGGACTCGGAGATAGAACAAACACAGTGATTTGTCCAGGAAAATTGATACTGATGCAAGTGAAGAACAGTAATCCCACTTCTGAGAAGGATTTAAAATTTTGTATTCTAAACTTGCCTTCTTTTCCCAGTGTTCTTCTGTGACATACTTTTTATTTTAATTAATATTGGGTAATGCAGAAACAAGGTGAAGACTGAATTTAAAGGCAAAGAAGAGATAGCTTTTCAATGGCACATTTCTTAAAAGGAGTTATTCAGTCATGGTGTCCCATCCTTCTTTTTTGCAAGCAGGCTCCAGAATTCTTAAACTAATCTTTCTCACATAGTTTCATTATTTTGTTTTAACCTTCCCATTTGTTGTTCATCTACTTTCCTGTCTGTGCTTCAGCTTGTATGCTTGTATAATCAAAATGGTCTTTTGTCTGTTTTGTTTCTATTTTAATTTCCTATGTTCATCTGCAGAGTTCTTCTTGAACTGAAACCTTCAAGTCATAGTCAGTTGTGAAGAGGAGGAAAAAATGGCCACAGCTTCAATTTTTCTTCAGGACAAAGTTTCCAGTGTGACCTGCTGGAAGGAGGATAGGGGGACAGACACAAATCCTCCTACGGTGTTATATGTTTCTTCTTAATACTAACTGCATTTGACATATTGGACATMAATAAAGAAGGAAGTGATGGAGCAGCAGTGAGAGGGGCTGAAGCAGCTGTTTAAAAACAGAYAACAGGTAATGTGCTCCAAAATCTGTTTTTCAATATTGTTCCAGTAGGAAAGGAGGCTCACATGAGTCACTCCTGGATCTGAGGATTCTTCCCATCAGTGAGCCCTGCTGTGGCTCRACATGACTCCTTCTCACCCAGCAGCAGAAGTCCCTGGCATTCCCTAGCACTGAGGTTGTCCCTGCATGCAGCAATAGTTACACCCTTGAACTTCCTATTGCTGCTGCCAGAGAGATTGTGTTGCTTCAGATGTGAGCTTGTAACTTCACTAAGCCCTTTTTATTTTCTCTTGTTGGCTACCCTCTGCACATCTAGGTAATTGATTTTGGACTACCCAAACAATTTTTGAAGTAAAGACTTTTTGGAAACAGTTTAAAAATATTTTTCTTTAATTACTCCTCCACTTCCCTTGAAACCCTTAGCTGTGATGTCCATGTTCCRGGGGAATGTAATGAACCAGAAGTCCTGTATAAAAGTATTTCTTACTGTCTTGAAAAAAAGGAAAAAAAGGAAAAAAAAGTGCTGGTCTCCTTCTCCTCCCTCAAAGTCCTCAAAGTCTAGCTCAAACACTTAATTTTAGTAAATTCTTACTAGTTGACACTTCAGAAAGACCCCAATATTTAAACAGCTGTGTGCACCAGCAGTCTTATATTCTGGCCATTGATTAGTAATCCAATATTTCCACCATCACACCAATTAAAAATAGTTCCATGAGCAGCAAATAATTCTCAGGTTGCCTATATTTAAAGGAATTACAAAATTGAAAGCAAAATTGAAAGCCCCGGTTTCTTCTGGGGCCTTCCGTAGTCCTGCACTAGCATGCATTATTGGAAGCACAGGAAGGATGTCTTTCTTCTTGCTTGCATCAACTTTATCTAAGCTGCCCAATAGCTCCACTATGGCAGTATCTGAGAGCTCACCTGCCTGTATATGTGATCGGGGGGGGGGGTGAAGAGCAAGTAATCAGTGTATACAGACACATGGCAACAGCCAAATTTATAAAAAAGGAGATGAAGGAAAAAAATATTTAAGAAAGTCTCCTGGGGATCACACCGAAAGACACTAACAAGAGTTGAGGAATTATATCACTGTGTCACAGATCCTAAGTTATCACCTTAATCAGCAGCATTGAGTCTTCCTCTTGGTCTGAATTTTGCTGTCATTTAGTTGGCAGTAATACACTGGGACTATGAAACAAATCATACTATATTATGTGTGCCTCTTAGGTAGTTTTTAAAGGACTGCAGCCTTTGTAGAAGTGTGGTTCTTTATGGCAGTGTTGTCATGACTTAGCAGGGCCAGTGCAGCACCTGGGTAAGGACATCCTGTTGCAAGAGAARGGTTGCCAGATGTTAGTGAGAATTTCTTAACCCTCCTTCAGTAGACATGTAGTGCCCTTATTCAACATCTGTTGTGTTGGGTTTGTGTGGCCAGYTTTTGGTAGTGGCAGTGCTACAGGGGTGGCTTCTGTGAGCASCTGTGAGAAGCTTCCTCTGTGTCTGASGGAGCCAATGACAGCTGGCTCCAAGGTGAACCTGCTGCTGGCCAAGGCCAAGAAGATCAGTGGTAGTGATAACACTTCTCTGATAACATATTTAAGAAAAAAAAAAAGAAGAGTTATTGCAAAGATGTAATTGTGGACAGAAAAGAGAGGAATTATGCAAGCACCAGAGTCAGAGAATCAAAGCACCACAAAACCAAAGAATCAATAAGGGTGGAAAAGACCTCTYAGGTCATTGAGTCCAACCTATGATGGAACACAGTGCCAACTAGACCATGGCACTTTGTGCTACATCCAATCTTTCCTTACACACCTCCAGCCACAGTGATTCCATTACATCTCTGGGCATCCCATTCCAATATCTGATTGCTGTTTCTGTGAAGAAACTCCATCTCAAACCTCCTCTGGTGCAGCTTAAGACTGTGTCTCTTCTCCTGTTGGTAGCTGCCTGGGAGAAGAGGCTGATCCCCTCCTTCCTGGCACTTGTAAAGAGTGAAAAGGTCTCTCTGAGCCCCCTTCTCCTTTCCACCCCAGCTCCCTCATCGGGTCCTCACAGTACAAGCACATCATGAAGTGAAGTGAGGAGGAGGGGGATGAGGTGCTCCAGGCACTGCAGCTGGGATTCTCCTGCAGCCCATAGTGCAGACCATGGAAGCAGCTGTGCCCCTGAGCCCATGGAGGTCAAAGYGGGTYTAGAGATCCACCTGRAGCCTGTGGAWGAGGRRTGTGTCAGAGCATGCCTTGTTCTAGTTGACTGWTAGGAGCTTAACCCAAATGTTTTATTCACTAGGGTTCATCATCTAGTAGACCTATCATCTTGGGTGYGAAACCAAGGTGAACTAGATTGGGTCTCCAAGTCCAGGTTTACAGTTGAAAATTGCAAGAAGTCATAACAGATAGTTTAGAACTTAAATTTGGCACTTTGGTACTTGCTGGAATATATGAAAGTRGTATTTTGCAGATCTACTCTTAAGTCCAGTTTCAATTTGGTTTGTAGATGTCTGGGCTCTTAGCTGTAAACACCAGAAGTTTAATCCTAGGGAATGACTGAAGTACTCTGTATCAGGAAGACAGGAGAGATCAGACCCCAGCATGTGATCATCTGGATGCAATTATGAACTTCCAGAATGCCTTCTTAGATGTGGATTTATTCTGCTCAAAGAGTGGAGATACAAAACAGCCACATCCTTTCCGGAATACAAAGACAGAGTTGCATGTCATTCCATCTTCAGCTGTGCTTCATTTAGAAGAGCAGAGGAAATAGACCCTTATAACACCAACTAACACCAGTTTCCTGAGTAATGACTACCAGCTAGCTAGGGTTAACACAGAGATTTTGCAATGCAAGAGCATGTCTCCAAATCAAGTAAATGTCSTATGTTAATTTTTCAGTATTTGAGATGCTTTGTCCTTTATTAATTGAATTTCCCTCTGTACCTCAAAATGCATCACTTCTGAGCTGTATTTTATCTCTAGAGGCAGGGGTACCAATAATGGCTTGAAAAATCTGAGGAAAATTCCACTCTCCTCATCATGCCCCCAGTCATTCTGTAAACATCCTGGCTAAATGCTTTGCTGAGATCACAAAGCCAAACTKGTTACTTATAGTTGGATTTAAGATGGGCAACGGTAATTTTCTTACAGTTCAGTCAAAGTTTGTAGCTAACACATGTCTMTATGGTGCTGTCATTTAATTATGAGCAATGTATGTTCCACATCTAAAAGTAAACAGAGTAATTCTTGGTGATTTCCTGTTCACTGTAGGTTTCACAACTGTAGGTTGTGAAATGTCAGCATGCCAGAAACAAGCAAATGTTGAGAGAACATATAACACAGCATTTGATGTAGCAAAGCCACAAGAAACACACATTTCTYTCTTTTCCTCTTTAATATTCCAGATACAGAAATGAAAATAACACCTCATCACAGATTATGGTGAATCAGAAGAGAGCTGTCTGGCTTTCCATTGCCTCTACTGAACAGGACCACTCCATGGGTTTTGTCCAGACCAGAGAGGGATATCTCCCAGATGCAACTAAACAAAGAGAAAACGAGATTTGGACATTCTTGGCATTAAAACCATGCATGTTTGGCTCCTGAGATAAACACCACATGCCAAGACTCAGTTCTGTATACAGATATCACCAAGCATCTAACAAAATTATGCCAGTTTCTGAACAAAGGAGAAGWATAACTAAAAGTCAAAAAGAGGGCAAGGTAGCATCCACACCAGGGAGAAGCTGAAGATGTGTAGGATGAATCATTCCTCCTCATGCCATCAGCAGGATGTGTATGTATTTTCTTTGGAGGTTTCACTACCATTCCTGCATTAATGAGGTTATCTTTGGCACAGTGAAATGTACAAGAGAGTAAGTGTACAAAGCCTCTCAGATGGCCTCAAAACAATCTTCAAAGGAGCTTTGGTGTTCATTTTCAGTTCACATTTAGAAATTATTATGTAATCACTTTCTCTTTTCAACGTGCAAATCCCAGCTAGTAAAGGCTTGTTCACACACAGGTTGTGTTTTCATAATTGCAAGAACACAGTTAATGTATTATATATGTTTCCTGTCTCGATATCTTGCATGGATTCAGCTATTGTGATGTGAAGGTGCCTAGCTGATGGTGGCATTCTTAAGGATAAAGACAGAAGTATCTGCAGTGCATGACACAAAGCTACTTACATCTGTGTCCACACGGGGACAGTGCAGTTCTACCAGAGAGACAGTCTAAGAGATTGCTTCATCCTAGAAAGGCTGAAATATCTTCCCAGACTTGMCCCTCCAAGCCTCACTGTGAATTGTGCAGACCTAGATATTTCTCAACATTCTCTCAAATATCAAATCAACTCATGGAGCAGAAAATCTGTGACAGTTTTTGTAGTATTTTATGTTTTTGACAGGGTATTTAGTTTATCTGGATTGTTGAYAGATGCAACAAGATCCCACACTGGAGAAAATTGCAGCAGCTTGTATTATAAGTAGTRAGGTCAGTATATCCTACCATATCTTGCTTCCACCTTGAAGAAATGTACTTTTTATTCATCTGGGTGTTGTGCTTGTGCATGTAGGGAGGATTTAAATTCACAAATTAAAACAGTGCCAAAAAGAAAATAGCTGTAGAAAAGCATGGGGACTGTGAAAAGGCAAATCCCCCTACATATTTTGAAGGRTAAATGGGCCATGTTGAGATCTTTGTGAGACAAATTGAAAACTTGTCTACCCCTTGCTTTCATTTGTTTAGCAGGTTCTTTTGCACTGAGCACATAATCCACTCCCCAAACCTTTACGCCCCCCAGCAGGGAGTTTTCAGTCAAGACAAAAAAATCTATGAAAAAGCTTTTTGTTAAATGTTTAAGGACCTCTGTTGTCCTGAATAGCATATGGTGTTCTACAGAAAGACATTCTGAACTGGACTGTAAGACTAAACCTATGTTAAACAAAAA
Source organism: Sporophila hypoxantha (assembly GCA_002167245.1). Taxonomy (NCBI): domain Eukaryota; kingdom Metazoa; phylum Chordata; class Aves; order Passeriformes; family Thraupidae; genus Sporophila; species Sporophila hypoxantha. The sequence continues at coordinate 12,213,578 of NDFG01000392.1, forward strand.
GATGTGTTTGCTCCTTTCAAGCAAATATAAGAGACTTTTGCTTTCCATGATTGCTTTGGAAGATAATGTGTCTTTGTTRTCTTTCCTTTAAGCTGATAGGCTTGCTCATGAATCAGCATTGGCACAATAGTCATCAGGGCTAAACTTCTGCAAAAAGTGGAAGAGCAGCACTACAAAATAGTTAAGTGGTTTCTGTTTTCCAGGTCTTTCCAGAACTGTAAATAATTGAATTGAGGTACTTTTTACTGTTTGCTTTGAGAATACCAATCCAAACAAACCCCAGAAGATCTGTCCTCCGTCCCTCCTTTTTTTCTTTTTTTTTTTGTTATTTTTTTTTTTTTTTTTTTTTTTTGTTTTTTTTTTTTTTTTTGGTTATGTTTTGTTTTGGGTTGGTTTGGTTTTTTGTTTTTGTTTTTGTCTTTAAGGCTTACCTATAGAATCTTGGGAGTCAGAAAAGGGTGTCATCAATGTCAGAGCTACAAGGAGATTTTAAGAGCACCTCTGTGTCTGAAGAACTGTGTCAAATTTTGTCCATACGCCCAAAACAGATAACTGTAGTAGAAATAAAGTATCTCAGTCCTCAGGACACTGTAGGTGAGCCTTGTGCAGAATCAGAAGAAACTAATCTACCTCAGATACCATGTGTCTGCTCCCTCTAGGGCAAACAAAACACACTGTAATATCTTAGCCACACCATGTTGCTGGTCCTTGTCATCATCCTTTCCAAGGTGARCCAGAGAAATTCTCCTCAACCCACATCTGCTGTCAATACAGCCCTGAGCAAATCTACTCCAGCTGATGCCTAAGAGGATTTTTCACACTGCCTTTGAATGAAGCAGCAGGATAGCTAGAAACAGACTGTCCTCCCTGCTCCCCCTGGAGAGACAGAAAAGGAGAGAGGTCTTGTTGTAAGCCACAGACACAATTTCCTTTCTCACTACCTCTGACCTGAAAGTTGACAATAAGCTTGGAAAGATGAATGTAGATCTTGGTCCTTACCAAAGAACCTAGAGATTTCAGAGAATAAATAAGGATGTAAGATGCAATGGAACACCCTCCTCAGTTTATTGTGGAGGATGCCAGCAATTTACTTGGGTACTTTCACCTCACTAAATCTCTGTGAACTGTTCCTTGGCCATCCYCAGACAGATTAATCAATTCTCCAATATAATCTTCAAACAAACAGGAGCTGGAGGCCGCCATGCTGCTAGAGGGCTACAAGCTAGATGCCTTTAGTTGCCTAGTTGCCTGGTGGGATGAATACCATGATGAGTGTGGCTACTGATGGCTACAGGCTGTTCAGAAGGGACAGGCAGGGATCTCTCTGTGTTGCCCCCTACATAAGAAATGAATGGAAATTGAAGGGCTGCCTCTGAAGAACAGCCACAGACAGATCAAAACTTCATGGGTGAGAATCAGATTCTGAGGTAACAAAGGGAACCTTGTGGGTGGTGTCTGCTAGAGGCTGCCTGATCAGGGGGAGCCTGTTGACAACAACACCTTCTTGCTCCAGCACAGGCGGCACTGAACTCACCAGATCTCATCCTGCTGGGGCACTTCAACCCTCAACATCTGCTGGAAAAGAAGCTCAGTGAGCTGRAGGCAATCCAGGGGACTGCTGGGATGCACATGGATAACCCTAAGCCAGGTAATGGAGAGCCCTGACAGAGGGGATCTGTTACAGGACCTGATGGTCACCAGTGCAAGTGAGCTCATGGGTGACGTCAAGGATGGAGGCAGCCAGGGCTGCAGTGAACATCACTGCTGGATCTGCAGTCCTGAGGAATATGGGACAGGTCAAGAACACAGWCAGGACCCTGAATTTTAGGAAAGCAAACTSCAGCTGCTCAAGGWATATAGGAATGCTGCCTGGCTGTGTAGGGATGGGGCAATCAGGGCCAAGGTGCTCTTGGAGCTGAATTTGACAAGAGACACAAAGAAAAACAGGAAGGGTTTCTACAGCAAGAAAAGAAAGGTCACAGAAGGAGTACTGTCCCCCATTGAACAAGGCTGGCAAACTGGTAACAACAGATGAGGAGAAGGCTGAAATACAGAACAGTTTTTGCCTCAAGTCTTTAATGTCAACCTCTCTTTGCAAACCTCTCAAGTCAGTGGACTGCAAGACAGGGACTGGGGGAATAATGATCAGGTTTATGACCACTTTAAGACCCTGGACATACATAAGTCTATGGGATCTGATGAGATCCCAGATTCCTGAGGAAATTTTCTGATGTAGTTGCCAGGCTACTCTCCATGATATTTGAAAAGTCATACAGTCAGGGGATGTCTCTACRAACTGGAAAAAGGGAAATYTTGCATCTCTCTTTAAAAAGGGTAGGCAGGAGGACCTGAGAACTATTGACCTGTCAGCCTGGCTATGGAACTTATGCTCCTAGAAGCTGTACTAAGGAACATGGAAAAGAGGGAGGCAATTCAAGACAGCTAGCACCACTTTGCCAAGAGGAATTCCTGTCTGACTGAWCCAGTGGCCTGCTATAATGAAGTGACTCCATCACTGGACAAGGAAAGTCCATATGTCATTTATCTGGACTTCTGTAAAGTCCTTGACTCTATTCCCTCTGACATCCTTCACTTCAAATTGGAAAGAGATGGATTTAATGGTTGGACAGTTCCATCCATGGATTTAATGGTTGGACAGTCCTTGACCATGCATGGTCAAGGATGCAGAGTCCTAGTGGCCATTAGTGACAAGTTGTACCCTCAGGGTTCTGTACTGGGTCCAGAGTAATTTAATATCTTCATCAATGACATAGACAAAGGGATCGAGTGCACCCTCAGCAAGTTTGGAGATGGCCCCAAGCTGAGTGGTTGAGCTGCTGARACACCTGAAGGATGGGATGTCATCCAAGGGGACCTGGAGAAATGGGAGAAATGGGCCCATGGGAACTCCATGAGATTCAACAAGACCCGTGCAAGGTGCTGCATCTGGATCAGGCCAGCCCCTGGTATCAACACAGGCTGGGGATGAACAGATCCAGAGCAGRCCTGCCCAGAAGGYCTTGGGGGTGCTGTGGGTGAGAGGCTGGACATGKCCCAGCCATGGACACGCACATTCCAGAGAGCCAAACATGTCCTGGGCTGCATCCAGAGCAGTGTGGGCAGCAGGGCAGGGAGGGGATTCTGCCCCTCTGCTCTGCRCTGCCCTGCTGAGACCCACCTAGAACACTGCACCCAGAACCAGAAAGACATGGCTTTGTTTGAGTAGGTCTATAGGACAGCCACAAAAATGATTAGATGGATAGAACACCTTCCCATGATGAAAGGCTGAGAGAATTGCGGCTGCTTAGGCTGGAGAAGAGAAGGTTCCAGGGAGACCTTGTYGCACTTTCCAGTACCTAAAGGGATTTTACAAGGGCATGTAGTGATAGGACACTATCACTAGGGGGGAATGGCTTTGAACAGAAAGAGGTTAGATTCGGCCTACATAAAAGGAAAATATTTTTTGSAATGTGGGTGGTGAAACATTGGAACAAGTTTCCTGGAGAAGTTGTGGATGTCTTATCTGCAGAAACTTTTAAGGTTAGGCTGGATGGGACTTTGAGCAACCTAACATAGTTGAAGATGTCCCTGAATGGTGGGGATTTGGCTTAGATGACCTATGAAAGTTCCTTCCAWCTCAAACTATTTTATGATTTGTGTTTCTACTGTACGACCTTGTAATGTTCAGCATTTGGAATACATAAGACGGGAAAACAGTTTTGAGGTTTGCACTTCTTAAGATGCTTTAAATATTTTCCCCACTACCATGTAAGCATGGATTTGTCAGCTGTTCTGAGTCAAACTGGCCTCTGTAACCAGCGCAGTGCCTGCAAATACCCAAAATTACTGGGGCAGCAACTAAGAAGACATCTGCTACAAATTGCACTGATGGGCAGCATCTGCGTTAGCTATGCTGGTGGCTTTGGGTGCTGTGGGCAGGACCTGGGAACACAGACCTGGTTATTTTCATGGTTAGGGTCTTAGTGAACCTCACCCTAACAAAAAGCCCAGAGTTCAGTGTTTTCATGGAAACAGGAATGCATACTTGATCCTTCAATGCCCATGTAGACTCCCTGGAGCAGAGTAGTGTTTAAGTTCTCTATTTTTTTGCATAAGTGGATTATGATCGGTAAAGCTAATTATACAAATAGCTAATCACAGTCACCTGCCTTTCAGATTTTTAAGTGCTTATTGAAGTATTTTCCTGTAGACTGCAGAAACAGATTTGTTTCAGCTGTGCTGCACCATGTCTGTGTGTAAGAAGTGCTGCTGCTGTATGTGAAATACAGAAAGTTCTGGTTCTCTCTCACATGGATGGAACAGGGACTTGTGTTTWATAGGAGTGGAATGTTTTCTGCTTATTGCAGAGTTTCATTTCAGGCCAAACAGGATTTCATATGGTGGACAGCTATCCCAGGCTATTTTATGTTCCCATAGAGCAGTAGTCTAATGGACGTTTTCCCCTACTTGACTAACTTTGAGATTGATTATTTTAAAAGGAGTCCTGATTTGAAAAAAAAAATAGCATGTTCTTTCTTACATGCTACTCCTGTAAGAAAGAACATGCTATTCTTTAAGTAGATCAAAACTTTATGATTGGAGGGGTTCATGCTATTCTTAAATAAATTTGTGAAATATCTTAATGTCTTTTATTAAGCTCACAGTTACACATTTATGTGGCGGCTGTTTAATGAATACTATATGATTAAGGATATTAGCATTAGAAAAAAATTAAGTGATTTTTTTTTCACTTTATAGGAAGCATGAACAGAAATACACTGCAAATTGCTCATTTTCAATAAATTACAACTTACCAAGATCAAAAGGCCATTACAGCATTAACAGCTGCAGTCTCTAAAATACATAAGTAATTAAAAAGCATCTTTTTTATACTTTTGACTACTGTACTGATATTAGTCAAATCTGGCCTATTTGTATGTTAATGAACAGAATTTCATAGGGAATCAAACCTACAATGCAATTTCTACCCTGATTTCCCTGGATATTCGGAGTAGAAAGAAGTTAAGTGTACTTTTATTTCATTAACTGAAACAAAACAAGCAGTTTTGTTTCAGTTAATGAAATAAAATCTCAGATTTTATTACAAAACAAATATAACTGTGGGGAAAAAAAAAACCCACTTAATTCACAGAGAGCTGAAAGTATTTCTGAAAGATGTGTCTTTAAACCATGTATATATGTTGTAGACCCTACCCTAGTTTTTCAGGAAGAGATTTTGATTATCACTGATCAGGACATTGCATGAAGAGGAAAACAAAGAAACAAGCCTTATGTGAGTAGTCATTGTTTTTCTACCAGAAAGGATATTATTCTTGAGAAAGTAAATGTAGTTTGATATGCTATGTACTTCAATCATACATTAGTTAGCATGAAGGTCCTTTTGGAACTGTTTTTTATGGGCAGTATAGAGACAGATTTATCATACATACTGTAATATGCTAAACCAGTCCTCTGAAAAGTGGAAGAAGTGATAGGATAGAGTTCTCAGGACTGGCTRAAGTTCTTGTGCTGTACTTTATGGTGAAATCTTAGTCCCACAGGTGCTACAGGGCTCCATGGTGAGAGCAAGCCTGGGCCAGCAGACCCTGCTCCCTTCTGCAAGGGAAGCTTGTACTTTTCGTGCATGGAGCCAGTGGCAGCCGTGGCATTTTCTTGCTCAGAATCCAGCACAATACAGATGTACAACCAGTATGTGTTGCATACTGGTCTCTACCAAGATATATTTTAGCGCAGCATGATTAGTAAGTTTTAACCATGATTTTTATAAGATAATGAGAGAATAACAGGGGGAAGCCCAAAGGACTGGGAAGTTGAGTGTCGCCAGAAAGCATCAAAATGAGTGCTGTGGTTACTACATCCAAAATAATACTTCAGGCTCAGGATACCTCTCCTGCTTTTGGATTTTTGACCTACCCCAGCTGCATCTTCAGTGTATCTATTGTGCTCCAGAACAGAAGGGAAGAACAGCAGCTGGGGGTGGGTCTTGCYCTAATCCAAACTGCTGTATGCAACTGGAGTTTTTTGCTTTTTCCTTAGCCTCTGATATTAGGAGATGGAACTCTAAGTCATGTATCCCCAGAATTCTAAGGATTTGACTCTGATTTCTGCTGTTGGATGAATTAACAYCACAATCTTGGTGAGCTCCAGATGCTGAAGAACAGCATACATTTCTAATCTATGTAGTCCCACCACCAACTTTTTTGAGAAACCATCCCTGTGGGTTTTCTCCGTGTGAGTGGCCTTCCTGCACATGCTGCCTCTCCACTGTCAGCCACAGTCGTGGCAGAGCCATTGGCATCTTCTGAACTACAACTAGATCCTTCCAGAGTCACATGGAAGAGCTTTGGAAGGCCACAGAAAAGGGACAAAAGTACTTGTCTGCAGTAAGTGAATAAACATAAAGAAGTAAGCACCTCTGCAGCACTACTGAGAACATTACAGGGCCAATGTAAACCTGCACACTAAATGCACCAGCCATTGAGACACCTTTGATAGAAGTCATCAGGGACAACCAAACAGCCCTCACTTCTCTCCTGTAGCACATTTTATTGCTCTCAGATGTGCACAGTGGTTAGCTAAGGAGAAGAGGCACATAATCCTGTACCTGCTGAAATTGTGACCCTAAAAATGAATTTGGAAGACCCTTTTATTCACACTCTTGGAAGCTTGATTCCTTGGGAAAGTGTGAAGCTGAGATATGGGGACTATTCATGTTCTGTTCTCTTAGAAAATAAAAGATTGTGAGAGGATAAACAGCAAATTAACTCATTTATTTACTTCTGRCCTATGAAAGTTATSTTGATATCTCCCACAATTGGCCATCTTATGATATTTAGCTGTCATCTGCATTTGGATGTAGTTTTATTTTCTTACAAAGTGCTCAGGCACTCTTATATTTACAAATAGAGGGGGACTAGGAGCTCTTTCTTGGTTCTTTGTGTTCCCACTTTTTGTTTTCTTGCTGTAGTTGTGCTTTTGAAAGGTGCATGGAAATTAAAGTTTCATGTAATTTCCCTCTAAAGTGGTGCTTAAAAATGTGTCTGTGTTGGCACTGCAGTGATATGGGCAATATYTACTCTAACATAAAAGGAGAAAATMATATGCTCTTCTCTAAATTCAGATCAAGTGAAAAGCTCAGGTCCAACTAATTAACAGTCTTACACTTGTCTTTTCTGCAGCTGTCTTSGGTCACAAGTGTGACTGAAATACAGAAGCTGAGTGATTTTTTTTTGTTTTCTCATTAAGTAAAATGTGTTACAGATAAATTTTAAACTAGGCTGTAAAAAACTAATAGTTGCCTTAAAGTCTGGTTTTTTTTTTTTTTTTTTTTTTTTTTTTTTTTTTTTTTTTTTGTTGCAGAAAATATCTTTTTTTTTCTGTAAACACCAAAGCTTACTGTGCTATCATATGGATGGCAGCACATCTACTTTTCCAGGTACTGATATGCTACTTTGCTGTCTCATGACAGCATGAGTTTAACTCTTTGAGCTGAAATGCTAACCATTGTATGTCTGTCTCAATCTCTCTTTTTTTGCCAAGGATTAGCATGGGAAAGGTTTTGAAATGAAATTAAAAGGTATTTTAAATTATGAATCAGAGGAAAAAAGCTGTCCTTGACACTATGGCTATTTAAAAAGCCCTGAAACACTTTAAGGTTCCCATGATTCAGAAAAGAAGKTTTTTTCATGTCATAGGAAAAAGGTTTGGGATTTTTTTAATGTAGGATTTGTGTTCCTACTGTTTTCAGGACAATTTGTTTTATCCAGGTCACTTATTATATTCTGTTTTTACTAAAATCCTGTGTCCAAAATGGGGTACAGCAAAACCCCTAGCCCTTGTTCTTAATGAGGACCTAAACCTGAGGGTAAGAGGAGCACTGTGAATAAAATCTAATGTCAAATAGTATCAAGCAGTATCAAATCCAGAACTTCAAGGCATAATCTTGGTATGTCAGTGTTGGAGCACTTGACAGCAGCTTGCATTGTATGAAGACTACACTTTGAAAGCTTTTTTTAAAGAAAAAAAGCTATCCAGAAGTAAACCCTTATTCCTGGTGGAAAATTACCATTGTATTTCATGTCCTTTATCCAGTCTTCCATTCCACCTCTGAAGTGAGTATAAAGAAATGTGTGAGCCTAAAGAAAAGGAGAGATATGAAGTAACTTGCTGAAGGCCATGCAATAATTCAGCGGCAAACAGGAATGAAATTCACAATACTGTAACTGCATCTCAGTAATTTGCGTGGGACACTTCTTACTGAAATCTACTGCAATGTCTTGTCCTATTTGATGAGTAGTTTTGAAACTCAGAATGGCTTCCCTAAGCAGATGCAGTATTCATGAGGCAACATTTGCTGTACACCTCTAAAACATAAATCTTAGGGCAGATAGTTGTTCAAATATTACTTTCAGCTGTCTGGAAGTTTTTGTTTTTTTTTTTTTTTTGCTGGTGTAGGATGCTGGCAAAAGTTGCATTGGAAGGGATTTTCATCTTCTGCTAATAAGACAAAATGGAATAAGGGAGTCTGATGTCATCTGGAGAAGTTAATTTACATAAACCACTTCTCCCTTGCCAATAAATACAAACAGATGGCACCTTGTTGTTCTATCTACTCAGTTTTCAGCATCTGAGGAATTTCAGGATCTAGCATCTGAGAATTCTACCATTGATGCCTCTCCTGTTCAAATATTTGGGTTATGGATATTTTAACAGGAATTTTGTTCTCATTTTATTAACAATTGCATATTAAACAGGAAATTGTAGCACACATTCAGTTCTCATTCAAAATAACAGAGTTTTATACTGGGAATTATCATTCATGTAAAATAAAATGGATATGAAYTTCATATATTGTTGAGACAAAAGATGAATTACACAGGATATAAATGTGGAGTCCTGATGGCTTTGTAGTAAAAAGAAACATCCTAATTAACACCACATATAAGCTTTGCTTTTCAAATTGTTGATTTTGACAGGGTTGGCGAGTCAACATAAGTTTTTAAATGAGAGAGGCCGTAGAGAAAAGGTTTGAAACCTGATAGTAAGCCAGGTTATTTTTATGTAACCTCTCTTGAGCAATTAAGCTGTATTTTAGCTTAAAGTGTAACACTTGCAGAAACTACATCTCATATATTTTCCTGGTCTTCTGTTTGTTTTGACATATCTTTCAAAATAGGTGTATGAAAATAAGCTGGGGCAATGTAGGCTCTATCTGTTCACCCTTTCCCCTTGTAGAGTCTGCAAGATTTACCTGCTTTTGTGATATCTCAGTGGTGTGTCTTCACAGTTTRCTTTCATGTAGTAAAATTTCACCCAGGCCAGAGGCAGCTTTGAGTAATGGGAGGTTTTTTCTGGGAGACATGTTATGGCAGTAAACTGGTGTAACATCACAACTGGGAAGGGCCTCCTCTCTTCCTGAGAATGGGATATTGTCTGGCCAATGGTCCTCACAGGGCATGCTGTTCCACCAGCTTCTAAGCTATATACCATGACAAGACCTGCATGTAAGTACTTTTTTTTAAAGCAATTTTTGAGATAAAAAGAGTAAGAATAGTCTCAGGTTAGTTTGGCAGGACTTGGCTGGGTGTGAGCTTGAACACCCTAGGTTTCACCCAGATTGCAGTATTTGTTCCTCTCTAAGATACTTACATTTCTATGCATACAGTGTAGGAGTGGCCCGGGTTGCCTTCTCTTGGCAGTGTTCTCACAATGCAGTTTGGGCCATGCACTCCTCTGTGCTTGATTGCAGTCCCCATCTGGGAGGCCACAGGATGCTCCTGGGGATTCATGTAGAAACCTGTGCTGGATGCCCTTTCTATGTCCAAAATGGGAATTACAAAGTCTCTTTTTCAACTGTTTTCTGCTGCTTGGATCCAGACACCTGGAGACTGGCAGTCCCAGGCAGCAAGTGGCTGCCCATGGCACCAGTTTGTCTCTACCTGCTTGGCAGCAGCATGTGAAAATGCCTGAAACCAATGGATATTTGGTAGTGTGCCTGCATGCAGGTTTACAGCTACTATGCAGCACGATGTACACAGCTGCTGTGATGTGCAGTTGGTGTCTTCCCTGCATCCAGGAATGTTTGATTTCTRAGCTCATGAAGCCTCTTCCTCTTGGCCTTTACAATGTGGCAACTCTGCAAGCAGTGTGCTGGGTAGCAGAGAGGGGTGTCCACATCTAGACCTAGCCATGCAGAACAAGTATATCTGAGGGCCTCATCAAAACAAAATTGAAAAAAGTTATGAGATTAGCAGATGGGTTTGTAGTCAGCCCAGGAGGTTTTTGTCATTGTGTTTCCCCAGCTGTCTTCCCCAACTTATGTTAAGAGTGTAGCTCAGCATTTCCACGTAGAGTTTGGGTYGCCCAGGTATCCCACCATGTTTGCAAAGATTCTTACTCAACCGGGTTCTTAAATTGGTTTGGACTAACTTTTTTTACCTCTTTCTTTTTTGGGAAAGGAATGGGTGTGTATGTGATGTATTTTGTTTCCTTTTTTCTTYAAATTTAACCTAGGTAGTTTCACTGGATGTACTTATACCATACATCTCAGATTGGTTGCATAAATCCGACTTAGGGTTCAGGAACAAGTAGGCAGAAGAAAGTGGTATCTCCTAAACTGGTTTAGTTGCCAGAGACAGTGACATTGAAAGATCCATCTTTTGTTGTTGATTAATTAAAATAGATACCTACACTTTAACCCTTTTAACTGTCTACCTGAAGCAGCTAAACCCAGACTGAATTTCTCTGTATCTGCATTAAAAGAATAAATAGGCATTAAAATCTACAGAAGGCACACAAAAGTAATGTATAGACGTGATAACATGATAACCATTCCATGTGCACTTTTACCTATTCATATTTAACAAGCACCTATGTAGAGATTTTAATCTCTGAAGTGCTGCTTAGATGTGTGCTTCTTTCAATTTTATGGGTGGGAAAACTGAGACATAAGAGAGATTTAATAATTTTCCTGAATAAAATAATGCTGTAAGAAATTTTTCTCGATCAACAGTAGTTCTCCCATGGAGAGCTCTCCCCTCTCCCATGGAGAAGAAGCACATTCTTGTGCCAGGACCCTCCTCAGCCACAGATGGAAAATGTGCGCAGTGTTTATCTGCAGAATCCTGGGGAGTGGTGGGTGGCTCCAGCACTGAGGAAAAACTGTGCTGTTCAGAAACAGGGAACACTGGAGGCTGTGCCTGTGCCAGTGGGTTTGTGCTGCTGTGCTGTGCTGTGCTGTGCTAGAGCGCAGTGCTCATGTCCTCACACAGTGCATGACCAGGCCTTGGCTGTCCTCCAGGTACATACAGACAAGCCAGTTGTGCTTGTCTGTGCAGGCAGGCGTGCCCATAAAAACCTTCATGTTTGTTGCTAATTCTGCTTTTAAGCCATTTGTAATATTTTCTATCCTGTGATTGAAAGTGTGATTGCAGCATGTACAGTTGTACATAAGCTAGCTTTAATTTAGCTAACTTGGATATTAATAGCTACGAAATTGTACTCTAGGCTATAGATATCCTCCAGGGAACCTGGCAGATTACACAGTAAGTAGGTGTATGTCTTTGTTGCTAGCTCCACTCATGGTACCTTGAGTACAGCTACAGGTGCTGCAGATGTACCTCCAGTGTGTGAAAAAACATTGCCTTAGTCTGAGCAGCAGTTTTGAGCTGTAGTAGTTATGCTTAGGTTATCCTAACTTCTGAAGTATGGTATATATTTGTTCTGTATAGGGATTTATACAGCAGTAGGGAGCATAGGATCTTGAGCACCCTCTGGTTGTGTACAGTAATCGCCTCCCCAAGGGTAAAGTGTGCTGTGGAGAGCTCCTGACACCTGCACTGTCCTGGGCTGAGACTGGAAGAGGGAGCATCAGGGATGGGCCTCTCCCTGGAGCAGAGATCACAATGTTGTGATGGTTAAACACCTGGAAAGCTCATGCCATTGCCTAGGACTAACTCCTGGGAAGGTTTGTCCTTGTCCTGTGTTTAGCATTTGTGCTGGAAAAGCTGCTTGTCCTTGAAAAAAAACCCTGTCAGCTATGGGCCTTTATATATTACCTAGGCCTTCTGCCTCTTGATAGGTAAGGTTTCAAGTCTGATAGACTTATGGAAAGGAGTGGAAGACAGCCTTGATATGCTAATGACAGCCAGTGATACCAAGGGGATAATGGTATAGAACAATTTTTGTCATTACCATTTTCTTTCATAAGKTGGGCATGTGATATTGTAGCTTTTGAGAGGGACCTGAAGGTACATGCAAACAGTGTCTGTAATTGACCAGGGTGGAAAAGGATGATACCTTTTGCAGGTAAGCAGTCATTACTTGCAAAAGGTAATAYGAGAGAACATGGTATTCCAAGAAGTACAAAAGCACTTTAAATTATAAACTGCATCAACCTTTGTTGGACGTGTTCTTTTAGTAAGAGAAGACTGATCCCAGAGTTAAAAATAGTCTGAATCCTTTTCTGTGTTTGAAAAGTTTGAACTTAAATTTGTTCATCCCATTCCTCTGTTTTTGCCTTAAATTAAATGTTCTAGCCAAATAGTGAAAAGCAATGGTCCAGATATACTAAACCATCTCTTTTTATTTTTGACACAGCTGGTATTTCCCCACCCCAGATTTAAAATTATTACTTATGGTACTGTTGCTCCAAATTTCTAATATGCAGAAAGGAAGAAATATAAATATAAAATTTGAAGTTACAGGTGTCAATGTGGAAGCATTTATGGACCTGTATGAACWTGTGTCCTTCTTTTTCAAGTGAAGTGAATTAATAAAAACAATAATAATTTCAGAATAAAAACAAAATGCTTAAGGCATTTCGGCAAACTGGCAGAATTTAGTCATGTAGTAAGGTGCTTGGCATACGGTCCTTTTTGGTAAATAGGACACATTGCTTTAGAGATCAGGCAGAGAGTCAGCAGAAACGTGATTATATCCATGCTGTCTGTGTTAGGAGCAGGCCTTCCTTTCTAAAAAAGATCCACAAACACTGCCTGATTTATTTTCTAGATGTCTAAGGTAAATGGAAAGGGATGCTTTTGAGTGATGATCTTTAGTCTGCGCTGTGCACTGTACTCTGCTTCCCATGGGACCGAGCAGGAGGAAGGGGGCTGAGGCAGAGCAATGGTCACATCCATGAGGATATTACTGAGAATGTAATCCAGATTTCTGTTTAGGGCATAAGAAKACAGAAATGGGACACAAGAAATGAAGCAGACTGTTTTCAGGGTATATAAAACATTGCAGCAGAAGGACCTTTTCTTATTGATATGGAGTAAATCTACTGGTAAAATTTAGGGCCAAGAGTTCAAGATTAGAGCTCAAGGAAYTTAACCTAAAGGAGAACCTAAGATAAAACTAATAGGATAACTAAGTACATACATATATATATGTAGATATAAAAATGTTTCTTTTTTCTTTAACATTTATTGAGTCAGTTGTTTTTGTAATGTGCATTKATGTGCCATCTTCTTCTGATGCCATCTGTTTTCTGTGTTTGTGTGTGAAGTTGTTTTTTTAGTCATTTCAAGCAGTTATATGTACGCAGAATAATGGAGCAAAGTTCTTCCTTTTGTTGTTGGTAAAATTGTGTCCTGTTAGTATTTTATTACTCAACAAAATTTAGTCCTATTATAGTGAAGAGGGTTGTGGGGGAGGATGCTTCACTAAAATTTGCAATCTCAGTAAAYGCTACCACTTAAGAACTCCTTTTATGTATCCTTATACTGCATCAGTAAGTGTTTCTAAATAAGTGAAGAGAGGCCTATGGGCTGGTATAAACTGAACATTTAAAATATATCTGCCACTGATGGGGTAAAACCAAAAGGAGATGAGATTTTTCTTTTGACAACTGCAAGTCATGGAAGAACCAGAACTCCCTTTTCCATATGGCCCGACTCCCTTTTCACGCAGTCCCATATTGTCATGAAAAACATTGTTGTCAGGAGTTGGTGCTTAAGTTGCTTTGAGGGTAAATGACATTGGGGCAACGCATTGTCTGTAATGTTTGTTGAAAATTGATTGAATTTTCTCTCTGTGCTTGTCTCAACCTTATTTGGTTTTTCCCCCTTCCACACTRGTGGAATATTGACCAACAGTGGAAATAAGGTAACACTATGTCCTTAGTCATCTTTGATTTTCTGCCTTTGGACACCTGCAAATCTTATCAAGCCTACTTTAAAAGTCATCATAGATGTTTAAACATTCCTTTTTTTTACTCAATTATTTTCCTTAGTTGCCTGACAGAGTGAAATATTTTGTTTGTATCCTAGCAGTCCAACTTTGGATACTGTTTTGTTATGTAAAAAGAATGCACATCCCAAATGATTAAATTAACATGGTTTTTTTCATGAGGAAAATAGGTCAATTTCAAGTTCTTTGGAAGAAAAKCAATGACTACCACATTTACTGGTGCATCAACATTACATTTTGGAGACCATGAGGGGAACAACTGCCCTTAAGTTTATTGTCAATATCTATCATCTTGCATAAGACTTAGCTTGGGGTAAATTTTAGAATTCAGTTTCAGGCCTTCTCTTATTTTTGCCTGGGTTGGATTTCTTTGGTGGATTTTTTTTTCCTCCCTTTTCTAGGTCATCTCCTCCTCTTCACATTCCTTGAGTAATTACTGCCATTTTATGCATGTTTCTCCTTCTACTCTTGATCTTCATTACAAATATTACTATCTCACTGAAATTGTCAGCCTGTGACTGAGTATCCTTAATGAACAGCAAATTTGACTGAAGGCCTTTCTGTTTCCTTCTTTGGAGGTGAGGATGACTCTTATCTTTCACCTTTCTCAGCTGGTGCAAATTCTCCTTTGATGTTTTAGGAAACAGGTGTTTTACATAAAACCTCACAAACCCTGACCCTCAGCTCTCACAGTGTACTTGTGTGTTTGCTATCAGTAGTCTCCTTCATGCCCATGCTCCTGCAGTGAGGGCAGGCTTGTAGGAGGTTGAAGTGGCTGAAAGAAAATTCAACTTGCAGACTCAATTAAGTAACTGTGTCTGGAAAACATGGTCATGCCCAGGCATCATTATTGTGAGGTCTGGGTAGTCTCACTTTCATTTGATTCAGAGAGCCATCAGTCTCTTRGTAACTGTGTCCTCATTTGTGGTATCTGGATGTCCAGCAGGTCCTTTCCGTGCCACAGTCCAGTGAAATCTGAGACTGGTGATGCAAAACTAGGCAAGTTAGGCAAAAATGCCATGTAAAATTTTTAAGCTATGGTCACCTGGATTTCAGTGTGGTCTTTCATGGACTGTGATTGTTTCTCTAACATGCTAACATGTTATATCTGAAAAAACWACCCTCAAAATACCTAGATTTTTGAAGTTATTTTATGGAGTAATGGTGAAATCAAAAGCCAGCTGAGATGTTTCTCATTGTCAGATTGACTGAAGAGGCCTGTTGCCACATTCACCCCTTGCATACTGTGGGTGTTAATGTGGGAAGGATTGAATGGGAGTAGGTTAATTAAAAAAAAAAAAATTGCTTTAATAATTGCTTGGGCTTTTCAGCTCAGACCAAAGCCTTATTGGTTTTTGTGTCCATTTACATATGTACTTCCAAGGCTTTTCTCCCAAACTTGAGCTGCCTCTGGAGAATGATCCGATGTCACCAATGTGAGTTGTTTGAATGAAAACCACCGATCAGCTCATGGCTCTTGTGTTTGCCACCTCCTGATTTATAGTTTGCTGCAATCACAAAGACACTGGCAGTGTCACTGGATTTAAAGAAGAGTTAGCATTTGGTTAGGATTGCASCAGGAGGTGCCAGAGGATGAAATARCTGCCTTTACTTCATAGCCCTGTGCAAGTGGTCTGGGATGAGAAGCCAGAGGAACCTCTGATTCAACTTGCAGCCACCACTGCGTCAAATACAAGACAGTTATCTAGAAAGCATGGATAAGGAAGAGAGCTGGATAAGGAAATTAGGGAATGGTTCATTGCTAAGGAAACCTCTGCTTCTTTGCAAGATTTTACTTAATATTTCATGTCTATTGATATACATGACAGTTCTATCTTCCTTTCTTTTTCCCATGAATTTTTGAGAAGGAATTTCTGTTYAATTCAGCTGAAGCAAAAACAGCCTGGTACCATCACAAAAAACCCCAGAGCCTCATGTTGACTGTTGCTAGAGGTAATTCTTTTGCCTTGGTGGAGAAGTAGGCAGAAAAGTTACTATCTATTTCAGTTTTCAGTATTGTTTGATTTCAGAGAATGGGAAAACGCATCAGACACCTTTTTTTCTTTGTATTCTTGCCCGTGTTACATTAAGTTTAGATTCTTCATTTGAAACCAAAACCAAATGATCAGAATTAAGCTGRTATTGAGTCACAGAACTGGCTGGTTGACAATTTATTTATTAATAAGCAGTATTTATTTTAATTATGACTGAAGTCCTAACTGTCTATGCCACACTACTAATTACTCTCATGGTTTATAACTGCAGTAAATTTCACACAGGAATTTTAATTAAAAAGGTGTTTGAAGAGTGAGTAGGTTTATTTACTTMTTAATTGGGATAACTAACACTGCAATGCAGTTTGATGTTGTTTATTAGTCTATTCTGTGAGGAAGATAGTCCCACTGGAACTTTGGGGTTTCAGATCCTGACGTGCAAGGATGAGATAATTGTAGATATTCATGCTCGGGACCATGAGAGTATAGTGGTAGCAACATGAAGGTTTCTGTTCCAGTGAATGATAGTATCTTCCTGCCCATTCAAAATKTGGCCCAATTGAGAAGTACAAGTTCCAGATTTTAGTTAATAGGGTTTCTTTTTTTTTTGAATCTGACAAGTGATAAGATCAGATAGAGTTACTGCTGTATGAAAAATTTAGAAGAACCTCCTTTCAGAAGGAAAAAATAAAACAGGAACAATGTAGCTGAAATGAATCACTCAGCAATATATGATGACAGGTAAGTGTAAACTGCCACCAGCCAGGGTAAGATTAGTTTTCTAGAAGAGGCAAAGAACGAGGAACAAAGTCTAGGGAATTTTGCTTTTAATGACTTTGTATTGTAATATCACACATAGAAGAAACTAATGCAATGACAAGAATAGAACAGTATAAGCCACGCATTATCCCTGCACTCACTAATGATTTACCTCTCTTTTTCTTCCTTTCCAGGGCTGCCCTTGCTCTGTTTCTCACGGGGGACTTCCACAACCTTTTCCAGGACATCCAAATACAGCTTGCTCAACAGACTGGCTAGGCTGGCCACACCTGTGGCTGGGATCCCTTCCATTCAAGAGATGACTGTCCCCATCTATATCTACGTGTGAATGAAGTGGTAGGTGACAGGTAAGTCACTGCTACAGGCAGAAGGAAACACCTCCAAGACACACAGGGTAGAGGGTAGCCCTGGTCTTAGGTGTGGTTGGAAACCACACTCTTGCAGCGCTGCTCTTTAGTGGATTTGACAGGCTCCCAGCTTCAGTAGTTGCTCAGCTATTCCATCTGTCCTGGCACTGGGGTTAGTCCCAATACTGTAAATAAGATTAGGCTATTTACAAGAATCCTAGTACACTGCTTTGTTCAGTTAAGCCTCCCATACAAAGGCTTCTTTGGGTTCAGTGGAGCAGTTTGATGTGTCCAAGAGCCTGCACACAGGTGGCTGAGTGATGAGAGGGGTGACAGCATTGGCTGCACAGCTCCTGGAGGACAGTGGAACAGTGGCTTRGTGTCATGAAGGGACAACTCCTGG
Source organism: Sporophila hypoxantha (assembly GCA_002167245.1). NCBI lineage: Eukaryota > Metazoa > Chordata > Aves > Passeriformes > Thraupidae > Sporophila > Sporophila hypoxantha. Next base: position 12,231,316 of record NDFG01000392.1, read on the forward strand.
TACACCTTGGGACATGGTTGTGATGGGAATCTGTCTTGTGTTGCACCTGCCCAGCAGTCCAGCCCTGCTGCTCCTATGTGTCAGGGTGGGCTATGGCCATGGGGCACTACACCACACTGCACACTGCCCTGAAATACCAGTCCATTACTTGGAGAGGAAAACCATGTTGTATGACCATCTGGATGGAGATACTGGAGAGGAAATGCATTAAACCTGATACATACACAAGGAAGGGGGTACATGTGAGGAAGCAGAAAATTTGGAGCACACACACAAGTCCCAACCCATCTGAGAGACCAGTTTTGTGGCTGGTCTTCTGTGTTCTCTACGATCCTGTCTGGGTATAACAACAGTGGCTGGATGAAAGCCTCTTCCTTGGTTTTAATTTTGATTACCTTTTATACTAGTTACAAATCCAGTAAATCTATTAATGCCTGGCATGGAACCCTCTCCTCTGTGCTCAGATCTGCATAAAGCATCCACCCTGACTTCTTGTTTCAGTGCAGCGAGTTAATCAGWTGCACCATTAGGAAAACACAGCTGATGTTGGCTGATCTCTGTATTGCTGTTGGGAGGAAAATGTTACAACTGGAAGATTTGGCAAGGAGGGAATAATTTTTCTCAAACTGACCTTGCAGCTGGGAATGCTAAGAATGTCAGTGTGGGGAAACTCCATGCCTAGTGTTGTTCATCCTCTGACTGTTTCGAGAAATGGAATACCTGAGTAGAGGTAATAAACTCTTACAAAAATGTTTGAGGCTCCTTTTGGGAGAGAGAGACATCATAAAAGCACAGCCTTGTGATAAYYTGCACWTGCACAAASCCCTTTCATATATTGAGGCAGGCWGRGAGGGCCTCCRCACTGTTCTGTGGGACAAATTCAGCCTGTTTGAGCCTGTTCTCCCAGTGTCTCTGGCAAATGCCTGGCATTGTTAGTAAYGATGTGACATGAATCTACTCTGCATTTCAGCTTGGTGGTTGTCCTGGTTACCTGTATGTGTCAATTCACACAGTTGCCCATCCCATGGGGTGCCCATAAACCATGTTGTCTTCATATATGCAGATCTCCACTCCTAAGCAGAGGGCTTAATTTCTGAGACACATTGACCTTTAGGCCCAAGTGCAGGTACCCATTTCAAGCATTTGTTACAGATTGTCTTGTAATGTTTTGCTGTCAACTCTGGCAAAGCTATTAACTATATTAATAGGGCAACCTGGTGCAGCCTATGCAAATAAAATTTTGTCTCAAGACAACTTTTAATTTCCTGATCATAGTTCTGGGCTGCATATGTTTAAGAAGCAGTTCTGTTGTTTTCAGGAACAGCTTAAAGGTATCAGTGGAATTAATTAGTGGACTTAGCACAAAAAACAACTCAGAGAGCATTGTATTGGCATTTGCTGATTGTCTTGGTCACACTTTGCTAGCTCTCATCAAGTCCTTCCACCACATGGACAGAATTATTACTAGCTGTATTCCTTAGAACCTAGTGTTCTAGTTAATTAACAAATTCAGTACCTTGGCATAACACTTTGAAGATTATCTCCTAGTAGCAGTGCATTTTTACCTATAGAATATATCATAGTTTTGTTGATAACCCCCAAGTGAGCAACTGCTGAAGGTTTGGGTACTTGTTGCAATACGTGAATTGTACAGCTTCCCTGAAGCATTTTTTTGGATAAACAACCCCAAYTAATGCCTTAAAAGAATTTTCTGTTACTTTTAGAAGTGAAATCAATCAAAGTTAGAAAGCTTCTGTCAAACTCAGAAACAATGTGTTCTCTCATAGGAGCTTGATTATTGTACAAACCATAGTTATGTTCTCCTTAAAATCAYGTTCTCTCACAGTGAGGTGCACTGGGTTTATCTATCTCTTGTTAAGAGGCAGTACAATTTGGATGACAACTTGAAATAAATACAAGAATCCATAAAATGTATCACAGTTCCCCTGCAAAGCATCCTTGGCTGTTTTATGGCAATGGATACAATGGTTGTATCTGTAGCTGTGCATCACTTCAATCCAGAGATTTCTGAATCACTTGGGCAGATGTTGACATCTGCCTGAATCTTTACTCTCCTTGACTAATGACAAGGATATCTGAAATTTCTGGGCTGACCAGTAGATTCTGCTCTATACCAGACTTTGTAACTAGCCAGAATGACAGTCCATTCTCATTTGACTCAGTTTTGTTAAAGGGATGAAAAGGCACTTACAATAACTGAGGATGTGTGACAGGTCTGCTTATTTACTTGCACTGATGATTGCAGTTAGAATCATTCTAGGTAATATTTTATACTGGTTTGTGACTATCTTTTAGAAAAACMTGATATTGAGCCCTCCTTATTTCCAAGTTTCAGAATCCCATTAATGAACCTGTGGAACTACAAAAGTGATTTTGTAGACTGGAGTTTTAATGCCCAGTAAAAATGTAGAATGACCTGGGAAATACTGATAAAGAAAAATATCCAATTTCATGAGAAACCTGGACAATGTGGAAAATGAAACCTGTTCTCTGAGTAGAATCCTAGAAATTTCCTATATATTAGCTGAAGTTAGATGTATTTTCTTRTAGATAAGTGGTTAGAAAAACTATGGTTCCTATTATAATTTTAGTAGGGTTTTTTTATTATTTCTATGGGTTTTGGTGTTTTTTTTCATTGTGGGTGTTTCCTCATTGTTGTTTTGTAGGTTTTTTGTTGATGGTGATTTTTTTTAAACCATGTGCCTTGCCAGTGCTTTGCAATGTGTTTTGTCATTTAACAAAGCTAGACCTTCCTTGGCTGCATTGTGCTAGCCYTTATGGCTGTGATCAGCAAGGACAGTGCAAAATAGAAGACATGCTGCTCGCTATTGATCATGACTGCATGTGGGTCAAAATGTTTGAGTTGTTCTTTTTTGTTTCTCATGCTGTCTGAGTTCATTCATACTTGATTACCCTTCTWAGCTTTGACCTACAGCCTTGAAAAACAACAATAAAAAGAACAAATATTCAAGACAATCACCAATAAAATGCAAATCATCAATAAAGCAATTTTTTTTTTTTAATTTTGAAGCAAATGTGTAAAAAGTCAAATGTGCCTGAATGATCTTGGGCAACTATCACTCTTCCTTGCTCAAGTAGCTGTCAGCTGTATTTCTTTCACTCCTGACAGTCATTAGACTGTGAGCTGAAATAGTTCAGAGGTTCTTTCCATCACACGTAGACTTCTTTTATGAAACATTCTGCCTTCTTCACGTTGATATATAGGGGTGAGGGCAGAAGTGGTTTCTTGTCACAGTTGAGACAGACACGCGACACGACAATCGAGGTTTGTGCGGCAGCAGCACATTTTATTAAGTGCAGTTCCCTTTATATAGCCCTTGAAGGCCTGCACGGCTGGTCCTGATGGGCTGAATTTGGTTGCCACCTGGCTAACTGGCCAGTAGCTGTCTGTGCCCCTAATGGCCTAGGCTGGTTCCCCAAGGGCCTGGGCTGGTTCCCCAAGAGCCTAGGCTGGTTCCCCAACAGCCTAGGCTGGTCAAGTTCTAATTAGGGTCATCTCTGACTGTGAGGCCTCCAGGCCAGCTGTCAGACACCGCAGCCCCTTGCCTGCTGAGTGGGCAGAGACTGTGTGGCTGCCGGGCACTTTCTGCTGTGGTTCCTGACCCACTCTTCCTTGAGTCAGAGTGGGAGTGACTGAGGGCACAGTTTTCATATGYGATTCAAATTTCTTGTTTTTAACCAAAAAGATGAAGATTCATTTGATGACCATATGTGAGCAGCCAGTCCCCTGCATGTCTGAGGGCTGCTGCTGCAGGGCCTCTGAAGCGCTTTGCCTGCCTGAAGCACTGTGGGGAAAATGTGCTGCCAGCTGATCTTGGCCGTGTGTGTGCACATGTGTGAGTGCCTTAGTCCCCTCCTTGGGACCTTCACTTCCCAGCAGTCTCAACTGCATGTGCTTTTGCTACCCTCCTCAGCTCTGTTTGTGGGTGACACCTCACTCCTTTCATGGAGGTCAGATTACCCTGGTGTAATATAGTGATATGCAGAGAGGAGACTTCAGATTTGAAAGGCCCAGTTACATGGTTGAATCCAGTCAGAGATGTTAGAACAGTGTTTTTGAGKTGATTTACCCTAACAATTTTAATTATTGGTATTTAATTAATTACCAGTAATTTTAACCGCTGATCTCTGTCAAAACTTGCCTGAATATTTTTGCACAGTGCTGCTTTGTGCTATGTGAACTTCCTTTTCACTAACAAACACCATTTTGTCATTTTGTCAGAGAGTGGCAAGATACGTTTGTGCCTGCAGGACTATACCTGTGTAAGGAAGAGGAGCATGAACAAATCCAGACATCTAAGAGTAAACTCTTAGATGCATTTGGCATGGAGCCCTGTGGCACAAGGGCAGTGGGTACTGCTGTCCCTGGAATGCTCTTGTGAGTACCAGCTCTGTAGCATGGCCTGGGGTGAAGCAGTGCAATGCCCCATGCTGTAGGTAGCAAGTGTGCTCAAAGGGTCAAGAGGCAACCTGATGGTTTTCACTGTTACCCTTTTTTTTTAAGCACTGCTGGCCACCTTTACCTGCCTGTACTAGTCTGTAATGCTGCATGTGTGTCCAGACATACACCTGTGCTGGGCTATCTTTTCCTCACAAAAAACTGGGGACATGCTTTGTCTCTTTAGCTTTCAACAGAAGCATTTTGAGGAGAAAGATGGCCGCTGAAGTGGAAGTGTGTCAACAGTGTGCTAGCTCGAGGAAGAGTGAGAAGTCTGAGTGTATGTGTGAGAATTTAAAAAAAATTGGACAAAACCCTGTGGTGCGCCTAGATTTCAAAGTAATCTCTTATGGTCATATTAGGCTGACTCATGACTAAGAAGAGCAGAAAGGGCTCACCCATTGCACTGGCAGGATAGCTTTTGGATCTGTGAGTTTAACTACAGCAGCCTTGCAATAAAGCTGYACACCCATCTCTAGCCCCCGATTAACTTGGCCAGCAAAGTAGAAAGAATTGAGGTTAGAGACAGCCTCTCTGGAGACAGAGGCTTATGCTGCATGTAGAACAGCYCTGCTCCCTTTCTTTGTTAATCTGTCCTTACTGGAGCAGTAGTAAAATCTCAACTCAYCTGCTGTTATACTGGGCAGAAAGACACCTAGCAGTACTTGGTGCTTCTTGTAGCTGTATTTCATAATTTCTGAGGACCCAGTATTGTATGGACACAGCATTAATAAACTGACCCTGTTTTTCTGAGGAACCAGCATCCTACACCACCCCRCTGTGGCAAGAATCAAGGAGAGGGGATTGAAAGGAACAACTGCATCGCACCAACTTCCATTCAAGTCACACAGTCATGAAACAGGTCTCCTTCTGTTTGTGGGAGGGTCATGGCAGTGAAATAATCTAATATCTAGGATACTGACCATTCTGGTGGAGGAAGTTGACACCTTAACCTAACATGGTTAACCTAACACTGCCTGAGAAAGTAGTTCATCCTCTTGCTTACTGTATTAAGTAAAGCASACATGGGACTGGGCTTTTGCCCCATCACTGATGAAGGCTTGGGGCTGTGCTCTGCATRGCTTGGGGCCCAAAACAGTCCTGCTGTACCAGTGTGCAACACAAATAAAGATGAGATATGGGTGATGAAGAGCACAGAGGTGAAAACATACTGAAGTAAAGCTCTGCTGTCTGAACATTAGGCAATATTTTAGCCTCTGGGAAATGCTGTCTTTTACTTGAGTGTTTTTGTAAGTTTGTGACACTGAGACAGCTGCTTTATCACCTGCCTCCCTCCCTCTCTCTCTCTCTCTGCTCCAGTGAGGTAAATCTAACTTTACTTTCAAAGATGACCAAATATATCTATTAAAACCTCAATTGTTTTCAGCTTGTGCTTGCATTTGCAATCCTCTACCTCTGTTTTAGATGCCAAGAGGAACTGCCTATACTTTGAGCTGTACAACTTAGTCTAATAAAAACACCTGCAATTCTATACTGAGAGCCTCATTTGTCTGAATTCGTTCCGCTGGGGCTTACTTAGCCTTGTTCTGTCTTCTTTTGGGTTGCAGCTCAAGCAAGGCCTTTGCTTAAGTAATGTCCACTGAAATGAAAAAAATCTCAGTCAAGCACAACCTTCTCCAAAGCACTTAAATTTATTGGCAGTTTGAAATGGCAGGTTTGCAGCCCTCTCAGTTCTTGGGCTCACTGATGACTAACGATGTGTTGACAGCCTGAATGATCACTATCAGCCTTGAATGTTTCCTTTAAAAATCCATTGCAGCTGAAGCCACTTTGGTCTGATGTGTTAAACTATTTGTCACCCTGCTTTGGTTCACAAGTTAAGAATTTCTGAGAGCTGAATAGTAAAATATAGAGCAGATGAGCTGATAGCTGATTACACTGCACGTAGTGTAAATGTGGGGGAGTGTGCATAAATACATTTAATCACAAAAAAGAAGGAAAAAATTGACAGAAGGTAGCCTTTCATTCTCCARGGTGTTGCTGCAATATCTATCGTGTCACACATGCTGGCTCTTGAGAACAGCCAAGATGACAGCATTTGTAGGGCCTTGGCAGCTAAAAGAGCCCAGGGTTATGCTCAGATCCCTATTCCAGCRTGTGGGCTCACAGCTGGCTGGATCTCAGAAAACTGGAGCCAGTAGCTAAAATGTCGCAGATAATAGGATCAACCTACAGGCTGCTGTTTCCTGAAGTGTGTGTGGTTGCATCCACACAGGCAGCTGAGCATTATGCCAGCACTGGCTTGGAATTGTCTGCCCAGCTGGCATAGCATAGCATCTAATCCAGAAAGATMATCCATGGCCCCATTTTCTGGTTGGCTGTCCTGCATTTTGGTGACCAGTGCTGGAGTATGCTTGTCTTTCTACCAAGCAGTAGAGAGGCATTCAGATCTGTCTGCACTTGTTGGAGTAGATGGATGTGCCCTATGGCTGTGGCTGAATCTTTTCTCTATAAGCCTTGTTCGGTCAGATTAAAAAGACTTGTTTWCTTATGTGGAGCTCTGCTTTGTTCTTCTTTTAGCTTAAGATAAAATCTGTTTTGGAATAGGCTAGCTGAGAGTCCCTCCACCTGTAGAGCCAGTTCCTCCACTTGATCCCCTCTTCATGTCCTGTGCAAGCCTTCAAATGGAATTTCAGTATACTTAACACTGTACTAACACAAGGCTTCATAAGTAAGTGAAACTGGAGTAATGCTTGCCTCGGTCTAAGTGGTAGAGGGATTGTAAAGCAGCTCTTGTAAATGTCACATTTCTGGGTTTGGTTTCAGTGAATCCACAGATCTCTTTTTAATTCCTCTTTATAACATTTCTCCTTCTTCAGAGTCTCAGCAGTGCAGCTCCAGGAGGGCTGACTGGACATGATCTACCATGTAGGCTACCTGCAACAGTGGGAGCTGCTAAGTAACCRACATAAAGCTTTTCACAGATTGCCCATGTTAAACTTCAGGGATATATTAAAGTAGGAATCAATGGATTTAAACTTGTAAGGTGATGTGGCACYTGGCCTAATTGTGATGTTGGGAGTCATATGTTGGATGTATCCTCTTTGGTGGATAAAGACTGGAAGGTAATGATGAGTGCAGTTGCTCTGTGTCCTTAGAGTAACCTTTCCAGGTAGTTTGAACAATTTGCTCCAGTATCTAGCTGCTAAATGGGATCCTTAAGCCTGGCTGCTCTGTGTGCATATCCAAACAGAAACTAATGTTCCCCTTCTGTTGCTTTTTCAGTTTCTCAAAACTGAGTAAACTTCCAAGGCTGTGACATTTCTTTTACCACTGAAGTACAGCTGCCTCTGACAAGTTCATTTCACATGGATAACTGAGGTGTGAAGGTGGASATAGAGTGCTGTTTCTTTTGATTTCAAATTTGTAAGCTTTTTTTGTGTTCTTTGATGTTACATTCTCTAGCATTATGTTTTTTATTTTCTGAAATTACAGTTTGACACAGCATTGTATGTATTTCACCAGAATCTGTCCCAGACCTGCAGTATAATGCATGTAAGGCATTGTTTAGGCGAGTGACACTAGCAAAGTATGAGCATATTATACCACTGTGAACTAGTCATGTGTCTGTCATTGCAGAAACGCTGGTGATTTTTTCAACTAGCTCTTGGGTGAAAAGTATTGCGCTTTTGTAAGGAAAATGCATCAGCCAAGGACCTTGCTATGGCTTGGTAGCTGACATTGAATAACCCCACAATTGAAGGAACTGCATTGTTTTCTTCATCCTCTACTTTGTGTGTAAGGAGTGCCCAGAACACTGAAAAGGCACCATTTCAGGGAGAATTTTAATAAGGAAAGCTCATAAGCCAATATATTTTAAATGGCAATGAAGAATAAATTTAAGGTGAGACTGTAATTGAAAAATTCAACACAAAAGCTAATATGTGAATACTTCAGAGGAATTTTGTTGGGATAAGATTGCTTTCACTCTGTTACAGATAAGATAGTCGAATTGGCTGCTAGAAGCCAATTCTTCAGTTACACCCCCTTATTTTAAAATCTTCAGCTCTTGTGGTTTCTTTTCCTGTCTTTGATATACTACCTGAGCAACCAGTTAGGCCAACTCAGTTCACTTGCCTGAAAAGGATGTTTACTTTGGCTTCTTTTGGCCCAGTTGGAGAACACTACACATCACTTTAAGTTGTAGCACATTTTTCCTCCCACAGCAAGTTGTCTCTGTGGCAGGATCTTTTGTAAAGAGGCACATGTGCAAGGACTGGTCAGGTCTGGGAATAGACTTCAAGGGTCTGAGTGTGAACTCCTGGCAAAGCTGCTTGRTGTGACACATATGGCACAGAATGGCTTTGTGCACATAATAGTGATCCTCTCCCAGACAAAATACTCTTTCACAACAATTTTTTTACAGTCTTCTATTRTAAAAGTTTACAAGACAATTTATTCAGCTGCATGTGTAAGTTCGCTCTGGAAGGCAGAACAACATAACTTCACAGACTTGAAGTCTACTACCATTATGATCACCTTCTCTGACTGCTGTGAAGGAGGCACAATGTTTACCCAGTGGTTCCTAATTTGGGCTCATATCTTCTGGCTGGACTGTGCAGTGTCAGTGTGTATCAGTGCAGCACCATAAAGACAAAAATACCAAAATCTGTTGCTGTGATAGRCCCAGAGGCTCCCACCAGTGATTAAGCCTGCTGCAGCTTAATGTTTTGATTGGTTGTGTGTTGAATTTTGTTTTCTGTTCTCACCTGCTTAGGTTTGAGAGGTGTAGAAGGCTCCAGACTGCAAACAAGCAGTGGTTTGTACTAACAGCCATTAATCCAGTTTGTAACAGCAAAGGAACAATAAATAATATCTGTGTGTAATTTTGCAGGCCATTTTATCTACCACAGGTTAAAGCATATTGCTGACTACAGGTACTGAAAATACCACTGTTTGAGCAGAACTTGAGTGGCACAGAGTTTGGTGGAAAACTTTTTAAACAACTTAAGGCATTACTACTTGTGKATTGTTTTTGCAGTATGTATTTTTGAAGCTATACAAGACAAGTTCCTACTTGGAAGTATAATGAATCCCACGGCTGCAGTTGCCCACGTGGCTGGTCTTTGAGCCTRTGCAATGTAAAGAGGAGGTTCCAAGGCAGAACCCCTTTGGCATCTTATTTGTTTTAGCACTTCCTCCTGCTATTATTTTTAAARCCTTACACCTAATTGCTCCTATCAGAGTCTGTGTATTTCTGTGGTTGTAGTAGGACCCTTTGACTGCTTAAATAGAGCAGATGTATTGAGGGACTAGATTGGCTAAATGATAAAATAATGACACYTTTCAGAGCAAATCAAACAACAGGACACTTCCTGTCACTGGCTTTGGTTCATGTTTTCAGGTTAAGCACAGGYGACAGTGGGTCTGCAGTGGAGGTGTATGTCACCTTAACTTGGCCTCGAGTGCTGGGGAGGGCTGGAAGTTGTGTGTCTGCAATGTCTCTGAACTTAAGCAGAACAGTGATGAGTTAAAAGAGGAATAGTATATGTCTTTCACAGCAAGTGCCCTTAGAGACCACTGCTGCTGCTTGGCAAGTTTTAGAAACGTTTGAACACCTTTTAAAGAACAATCTAGACTGAAAAAAAATAATAAGAAGAAAGGAAATTAAAAAAAGGAGAGTTGATATAAGGATTGATATAGGAGTGACAGGCTGGTGTGGTAAGGTTTTGTGGCTGGGTGGTCTCTAAATTGCAGACAGATGAGTGGTATGTGCTGATCAAAAGATTGTCTTACCCTGTCTTCACCTTTTCCATTGTTTCTGTCTGCCATTTCCCCCTTCCCTCAATTCTTGTMGTAATTGTGTCTCTTCAGAGGGAAATCAGATGGATTATATGCTTCTGCTCTGCTTCTAAATAACTCTCAATTGCCCTAATTGCTCCTGGAGGGCRAGGCATAGAAAGTTTGAATACAATTGTGAAGGAAAGAGGTTGAAGAAAAAATGCTTTTCTGAGGCTGAGGTGTTTTGCGGGGAGAATTTMCTAGATAAAATAGATGGGCTAGAAATGCAGCTTGTGTGATTTAATTCTGGTAGTGTTGCCATTTTCTCTTCACTGCTTGTAAGACATGCTTATTTTGGGACATTCCCCCCTAGGAGACAGTCATTATACCTGAAGAAGAGAAACCCAGGCTCTGAGAAAGCCATACTCACCCATGCACTGCAGGGGAGYTCTGGATGATATGCATCCTCAGAGTTGTTTTTCCTGATTCTGACAATCAAAATGTCTTCCTTGCAGAAGGTGCATTGGTGGTGTTTTTTCTTCTTTTTTTTTTTTTTTTCCTGAGTCAACACACTTAAAAAGTCTTTACTTTCAACATTACTTTAGGCAATCATGACGTCTTGGAATACCAAGTATCCATATTTCACATCACTAAGGCTAGGTTTATTTATGCTCCTACCTGGAAAGAGGAAAACCCATGCTGGCTTACCCAGTACATATTTCATTGCACTGAGAGCTACATCTTAAAATTGACATACATTGAAACTGAAGATAGCAGAGATGGTGAAGCAAAAGTTGTGTTGGAAGAGAGAAGGGAGAAGTAAATCAGCCAGCACAGTTAGCAGAATATTTACATGGTTGCAGTGACCTGAAATTAAGAAATTCACTCTGAGAGTCATCTAAATTTAGGTATTCAGGGATTTGCCTTCATGGTAAGAGAGTAGTAGGTCAAAATTATAATAAAGACTAGATTTTTCTGAATTCTTAGAACGAATGTTTTCCAGCACTTCACCTCACTCTTTCAAARATGATCATGTTAAAATCAATACAAAATACTAGGAAAATGCAAGTAGTGAAATRTTTTTCTTATAGCTGTATATAGATACTAATTTAGGTTTTTTTTTAAAAAGGAAATTACTGAAAAAGAAAAGGGGGAGGAGTGATTGAAATTTGTGGGTATTTGAAAAATCCATAACTAGTAATTTATTCCATCACACTGTAGGCAGTGTATATATAAAGAAAAAGAAAAAACAATCTGGATGTAATGATATCTCTGTGCAGCCATTATGAGAATGGAGACTACAAATAGTATTAGCAATTTTTTAGCAGACATGGTGAGCAAATTAAGCCTTAGGTCTTTTTTAAAATCTTCATTTTGTTGTCATTCTATAGCTACTACAATTTGGGGTTACTGATGGAATATACATTTGCTTCAATCTATTAATTTTCTGTTTAAATAATATAGTCATGACACATCTCTGCGGATACTTGCAAGTAGAGCAGCCAATGTTTGTTAAATATATGAGAAATGAAGATAAAAAACRGCACTGTGCTTTTTGGCATCCTTTTCGTGTGACTGAATTCAGGCAGACAGATGACCAGGAGGGAAAATTGTTTACTCATACCAGAGAAAGTGAAAGTACAGGGATTTATTTAGTACACAGAGCATTTTATGTTAAAATCAGATGTCTGAGGTATAATAAGCTGTTCTTCTACATGCATTACCTCCCCAAAACCAAAACACTCAAGCTCTAAATTCCATGAAAGGTAAAGTTTATATAAGATTATTTCATGTTTGATTAGGATGCAGATTCTTCTTTTTATCCTAAGGTGAAAAAAAGATCTGTTTTAATAAAAATGTACTTTTCTAAAAGCTGTTTGGTTTTGGTCAAGATACTCTAGATAAGACTATTACTGTTGCAGGGGAAATAATACTGTGCTCTGGAGGTTCATTTGACTGACAGATGTGGCTAGAAATGAGACTATAGCACCCTGGGAAACTGTAAGGCACAGGAGAAAGCTCTAACAAGCCACTCATGCATCCTGGAGTGTGTAATTATTCTGTCTGAATGCAGTTAAAGGATTTAATTACAAAACAGAAAGCAGTATAGCAATGGAGTCTTCCCGACTATTGATTTTTAATAAGCCCGGAGTAATGATCTGTCTTCAGGAAAATATTATCATAAATTTATTTCCTGTGAAAAATTAAGGAATTAACACAGTGTGACCCTGGGGCTTTCATTTTAACATGTTTTAAATCCCTCAGGCAAGAGTCTCCTTTTCACTTTTTTTTATTTATGGATTTTTTTGTGTCTTTTTATTTTCTTTTTAGAGTTTCATGGCCAAGATCTTGCAGTATTTTCTCAGACACTTCTCAATTAGCCTTTTTAATGTCACTTGTGCCGGTGGAGCTCTTATGTTGTGAATGCAAAAGTGTATATTTTGTTGATCTTTCACGGGAAATGTCTCCTCCTTTCCTGGGGAAATAGAATATGGTACTGTTGTTGTATTGGTTCAGCCTCATCTAGAGGGCATGTGAATGCTGGAAAAGAGAAGGGGCAGGTCTGCATTGCCTCCTAATGCCCAAAGGACTGGGAATTGGTAGCCTCTTGGGARTGCTGCAGTTTGAGTGTCATGGGAAGCACTGACTCCTTTGGAGAGGTAGAAGTTTTGTTCCTGAAATGGGGTTTCTGGTAGAAGTGCTGTCGTGCTCTGCCAGAGGAACTAGGTGAAGGCTCTGATGCTCCTGATATCAGCTCTTAATAGCAGCAAGGTGAGTCTGTGAATCACTTGAACCAACATAAAAATATAAATCAGGTAGACAGTAGAAGTTTGAAATTTTTCAGGACCAGAATCCCTGGCCATTTGGTTGTGAGAGCAGCAGGCAAAGGAAAAAATTTTTGGGAAGATGCAATGCCTTCAGGTTTTTCTGAAAGGGTGAGGAAATTATTTCAAATGCTGGGAGAAAAAGGAGATGGATAATCTGGTTTGCACAGCATAGAGCACTGGGCTGTAGAAGCTGTGAGACACAAWGTCTGGGGATGTAGTGGGAGTTTTTAGGGACTGCTTGAACAAGCACTTGCCAGGAGTGTCATCAGCAGCCTGCCCTGGGCAAGAAGAAAGATTAAATGACCTCTTGTAATCCCTCCCAGCCAGTCACTGTGTCATCCCAGAATGGGTGGACAAGGAGTGGGAAGAACTTTTATTTTGTGGTGTTGGGGAGTGCAGGAATGACTCAGAATCACCTCTCTCATATGGGAGTGAGTGCTCTGTCACCCTGGGCAGGATCTGTGACTCCCATCCTGCACCTTTATGTCCTCTCAGAGGCTTCCTTAAAGATTTTGAGACCCCTTGAGCTTTCTCCTGTGGGGGAAAAGCAGCAGGAGGTACATCCTTTATGTTGCTAGCAGGGAACGGGGTCTTTGAGCCTGAGTGTGGAAATTCTGCAGACAAAAGATGTCCAGGAGCAAAGGGGAAAAAGAAACTTTTAGCAAATGGATCACACTGCGGCTGTTTTGAGCACTTGAGTAGAAAGGTCTGGTGAAGAGGCTGTGCTGGTGAATAGTCTGTCAGCAGTGAGGGTGCTGGGAAGTATTTGGTGCTCTGTAACTGCCTGGAAATAGGAGTATCCCAGCTGTGCCATACCTCAGTACATGGCTTTGTTGTTTTGGTCCTTATGAAAACACAAGAAGGAACATCCTTTTAAACATATTTTTATTTTCTAGTAAGTAAAAAAAGTTTATCTGTATGCAAAAAAGACATCTTGTGCTCCATGTCTGTTGTTAAAAATTTTGCCTTTTGTGACTGACATTCAMGGATTGTTATGTCAAACACAGCCAGTTGTTTTTCATGGCTGTCTTGATATACCTGCTTTATTTTGATAAATGCCTGTTAACCTGAAAATCATTTTCAGCTGATACTTTTGACAGACAGAGAGTCTGTGTAATGTTAGTCTGTTTGTGACTGCTCTTGAGACCTACCTGGCTCATGCTCACAATAACAACAGGGTGCCCACTACKTATAAATGCTGAACATTTTAGTTCTTGTCAGCTCTACTTTTTTTTCTATTCTCTTTTCTTTAGGAAACTGTCACAAATTAATCCAAGTCACATTATGTGGTAACAATTTTCATGAGACTTCCTCTCAGTTTGGCCAGCTAGGTAGCTGTATGCCATCTGTGGCTTTTAGCATTGCTTCTCTCTCCTTGCTTTCCTCAGCAGCAGTTTGACACGATGTAACCTCTTCAAAGAGTCACAACCTGTAAAAACGGAGGCCATCCCTTGGATAATAGTGTTACATTACCTCCTACTCCTCCCAAGGGCTTCAAATGTGCTCACTTTTAATCCCATCTATCAAAGTGGAAGCAATGGTTATAGGAAAATTATGTTTATTTTCATGCAGCGGACTTGTAAGATCACCAGTTGTGGATGGGAATAGGGGATATTTTGTCATCTGCCTGTAGGAATGTGTGACTTGCTCCTTTGGACTGGATGAATTGCTGTCAGGGCATTACTAACAGCTACAGTGAATAGTGAAGCTCTCTTCTGACACCAGCACTCTGCTTGCTGCTGCAGATGAGGCAATTTCTTAAGGCTGAAATGCCACACCTGAGAACAGGAATATCTTGGGCCACCTGTGTCCTGCAGGGAAGAAACCACGTTTTTAGAGACAYGAGTTTAAACAGAACTTGCATAATAGATGCTAATAAGCTGCCCTAGAAAGCTCCCTTATGACAAAGGCCCATTCACCTTTGCCAGCCTGAGACATGGGTGTGCACAAAGAGTTTCTCCTTGGCACTGTGTACTGCCACTGAGCAAATCCTCATGGCTTCAGGTGATGCAGATGCACAGGGATGTTTCTCTCTGTGCAACACAGTTSTCTGCATTCAGCCAGGCTTCTTCTCATGGGGACTGCCTGCTCATGCTCTTGGATTTATTTCAACTCTTTCAGGCCTTCTTTGCTTTCCTCTGTTTCTCTTGGCAGCACACAGATGCATACAACTGTGTTTCAGGCCACTCTAAAATCCTTTTATTTGCAGCTGGTCCCCAGAAAAAACACCTGAATTCTGAATTTGGGTTGTAGGTTTTTTTTAATCTTTGCTCAAATTTTAAGTTGTCAGTGATCTTGATTAAACTGCCCTGGTGCACAAAGGATTTTTCCTTTCCAAAATGGATGGAGGAATGGTGATCAGAGACCTTCCATCTCTCATGAGGTCTTTTTGACCTTCTCTTCTCTGAAGAGAGCTTCAAAGTAGTTAATTTATACCACAGAAAAGGTARAAATGTCTTCTCCAACTACCTTGAATGAAATGTTAGATTAATTCTTACTGTTGCCCTTTATCTACTGCATCAAATACCCTGAGTGGGTTTTGGTTGAATTTGCTCCAGAGAAAGCCAAAGCAAAAGAAATTAAATTATGCTTGTTTGGTCTTCATGCCCTGAGCTGACCCTAGTTCACTTGACATTTCTTTTTGGTGCTTTGAGGACTCTTTAGACCTTCAAGCATGTAATGTAATTGGCCTGAGCTTGCAGGACTGTTTTGTGATGTGACGAATACTTTCATCTAAGTCCAGCAGAACACTTGCCTACCTTTTCTGTTCTGAGACTATGAATAGTTTCACTGCAGTTGTTGGGATTATTGGCAGGAAATAAGCTGCAGCCATGCTGCAGGAGTGCAAGRCATTGTATGGTTTGGAGACTATACCTTTGTGCAATTTGGTAGACATTTAAAATTTGGATTGATTTTAGCAGGGTTTAGGGGTTTTTTGACTGTTTCTGTAATATTTCCTTGTAGCAGGAAAAGAAGTATTTTCATGAGTTACAACCTATTAGTAGTCAACACTTGTAGCAAAATTTGCAATTTAATGCTAGACAGTTATTATTCCAGAACARGTTTGCATACTTAACAAAGTATGACAAAGGTAATGAAAAGGAAGAGAAAAAAAAGAAACCTTTTTGACCTTGTCTGTTCTACTCTTATAGTGGTCAAAAATCCTTCTGACTGTTAATTATCAGTAATTTAATCCAACTCACAGAAGGATAAAATTATGAACAGAAACCTACCCATCCAAGCTTGAGGAACAGSCACTCAGTACAGGCTCTGTCAAAGAAGAAACTGCTGCAGCACACAGAGGCAAGAAAAACAATTACCCTTTATTTTGTTTCTTTGTTTGTTTTGTTTATACACCAGAAATGATATTTTAAAGGGCTGAACAAGTGATAATATTTCTGCTTGAACACCCACACACTGGCACTGTCACTCTGAGGTCGGGATGGAAAAGAAAAGAATTGACTGCTTTGAGGAGAAAAAATAGGCAAATGAGCTAAGCTGTCAGCTCTAGATTTCATGGCTTTTTATTTAAGGATTTTTGAAGGAAGGAATATAAATTGAGAAGGAAAGTGAATGTGAAAGACAATCACATACCAGTAATTTTCAGGTAGTTTCCCTTTTCTGTAGGTGTAGAAATATGTTCAATTGCAATTTACTTAATTTTTCTTTCTGCTTAGAAAGATCTTTGCTTTCATAACTTTGAGGCAATTCTGAAGACTATGCCTCTAGTTTTGGGGCAGACTCACCATCTTCATAAAATATGRAACATTGTGTATTCAGTGGCTGCCTGGAGTCAATTGTCAAGCCCCACTTTTTAATTACACACCATCTACCATGTTCATCATGATGATTGTGTTTAAGTTTTCAATTCTCCCTTATATTTCTGTTTAAAATATTAGAGAGCACCTGAATGYAACACTCTTGCCCATTTTCATTCATGTTCCCATAAGCTAAGCAGAAGTGATTTTAGCCGTAAAAAATAAAATATTGCAGTCTATAGATGATTAAGAGTTATTTTGGTAATCAAGTCATCAAAATACAAAAAAAAAAGAGGATTCAAGAAACATATAGCTATATATACTTAAATAAAAGTGAAAAATGCATGCAGTATTCTTGTTTTCCACTTGGTATATGACCTTGGGGTGGACAACAGCTCTTACAGTCTGTTCAGTGGTACTGCTGGTAGGTGAGACCCTGTTTCGGGTCTCAGCTAGAGTGAAATAATTTAAAACTGTATTGGGAACCAGTGTTCRCCTTGCCAGCAAAGCTGAGATTTTATATGGAAATAGCTTTCCTTTGAAAAACTTTGCTGTGACAAGAACTTTGATCCTGCTTTGTGGAAAAAAATAATCTCAGGAAAATCCTGTAAGTTGGGAGCATTAATTCCTTTTTGTAGGCTAAGACAGCTAGCTTGTACACTGAGCACTTCTTCACAAAAATCATACAGTGTTTAATTTTTCTAAGCCATGGAGATGTGAAGGGCCTCTGTAAAACCATATAATGATTTAGATGAAAATCTGTTTTGTCTCATCCAGCAGGAAGTATGGTTATCAATGTGGCGGTTAAGCTGTGAATTTTCTAGGGAGRACTCCATGTACAAGTTGATGATCGTGGTCCATAAAAGCAGGCTTTTAGACATGACTCATAACCTTGTCTGTGATTCAAATGTGTTCTTCACTTTTGAATAAATGAGTTGTCCAATGACCTAAATAGGCCCTGTCTGTGCTTTTATCTATATCCAAATAATGGGGTTAACCCTGTGATAGATGTAGTTGCATTACATGTGGTGGACAGCAGGCCAGTCTTACAGGGCATGAGTAAATGCTATAGCAGCAGATTTTAATTACAAAGACTCTATTTATTAATGTAAACATGTATTTTTCACTTTTAGTTCTTTCATTTTCTGGGAAAACTACCACAATGTTATCAAAAATAATTTCCCCCATGTGCATGTAGTGTGTTGATTAACAGYTTTAATGACTTTCACTGTTTTTATAGCCTTCTAAAGTCTTATCTGTCTTCCTSGGTTTTGTGCTTTTTCTAGTCATTTAGAAAATCCTGAAAGGAAGACAAAACAAGGGGTTTTGAGACACTGAAGTGAGACAGCTGATTAGTCCTAAGGAAGCTTCAAAGTAGATAAGCTGAATAGGTCAGGTTTGCAGCAATGACAAAGATAAATCATTCAAAAGGATCATTCATTCTGGGGTACAAAACATTTAATGGAAGATTTATGAAATTTAAAAAAGAGCATGCTCAGGAACATTTGGATTAATAAATAGCACAACTGAAACTTGTATGRCTTCAGTTCATGGTTTGTTCTTGAAAAATGGAGAGGGCACTGAACTATGAAGTTCTGAAAAAATATTTTTAACATTTTTGGATCCCTTTCCTTTCTGTGTGTAGGATTTTGTTTTCTTTCTGACTAACCCATACATTATTTTTGGTTTTGTATTCATGAGCTGCAAAGAATGGGACATGATAATGGGTTTTTTTCCACAGTGTGCACATGCTTTTCACCATGTCAATCTATGCTTATCCATGTAGATAATGTGAGTTTGTGGCTCTTTTTCCTTCTCAAGCCATAGTTTTCCACCCACTGTGACTCACTTGGGACAGTCACGTTTTTTCAAATATTCTTGTTGATATTTTGCTTCCTCTTCCAGAGTGAGAGTGCAGAAAGTGATGAATGTCTTTCTCTGCAAACCTGGCTCTTCTGAGTGCATCAAGCAGGAAGATGAACAATGTCAATATCTCTCAAATTACCTTTCAAAATCCACATTAGCAGGATTTTTCTTAAGGAATTTTCTTTGAATTTAAGGAGCAAGCAGCAGGTACAATTTCACCCGATCCACTGAGGCAGAATCTCTACATAATAGAAGACTTTTGCAATTCTTTGAAAATCAAGTCTTGAGTAGAAACTACATAACTTAATTTTAAAAATGTATTTAAGTTTGCCAAATAMGACTGCTTCCTTTCCATTCCCCTGTCAACCTCTAATAATGTAGATAGGTAGATTTTTCTTACTACAAGTTGGTCTCCTTATCCCTCATGCTCCCCACAAAGATTTTAAAACCTGAGAGCAGATAAATGCATTAAAAATCCAGAAATGACTAAACTATCTGAAATTGGAAAGAAAACATATGTGCCATCACCGGCTTTTATTTTCTATCTGGAGCTGTGTATTCTTTTTTTCTGCCTTGATAGTTAATACAATGTGAGCCATTAAAACTTCCATTGCTCTGTTTTGAGCAAAAAGTACCTGCTGTGGAAAAGCTTTAATATATATAATTTCTAAGGTAATAATCACCTTCTCTGAGAATTGTGTCTTTGAAAGGATAGCACTCCCATCCCTTCATAATTCACTGCACTGCCTTCAGTGATGTCAGATCAGTCCTGTCCTTATTTCAAAATGATAGTACCTCTGCGAAGAGTACTAGCTGTGCTTAATCACTACTTGTATGGTTTTTCATTAGGATTGTTTAGCACATAACATCAGATCAGGCAAATTATGTTTATGTTGACTGCTGCAGCAGCAGCATCAACTGGGCAACACTTGTCTGGTGATCTGGACACATGCACAGGCCCACACCTGAGCAGGTCAATTTGAGCTCTGTTTATCATCAATAGAAGAAAACAAGTGAAAATGGTCAAGAATGAGTAGTGCTTTATGCATCTAAATTGTAGTAGACGAGTTTCAGTTTGGAGGTCACTATTAGCTGGTATACTGGCAGTTCAGTATTGAACAGCAGGCCACAGTTCACTGAAATACTTTTACAGCTTGGAATTAGGGTGTTGCTATTAKTCCACTGTGAGAAAGGCTTTTCATACCTAAGGCTGTAGCAAAAATGCAGTTCCACAGTTGAAGTTCTTCCSAGTTTTGAGTCCTATCTCTGGATATTGTGTGTAACCATATGGCACCTGGCTCAAGGGCTGGGAGAAGCAGGATGTTAGAGGCAGGAGTGCTGCCTGCATCGCTGAGCCATTGCCATGCGTCCTGATTTGTGCAAGCCAGAGAGAAGTGCAGGTGAGCACACATGGCTCTGKCAACAGGACAATGAAGGCTTTCTGGCTCCTTCTCCCCAGGGTTTTCCCATGTCCTTCTTCTCACCCCATCCTTCCTGTCTCAACTCCCAAAGTCAAGCTCTTGCCTCATGACTGGGTTGTCAAACCCAAATTCTGCTGAGAGCAAGCACCTAGATAAGTTTTTTGAGACACAAACCAGCTTTCAAACAATTTCCTTCCTTGTGCTCTTTCTTAATATTTTCCTATTTTCCAGTGCACTAACTTGCAAAGCCTGTGATATAGGATATTTCTCTGGTAAAATCTGCGGCAGATGAGAAAGTTGCTGTGCCTTTAAGAGAGGTTGTAATCTGAATTGATRTATAAAGACTAGACTTGCATAAAAACATAAGTGTTTTCAGATAACTATCATGACATATTTCAKATATTTAGAAATACTCTTCAGTACCTTTTCAGCAGGTAGAAGTTGTAAGGTATTAGAAAACAGGCCAGAAAAGCTCCCTCCTCTCTGCAAATGATTCAGAGCATCTGTAAGTAACAGCGTTCTTTGTCCTGATAGAAGTGAGGCCATTCCTAGAAAGGGAGGAATAGCACTGTATTTGCATAACTTCCTTTTTTTTTTTTTTCTGTACAGGCTTGGCTTTTTATATCCAGTGATTTTTTAGTTTGAAGGAATTCCTAGCCTTAAGGAAGTCCAAGGACTCTTTTACATAGTTTTGTCCTCACGTCGGTGTTTTTCCAACAGCTAAACAAGGTGATGTTTCCACTTTTAATTATTTCTTATACTTAGTTTCATTAATTTCATTTTCTTGACAGTGTATGTTGTGCATGTGTGGGAGATTTGTTGCAAACAAACCAGATGTAGTTCAGGAATCATTGCTAGATAGATTCTGGCATGGCTGACCATGCACTGGACTTCTTGCAACAATCTGGGGTGAATAAATCTCAGTGAGCTGGATGATTGCAATGTATTTACAGTGTATCCACAGTCACTGCTGTGTCTATGTAAAACTGTGGTGTGAGAAGAAGGAAGATAATTCAATTTATGGAATAAATTGTACATTGTGTTCTTCCTCTACTTCCCAGCTGAGAAACAGCAGGCACACTCAATGTACATACAGTTTCCTTTCCCAGCCCCTTTCCTTCTTTTATGAAAGCTTGGCTTCTTTTTTGTGTTTTTTCTTCAGTTCGTAATTTCATTTCTATGTGGTTGGAAATAATGTATAGTTAACTAGAGGGAGGGAATTCATTGTGCAGTGTGTTTGGAAGAGGAGGGGGAGAAAAGGACAAAGAAGAAAAATGTATTTAAATTTCACCTGTAAAAGAAGCTCAAGCTTTTCTAACGTATGGTGGACACATAAGGATAAAATGAAGAGAAACAGATTGTTGTTGTTTTTTGCCATCTGCTTAGTATGCCAGAGATAGCTTTTATCAGCAGGGAGCTATTATCACCAGTTAGAAACCACACTCTCTTGAAACAGTCTTGTTCTCTCGCCTCAAAAAAATAAAAAAAGATAATTTCCACCTGGGCTGAATTTTTGTGCTTGCAGAAGAGGCCCTGTCTCATGTCACACACTGGGTTGTCCATTCTTTCCTGTGAGGATTGTGAGAGCCCAGCCAGCCTGGGCAGRGTGGATGTGGCTGCAGCTGCTCTGTGCCAATACACCTTGGCTTGACAAGCGTCTGCACTGGACTGTAGTGCTGCCACTATGTAACTCTGTAGGACATTGCTTTCATAACCCTCCACCCACCTCCAATTTATGGGTGAGCTGAGATCACCATGCAGGCACGTTTCTGGAGCTTAAGTTACCAAAAAGGGAGTGTTAAGGTTTCTGCAACAGAAATGTACATAAATCTGTTTCTCATTCCCTATTTTTATCTCAGCAGCTGCAGCAGTAACAGCAGCTGCAACGATGGATCTCTCTATAGGTACTTCTGTGCCATTTCCACTGAGATCTCTTGTCCCATCAATACCTGTCTTCATTTTGAGASACAGAGGCACTTAACTTCATGCTTGGGTAAGGCTGTGTATGCATTCCCTGCGACCCTAACTGCACTTTAAAGTAGCTCTTCTCCTTGTTAGTTCCCATTGTATCTCCCTGAGGCTGTTCCTTTACAGCAGGAATGACTTCATTTCAAGCCAAACAATTTTCCCCTGCACCAAAAAGTTCCCAGTTTAAGTTAACCAGCTTTTTTTTTATCTTTGTATGTATTGCTTCAGATGCAGTACTTCTGTAGAAATTTTAACCAAATTCCCATGTAAACCTTCTCTTGCTTTTCATGCAGGTACATTAAACTAAGAACATGTACATTAGCCTGTGTACCTTTCAGAAGATAATTTCTCTAGAGCAGCTACTGTTTATTTTACCATGTTCTAAGTGATGGCTACATCCAATTTGGAGAAATGTACAACTACAGGTAAGATATTTTTGAATGAAAATGATACTAATTATATAAAAAAGATAGGGTGGTAGTTGGCTTAGTTTTTTGACAGAATCCTCCCGAGATTAACTGATCCCAGTTCCAGTTGCTTTCTCTTACAGAATGGGACAGCAAAACAAAACAAAACACAACAAAATAGAACAAAACAGAAAAAAAAATTAAAACCTGTGTTCATTGCTCCTTGTCCTTGGATCTGTCATGAGTATTGGGACTAGATGAAGAGAATTAAAGGCTGAGGGAAAGTTAATATGTTTTTATTTGTAGATTGTTTTGGAGAGCACTGATAACTGTTTTGATCTTATCTATGTGGACTGCAACATTGGAGACCACTGATATTGTTGGCAAGGGCTTTTTTCTTAAATGTTATCCCATTCTCCATTCGTTTGAATGTTCATCAAAGGACATTGTGCCATGCAGCCAAAGTTAATTTCTGTACTAGTTGAAATCAGTTGAATGATTCAGTTCTCATAATGATATAGCCTCTGTCCCACTGGAACATCTTTCCCAGCTAATGCAAACCATAATAAGTACTTTGTAAGGCTTTATTTTTTGAGTGGTCTCCTCTATTCTAGGAATGTCAACATTGAGGATTAATGAAGACTTATGAAAACATGTATTTATTAAAAACATACTTTTATGAGATAAGGTTTTTAGAGACTTTAGTCACAGTTATGTTATGGATTTTCTTGGTGTGGTTGCTTACCATTAATTTTTTTAAAGAGCAACATAATTTTCCAAATATGACACAAGTCTCAAGTATACTGACATTAAAGCAAAATTAGGTTACTGAGAAATTTGTCCAGTTTACAGGATGTCTATATTGAATAACTCTCAAGCTTCTTATTCATGATTTCTCATAAACATGAAAATAAAATTATTTGATTGCAAATGGCTATAAATAAACTGGTAAAGATCCTTTTTTGAAGGAGATTTCAGGGCAAGGAGTATAGAATACATAATGATAGAAGAAAAAAATGTTCTGCTTTTGTTTATTCCTTCTGATATATTTCTACAGAAGACCAGGACCCAGGTACAAATGCTACTTGCATTCTTGTATGGGCAGCATCTGACACCAATGCACCAAGGTGGAAGTCAAGGATAGTTTTGGAAAAGAGATGCCTTGACCTTCAGCTAATATGTGATGTCTCAATGGGAAGCTTCCTCCTGTTCATGCAAACCGTGATTCTGCCTGTGACGGATGTAGAAATGATGGTGGGGATACTGATTTGGAGAAACAGAACTTGGCTTTCACAAGACAGGTTATTTTCTAGTCTTCATTCACAAAGTAGGTAATTCATCTAAATATGATCTTGTCACTTTTCTGTTCATCTTATGATTAATCTATAGCATATAACTGCTATATTGGATCTGACACCTAATATTTCTCATAGTGAATATGATCATTTGGTGTTGCAATGCAAAATATTGTCTCTGCTTTCACTAAATTACATAACAAGATATTTTCCATTTTGAATTATTCTATGACTCTGTGTATATTTTACTTTGCAGGATCTATGATATACAGTAAAGCCATATCTGGCTGTTCAGCTAGGTCAGACATTTCCTGGTTGCACCACCATMTGCTGTTTCTGGGGAACCTATAAACTTGGCTGACCAGTATTTGTAATTTATTGTGCTCTTTCTCTTGAGGGTGCTACCAACATGTAAGCTGTACTTTTCTTCCATGTTTTCAGTTGCAAGTCCTGCAATACAGATAGAACTAAAAATTTAAATAGTACTCTACCTTGTGTCTGTACTGTCTTTGCAAACTTCTCCCATTGCATATATCCCTCACCATATGATGGTTAGAGCTGCAAGGACACTGTTGGGTAAAGGCCATGTGAGAGAGCTTGTCCATCCATTCTCTAAGAGAAAGGAATTTGCCAAAGTGGTACATTGCTTTTGCTTAGTGGATCTTGCTTCCATATTCTTTTAAGAAAAGATTATATATTATGCTACTGGTGTTAGTAGCCATCGCACATTTAACTATTATTTTGAGGGTATTTGAGACACATGAGTTTTTTCCCTTACATTACAGTCTCTTCTCTGTCTGATTTTATTTATTTGCTTTTGACTGTTTTGCTTTTATTTATTTGCTGTTGACTGTTGCTTTTTTAAGTTATGCTAGCTCTCAGTGGATGGTAGAGGTGGTCACACTACACAAAACAAGACAAAACATGGCAGTGTTCCCTCCTCCTATGAATGTGTAGCAATGGTGAAAGCAACTCACTCTTCCCAAATCTCAGCAATACAGAAACATTTACAGAACCATAGAAAAGACCCTTAGAATCACTGGGTCCAACAAATGCTGGGCTTTCTCCTGAGTCTCTGGGCTGGTTTTAAGCCATGCCAGCAACCATGTTTGCAGTGCCAGTAGGCACCTGGAGCAATGTTTTGAGTCTCATGGCTCAGGTCATTTTAGGACAGACCTTTCAAGTTGATTCAGCAAACATTGGCTCTTTTTCTTCTAGCATAAAGAACATGTTTTTTCAATAATGTATTTATAAGCCAGACTAGATTTTGTCTCCACATGAGATGGTAAAATATTAATCCGCCTCTGTGCTGTCGGAGTTGAATGTGGCTGTCYAGATCTTTAGGGCAGAGCTCAGGAGAGGTCTGATGCAGCTCCCGCCTGTGGGCAGGGAGTCCCTGCCCTGGGCTGACTGGCCCCAGCAAAGGCTTTCCAAWCTCTCACTGCTGTGTCTTGCAGCTGCTTATGTTCTCTTTTGTGGCTGTGTCTGTCTGAAGATGGGAGCTGAGCAGTGTGTCCTAACGTGGCTTTAGCAATATTGCAGCTTATTTAATGTCTGCTCTCTTTCTGGCCCGCTTCTGACATGCCACCACATCTTATTCCATCTGAACTGTAATGGTGTCATGGTAAAATGAACAGAGAAATGATGTTTATAGAAGCACCCTTGTCTTTGGGTACTTTACATAASTGGGGCCAGGTACCCCTTGCATTTTTCATCTTGTCCTCCTGTTATGTCTCTAGAGTGGTACACCTGAGTCTGTGTTTTATATACCTCCTAAAAAGGAGGAAAAATAGCCTGCAAGAATTTTTGGGGCCAGAGYTGGGTTAGGGCTAAAGACCTGACAGGGTTAATACTTATCCAAAATCCTGGAATTTTTCATGGATGATAGGTGTTGGGTTTGTATCCCAGGATAAAATGTTTTCTTCTTTTCAGAGGTGTGTCTCAGCTTTGGGTAGCAGAGATAATAAAATGGGAAGAGGAATTACTATCCATACAACATAATCAGTCTGCTCAACCAGGTGCCAATATTTATACCACCAAGTCTACACAGATAAATCTCAAAATATTTTTCAGCCTGTTTGGCAATCTTTGCTGTGCTCCCACTGTTTTCAAGTTTAAGTAATGTCATTCTGCAAAGCAGCTGCTGGGCTGAGAAGGGGAACTTGCTCTCAGGTACACAGTATAACAAATTTCTGATTGTTATTGTAGTCTGACTGAGCTTTGTACTAGAAAATTTCAGGGGATATATTTTAAAAATCCCTAAATAAGAAGATTCTGAAGAGGAATACTTTGAGAGTTGAAGGAAAGAGAGAGATGGGTTGGAGGAAACTAAGTTCAAGAAGAAATATTAGAAAGAATTTGTAAGGGGTTATGGAGAGGAATAAAATTAACTTTCAAACAGTAAGTACCATGACAAAACACCTTCAGATTTTCAGGCATTTGTCTACAATGGACTGGCATGCACTCGAAGGAGCAGCAAAGATGGCAAGACTTGGACAAATCCCAAAACTCTCTGAAACAGATGTCTGAGTAAAAGCGCTAATACCTAAAGGAAGCAGTGTTAGCCAGCTGTGTTCAGAGAGCAGGGACACCTGAGGGGCTGTTGCCTCATGCTGCGGTGTTGGGGAGCAGTGGCCCTCCATATCCTGCCTCCAGGGTGCTACGTCTATTTTGGCCTTTCTGTTTTGGCAGGTTTTGCAGGTGTATTGCAGAGTGATGCTCTGTGCCACAAATTTCAAACCTGCAACTAGAACTAAGCTTGTAGGAAA
This sequence comes from Sporophila hypoxantha, assembly GCA_002167245.1. Taxonomy (NCBI): domain Eukaryota; kingdom Metazoa; phylum Chordata; class Aves; order Passeriformes; family Thraupidae; genus Sporophila; species Sporophila hypoxantha. The sequence continues at coordinate 12,257,849 of NDFG01000392.1, forward strand.
GCCCAGCTCCTGCTGAGACATCTCTCTTCAATAGCATTGTCATTCAGACAGTTGAGACAACAGCCTTCTTTCTGCACAAATTATGCTGCAATCTTTAACCTTTCCAATCCCGTATGCTGTTCTTCATAGCACCTTGGGGGGGGGGGTAGCTTGTTTGGGAGCTTTCCTGGTACTAAGGCTTTGTAACACCTTTCCCTAATCCCATTTTGTTCCTAGAAGTCTTCCTGACTGCACTGTGACAATATTAGGCAGCTTCTCAATCAAGTATGCACTTGTTTACATCAATCTGTGTACAGTTGCTCCTCATTACTTGGTGGTTAATGATCTTGCTCCTTTATAGGGACTGAATTTGCAAAGACACTCCTCTTGGTTCTGATACTGCTCCTTTGCAGCTACGACATGAAATCTACTGCAAAAGACCTACAAGCCAGTGGAAGGGAGCATCAGCAGGTGATTACTTCAGAAGAGACTTGAAGACAAAATTAACTGAACAAAATAGCTTTAAAGCCAGTTCCTGGCTCCCCTTTTTAAAGTTCTCCTTTGAACATGAGAATGCTTGCAAGCTTATATGTCCTGGACATGGTTTCCTAGCGTTAGCTTTGCCTACAGGTCATAGTCTGAAGCTTCAATAATTCTTCCCTTAATSTGTCAAACAGATCTGGTGTGATGGAAGTGTTGACACACATCCAGAAAGTTCAGGATCTGGAGATGGAAAATGAGCATCATGGAACATTACTGGTGGCTCTTCCTGTTTCTTCAGACTCAGTGGAACATTTGACACTTGTTCCCACACTCAGCCATTGCAGAGAAAACATCTTTTTTGTGCCTTTTTTTTCATCTGGACAGTACCATGACTATAAGAAGAATTTATGAAGGTGCCCCATCTTTTCACAGATTACTGGAATTCCTTGCTAACAACTGCCCACTAATCTGCTAAAATGCTTTTGGATGTAAATTGTTAATTGCACAGAAAACTCCTAAAACTACCTCTGGCCTCAGTGAGACCAGCATCTGTGGGACTGGGCTTTGGATAGGCAGAGAACTGCCACTTTCCCTTGGAGTCCCTTAATATTTTGGCACAGAAGACATGGATTTTCCCATTTTCCTGCAGTGCTTTATGGCTGYTGATACTTTTGATATCTATTTCAAGAATAATTTGCCATTTCCATTAATTCCATTAACTTGTAATGCATCAGTGATAACCAAATACATAACAGTATCTAAAGGGTATTTTTTTTRCCTGACACATACAATATAAATTTATTTCTATAAAGGACTAAATAAAGTACAAGGGACTTGATTTGCATGAATTTGTGCATTTCAAAAGGTGAAAGACAAGCCAAAACAAAATCAAATTATAAGCTTATCCTTAGATGAGCTCATCCTTAGATGAGTGTTCCTACAAAATGTCTCAGTGTGGGTTGATATTCTGGTGGTCTCTTTTCACAGCTGGATACATTAGCTGAGCTGTCTATCTTCTGGGGTGATTTTCTCCTAAAATGTCAGGTAACTGTTTTAAAAAGGGAACGTGATATAGATGAAGGAAAGAAAAAAAAAAAAGACTTGTTTAAATGGTACAGACCTTCAAGCTACACTAATTAAAGAGCCTGACTTAATAAAAGATGGAATTGGATGGTGGCATCAGCTGTTATATCATGGTGTGTTAGCTACCTCTGGGACTCTGGGGGATTTTGTAGAAGAAAACAGTCATCAATATATAATGCAACATCTCAGTCTTTGCTGAGACTTCTAAGAAGGAAATTGCTGACCTTTTCTCTCAGCCATTTTCTCTAAGATGTTTCCATTCCATTTTGCTTTTAAACTATTTAGAAGCATTGCTAGCAGCCTGTTGAAACATCACAGAAATATAATTATGTGGTCAGACAGACTGACAGAATTCTGTTTCCCGGAATGGCTCTGGCAGTCCCAGAAATATTTCTCCCTGCATAGCAACAATTCTTGAAAATCCATGATCATACAAAATGAAGCATAAAAAGATAAGCAGGTACATAGCCCAGTCTCCTATAATATAACCCAGGAAAGTAATTGCAAGGTGCCCCTGAAAACAAAATGGAAYAAGATGCTTTTAGGCTCAGCACCAGCAAAGGGAAGTCGGAGCTATTAGCAGCTGGTTGTTTAATGTTCATTGCCACTGAAATTTATCAGTGTTTCCTATACATTCTGTACAGAAATAGTGTTGCATGAGTGAAATATCTTTCATCTATCAGTTTTTCCTTTTAAACCCTGTGATGTCTTCCATTTAACTACGTCTAATGGGCTAAAAGTAGCAATGTGATATCACTCATGGGGTATTGCATGGGGGTTACAGACTGAATTCTGTGAAGATGGCAAAAAGTTTGCCTGTTCTCTTTAGAATGAACAAATGGATCATTAAATCAGGCACTCCTGCTCACCTCTGCCAGGCTGCAATACAGCACCTTTTGCAGAGACCTGGAGCATGCCTGGGCGCTGGCCCTGCAGCCACTGGCCTCTTCCTGGTGCATTCAGGTGATGTTGGTCCATCTCAGGGTCTCAGCAGTGGGATTAAAGCACCCAGTGGCTGTGGCAGATGTTTCTTCTTGCACTGCAGTTTGGTTTGCTTTTAACCCTGGGCGGGTTGGTTTCCATGACAGCACAGTGGTGTCAGCACCTCTGCAGCTCTGCCTCACGGGTGCAGTGCAAAGTTGAGGTCACTTAGTCTCCTTGGAGTTAGTCACATCAATCCTAGCACTTGTGTCAGATTCCTAAGCAGGAGGCACAGGAGTAGGGTGGGAAGAGGGGACTTCAGCTTTTATAGTCTGCAGTGTCCCGTCTGAAAATTACCAAGTGAGTTTTTTGCCAAAGTGCAGCTCTGCCCTTGAGGAGCTGCATAGACTGAACAGAGGAGGCAAAAGAGAGAATCTTGGTGAAAATTCCAGTTTCACCAAGATTTTGATTTTTCTGTTAACTAAATTTTTTAATGTAGTAGCCTGTAGTGTATATACGTCTTATATCTTGCCTTTGCTTTCAATTGAAGCCCAAAGAATTTCCATTTGAGAACTAAAAGCAGATGTTAAAAACAGCTCTTTTACATCTCCATAATCTAAAAATGACCCATGTATGTATAATATAGCATTTTCAAATTTGTTTGAAAATACATTGCTTCTGCGTTGACTTTTCTTGTGCCAAAGCTTTGAGTCTGACACATTTTTTCAGCCATTAACTGACACATTTTTTCAMCCATTAACTAACTCCATTAATTTTTTTAAAATATTGGAAACATTCAGCAAAAGCTGTTGACAAGGTTTGTTGTATTTTTTATGGTATTATTTTSAATTAGTATTAAATGAAAAAGACTTTTTATTTAAATAGAATAAAAGCTCTGAGTGCTGTCCTTGAAAGTCTGAAATTCATGGTATTATMCTAGAACGGCTTCCCTTTTGTGATGGTTCCTCAGCTGTGTGASTACAAAATTTATGCTCAGTGCATTTGTAGGCTATATTTCCTAGAAGTTACCCATAAATATTGATTTTAAAAAAATTTGGTTTAATATAGGGATTAAGAAATAGTTCTTAGCATTCCATGTGAAAACTGTGTATGTTCCTGTATAGCATAACTTGTCAGACACTGTATGCAGTTACCTAATCAAGTGTAGTTTTCTAAATTGAAGTTTGTTTACAAGCCTCAACATCTATTTTTTCTCAAAACCCCACAAAATTTCAAATGAGTTTTTGCAACAAAGGCCTTGTTCTCATGCAACTTAACAGTTACATTTGGATTAATTTTCTGGAGCTGAAGGACTTTGCATTTAAGCCATGTTTTGAAAGATCCAGGCACATTCAGGGAATAATAGTATATAATTGCAGTGTATTGTAGAGTATAAAGGTAATTTGGGATATAATTACTTTGAAGCAATGGACACACTTTGCTGAAAATGTGTATGTTTAAGGGTAATTGTATTATTGGAAATGAAAATTATTAGTTTTGTAGGGTTTCAGTAGTATGCTCTCCAAAAGCTCTGATAAACAAACACTTGCTGGATAGTTTTTCTAGAATAATGATCCATCTTTTTGATTACAGAGGCTTATAAATCATATTACCTTGTGCACTTCAGTCYTATTTGCTGATACTGTATTTTGGCTCCTATGGTAGTAATCATTTTAAGCTGCTGGGTGTTTTTAATGAATATTGAGTTATTTTTCTCTGAGTTAAAACAACTTCAAAAAATCTAATAAAAAACATGTGCCTCTCTAGTACTAAGTAAAATTAACTTAGGAATGCCTGCAACTTAGGCAGAAGTCAGTTCTTACAACTTTCCAGACTGAATTTATGAGATATGATACAAACAACAAAAAAGGCAGGCATGTATATGGAGAGAGTGCAAATTTAGGATGGGAGTGCGGCAACAGAAGTTGCCTCATGGCATGAAATTCTGGAGGACTGAGAGGTATTTTTGTTGCAAAGCAATGTTAGTTGTTTTTAGTAGAGATAGCCACTTGAAAAACCCCCAAGCTTAGGTAGAAGAGGTAACAAAATTGAGATGCAGAACAGGCAGAGTGTGCAATCTGTGATACAGAAGTTCAGTGGGCACACGGGCAGATTTCCTGTCTTATCTTTGTGTGACATTGTGAAGGGCAAGTGTGGAGATTGTGTGACATGCAGGCTGTGTGGGTAGACAGTGCTGGTCAGGAAGATGTAACTGCAAAAACACAGGACTGAACCATGGCCAGAACTACAGGTTGGACTGGGTTTGTATCATCCTCTGAYTTCCAGGGTCTGGGGGACAGGCAGGACTGGTTCAAGTCTGGTGCTATGTCCCACGCAGTTCTCATCACCATGATGTGCTGCCAAGGATTCAGTACGAGAAAGAGGTTTTCAGCAGCCACTTAAAAAATAAAGTCATCTTTTCAATAAAGTTAGGGAAAGGGGAGTAGAGAAAAGTGAGAAGACAAAAGATGCAGAAGGATACAATATAGGGAGAAAAAAGTCAGCAAATGAATAGGAAACCTGTTGCTGGGTGTGGATGCTGAAGAGACAGATGCAGACCCTACTTTGAACAAAACTTTGGAACGAGCATTCTATTAATGGGTTTCTCTGTATTAACCTGCTCTTTTCGTTGTGTTGAACACAACTAGTGCCAATGTCTTTCTYAAAATGGGCACTGGCTTCCTTTAGGCATCTTTTGCAGATGACATGCCAACATACTGCCCTGTACTTACTGAAAGCAGGTATGTCTTTTTAATGTGAAGAATGAGTCTGATACCCTCATCTCTCCCAAAATGGTAACAGGGAGACTCTTTCTGTTATATTTGCCCAATTATCCCATCATAAAAACCAGACAATGTTACAAGTAGTAACAATTTTAATTGGATAGTTTAAAAAATATATATAAAATTGAATACACTTGAAAAATTGACAATATAGTTTGATATTGATAAAGGATAATTTGGTTCTAATAATAATAATGCATAAGCAAAAGATAACCGCGGGGTACGGGGAGCAGGGCTCTGGGACCTTTGCCACCTCACGTACGAGCTTGCCAAGGAAGATTCACCCCTTATAAACCAGGTGTCAGTGTCATCTTCCTTCCATTTTCGATTCATCACACTTCTTCTTCCGCCCTCATCTCCACCTTTACGGCGCATGCTCCATCACCCGTTTTTGGTGGTCGCACCAGTCTTTGGGGTCATCAGTGATGAAGGCCTCTTCCTCTTCCTCTTTGTCCTTTAATTCACCTTTTGGGTTACACATGCGCACTAAACCAGTATAATATAAGCCAAAACTAACATGTTACTATATTTTAGCATCAAAGCAATAAATCTCTTATAATTAGCACTTTCCTGGGACCCAACAGGTTTTCCCTTCTCTTGTTAATTTTGGTAAACGTTATCTCTTGCTATTTCCTCCTATCCTGAACATCTGCAAGAGAAGAGGGGGACAGAGCCCCTCCCTCGCTTTTCTTTTTTTGCATTTCAACTTAACTGTTTTATTATTTACAAATATTGATTACTGTATCCATATGTGTTTACTGTTTCAATTTTATAGCACGAATCACACCTATTTACCACATTTCCATGTTGTATGTCTCTGTGGAGCCCCTTTAGACAGACTCCAAAGATCACAGAAGCACACAGAATTGCAGAATCAATTAGGTTGGAGAAGACCTCTGAGGTCATTGAATCCAACCTTTGCTTAAACACTTCCAGGGATGGTGACTACCACTTCCCTGGGCAACTCTTTCCAACAGAAAGATCAGAAGATCAGAAGATCACCCTTTCTGTGAAGGATGTCTTAATTATGTCCAATCTAAGCCTCCTCTAGTGCAGATTMAGGCTATGTCCTCTTCTCCTGTCACTGCTTGCCTTGGAGAAGAAGCCAATTCCCACCTGGCCACAGTCTCCTTTCAGGCAGGTGTAGAGAGTGATAAGATCACCCCTGAGCCTCCTTTTCTCCAGGATAAACACCCCCACTCCCTCAGCTGCTCCTCACAGCACTTGTGCTCCAGACCCTGCCCCAGCTCCATTGCCCTTCTCTGGACTCTCTCCAGCCCCTCAGGGCCTTTCCTGCAGTGAGGGCCCAGAGCTGGACACAGCACTGGAGGTGTGGCCTCAGCAGTGCCCAGCACAGGGGGACAATCCCTGCCCTGGCCCTGCTGGCCACACCATTGCTGATCCAGGCCAGGATGCCATTGGCCTTCTTGGCCCCCTGGGCACAGCCTGGCTCYMGTRCAGCTGCTGTCACCAGCACCCCCAGGTCCTTTGCAGCCACTCTGCCRCAGCTTGTGGCACTGCCTGGTCAGGACCTYGCACTTGTCTATGTTGAACCTCACACCATCAGCCTCAACCTATGATCCAGCCAGTCCAGGTGCCTCTGCAGAGCCTTCCTGCCCTCCAGCAGATCAGCACTCCRYCCCAAACTGGTGTTGTTTGTGAACTTCTAATAGCAGACTCAATCTTCTCAACCAGATTATCAATAAACATATCCAGGAAAATGTGGYGGGAAGGCAAAATTTAGATGGGTCACACTCTGTGACTGGTCTGSAGCAAAGCTGAGACACCAGTCCTAAAGGAGGAAGGCTGCTATCTGGGTGTCCTAAGGTGARGTTATGYTGCTTGTATCCCCAGTTACATATTCTGTTTGTGCTGGATATTATATTCRGTGCCTTCAAGACTGGCRCTGAAAGCAAAGGCAGGGAGAAGAAGAATCAGTTTGTTATCAGGGACTGCACTAACTCCTTCACYTTCTGCCCTGGGACTGTGTTGTCTGGGCACGGATGGAGCAGAACAGGGCCCTCCTTTGCTTTTTAGTTAGTTTYGCTAMCTGAGGCAGAGAAGTTTTCTGCTGGACTGTTTTTKATTCCCTTTTTCTTGGAACCYTTTGAACCTGCTCTGGACCGGGACCCGGGGAGCACTGAGAGCTCCCGGGACCTARTCTGTTCAGCAGCCTTTCCCACTGTCAGAGAGCACCCACCCACAGGAGAGACTTTCTGAATTTGTCATCTCTTCAGAGTGGCAAATGAGTTTTGCCATCTGGTATTGCTCATTTTGTGCYCTGGGGAGTGCTTTGACTGTTAAATYAACAGGTTTTTTTCCACTTCTCTCTGKAGAAATTTTTTCRGAACCGGTTGGGGGAAGGGGCCACATGGGTTGGCTTTCTGGGAGGGCGCCTTTCGGAGGTTTTTGCCCAAATTTGCCCTAAACCAGGACACTGGGCTTCAARGAGCTCTMTATTTTGCATTTTTTGGGCTTCCAGCTTTCCTGCCTTTAGGCTTGCAAGAGGAACTGTTTGCAACCTTCTCCACTAGCAGAGAAAYCAGAAGATTCTTTGAACAATATGAAAATGGAAAAAGTCTTTTGTATATGATGGAAATTATTTCCTGGATGGCCCTTGTGTCTCCTTCTCTGCTGATCCGTATGAAAAGGAACAACCTGAACTGATGTGAATCTGCTTTTGGCTCTCCCTGGGAAGTAGAGAAATTTCCAGAATTAAGGCGCAGATGTCACAGGRTTAGAGGAAAAATACCAGAATCTTAAAAGTAGAGATGAGGGACAGCACTGAGTACAGTTAATATGGCTTTAGAGGCAGAAGGAAACAAGCATCTCAGCATCCCCTAAGTCCTGATGATCCTGAGGCTTTCAGTGCACTGGCCTCCAAGGATGAGTGTTTAGCCAGAAATGTAGGTTGAAAGGCAAGAGAAATATGAAAATAAAAAAGCAAACAGCAGATCATGCAGATGAGATGAAACCCCAGAGGGCCAAATTCTGCAGGTTTTCTTGTTTTCCAGATTTCCTGGTTTAATTGGAAATCAGGAAAACTGCTGCAGGGAGGAATAGGGCTCTAGCAATTATAAAAATGTGGTATTAAAGATGTTCACTTAAAGGCATAGTAAGTAATAAAYATTTGTTTTTCAAGAGCCTTAAAACTGAAGGTCCTTGACTGAAATCTCTGGGGTAGTCCTAAACCAGTACTGTTTATGAGAGAAATGGAATTGCATATGAAGTAAATATCACATATACCTGCCATGTTCCTTTGCACTGTAAGATGACTGCATTAGAGCAGTTGAAAAAAATTACAGCTTTTGCATTTCTAACTGTGTTCTTTAAACTCATAATCCTTTATCTGACCTGTGAATTTTAATGCCTGGATCTTAATAATACAATTCAAAACCCATGCAAATAGCATACATTTTCATTTATATTTATCTTTATTCAACCACATTTACTAGTTTCTTTCATTTCTTTGTTTGAGTCCTTATCTATCTGGCTCCTTTTATGCTGCCATGGATCATGATTCATATTTAGGAGAGTGAAAATGTTATACAGAATCACAGAATCATAAAATCAGAATATGGTTTGTGTTGGAAGGGACCTTACAGATCATCTAGTCTCACCCCCACCGTTGCCATGGGCAGAGACACRTTCCACTAGACTACGTTGCCCAGAGGCCCATCCAACCTGGCTTTAACARTGCCCAAGATGGGGCATCCACAGCTTCTCTGGGTAACTTGTTCCAGTGCCATACCATCCTCACAAGAAAGAACTTACTCCTAATACTTAATCTGAACCTACTTTCTTTTAGTTTGAATCCATTCCCTCTTTTCTCATCACTACATAAAAAAGTAAAAAGTCCCTTTCCATCTTTCTTGTAGACTCATTTCATGTACTGAAAAGCCACAATTAAGTCACTCCAAAAGCTGCTCTTTTCCAGGCTGAATTATCCCAYCTTTCCTCCTACAAGAGGTGTTCTGTCCCTCTGATCATCCCYGTGTCTTTCCCCTGGACTTGCTCCATGTCATTCCTGTGCTGGGAMCCCAGAGCTGATGCAGCACTGCAGGTGGGGTCTCAGCAGAGCAGAGCAGAGCAGAGGGGCAGAATCCRCRCCCTCCCCTGCTGCCCACGGGGCTCTGGATGCAGCCCAGGACACATTTGGTTCRCTGGGCTGTGAGGGCTATGGCTGGGTCATGTCCAGCCTCTCACCCACAGCAGCCCCAATTCCATCTCCCCAGGGCTGCTCTGGATCTGTTCATCCCCAGCACGTGCTGCTATCTGGGGCTGTCCTGCCCTGGTGCAGCACCAGCACTTGGCCTTGTGAGCTCCACATCTGCCCACTTCTCCAGGTCCCTTTGGATGACATCCCATCCTCCAGGTGTGTCAACAGCACCATTCAGCTTGGGGTCATCTGCAAATTTTCTGAGGGTGCACTCAATCCTTTGTCTTATGCAACTGATGAAGATATTAAATGACTCTGGTCCCAACACAGACCCCCAAGGGCACCACTTGTCACTGATGGCCATCAGGACACTGGGCCCTTGACCACGAGCCCCTGGATGGGACTGTACAACCACTTTCTTATCCACCTAATAGTTCACCCTCTGAATCCATCTCTCCCCAGTTTAGAGAGAAGGATGTTGTGGGGCTTTACAGAAGTCCAGGACATCCACAGTCCTTCACTTGTCCACTGATGCAGTCAGTCTACCACAGAAGGCCACTGGGTTGTTCAGGCAGGGCTTGATCCTGGTGAATATATGCTGATGTCTTGAATCACCCCCCTGTTCTTCATGTACCTTAGCACAGCTTCTAGGAGGATCTGATATTCTGAGCTGAGGCTYACACGTCAGTAGTTCCTAGAGTCCTCCTTTCTACCTTTTAAAAAGATGGGTACAATGTTTCCCCTTCTTCAGTCTCCTGGGATCTCACTGGACTGCCATGACCTTTCAAACATCATGGAGAGTGTCTTGGCACCTACAGGTGGCGTTTCCCTCAGGGCTCTGACGCATCTCACCAAGTCCCATTGACTGACATTCAGGTTCTTCAGGTGGTCATGAATCTGATCTTACAGTGGGAGGGACTTTGCCGCCCCAGTCCRCATTCTGCCATCCATCCAGTCAAGAGGTATGGGAAGAAAGGTTTCCAGTAAAGACTGTGACAAAAAATTGTTGAGGACATTTACATTTAAAAAAATTTATTCCCTACAATGTCTGTCACACCATTTAGGCCGAACACCAGAAAGATCTCAGGTATCAGTTAACATCCTCTGATCTCTATCTGTGAGATGGAAGTAATAATGCTCCTCATCCAAAGGAGGCAGTGAAAATTACCTGGTATTTGTAAATATGAAGGTTGAATCCCTGCACAAAATCTGCACATGTTGGTAGGCTCCACATGTCTGTAAATCCCAAATTATCAGAAATATTTTCTACACAAAGTCAGTGGTTTTTTCCTCTATGTCAGTGACTATATAAAACTTCTGGAAGCAACGAGTGTTTTCTAAGAACTTTCTCTTGTGGTTGTTTTAATGTTTACAGTTCCCTACCCAGTCCTCTTGAAAGCATGTGGCTGTCACTGTGGATTTAAGGTGRGTATGTCTTCATAGATGCAGAATACCAGGGAGCCAGCACAATAACCTTTGAATCCAGCATTGCTTGTTTCCTTTCCAAAGTATTTTTCCAATAGGGGTGAAAAACATTTGGATTTTGATAARTYCTGCTTTAAATAATGAYGAAAACAAAAAAGAAGACAAAGAAAAGGAAAAGAGAGTAGGAAAAAAAACATTGAATCYCAAAAGAATAATATATGATTCTATCTTCAACTGCCTAAAGTTTTTCATGAAATATTTTGGGGATGGGAAAAATACTTTTCCCATTACCATCAATGCTATTGCCTTATGAATAAGCTAGCTGTGGGAGTAGGTATCTTTGCCTTCCAGTTTTGAATTCCATAAAAATTAATTTAACCTCAGCTGGTTAGTAGTCTAACTTTTCAATAAGTCTCCACCACCACAGTCTCAGTCCATAGTTAAAAACAGGTGRTCTTTATTACTAGTCCATGTTAAAATGAAATAAATATGTCTAGTTATTGAAAAACTGCTACTGGAAAAACATATTTCTCTCCTCACTTTGTGTCAGCACCAGAAGTAAAAGCACAGTAGGGAAGGCAGTTTTGCTGGCATTGCCAGCACAGGCAGCACAAAGCCACAAGCTGGGACTGGTGGCTGGGTCTGTAGCCACAGGGATAGACGTGACCTCTGTTGTGGTGTGTGTTTTCTTAGAGTTTTGTATAGATAAGTTTGTTCTGTGATGTATATTTGGTATGCTCCAACCCCTGCAGTTATTTCCCAATGTTCTACCCTGACTTTCCCTTCCCCCTGGTCGTCCAAGTTTACAGCCTGTCAGTCTCCCTCTCTCTTTTTGTACCCCCAATCATTGTTCGATAGTTGTGATGTTATTAAGTTATTCCCCTCCCCTTGTGGCCTGTCCATCTTTCCCTCCCCCGGCCAGTTTCCAGAGGGTTCCTTGGAATCTGGGAGGTGACTGGGGCAAGAGCCTACAGCTCCTCCCTCGGACCTCCCTCGAGCGTCCTGCTGACCTTCGTCTCATCGCACTGTCTCTGCCATCCCATCTTCTCCCTGTCTGCCAACCAAATCCTAGCTGTACCTATGTACCCCCCTTCCCCTTTATCTGCTGGCTGTGCCCAGCACTCCTCGTCAGAGACACCCTCTGATCCTCCAGTTTGCCCTATCCCATGTTGAATAAACCCAATGCTTTTACCAGAGAGTGTCTGTCCGCCTCCTTTCGTCACGTCGGCATCTGCTGGTCGGCCGTGGATTCCCTCTCCTGAGGGCCAAAGAGTGTGGAGCTTCTCACCTTCTGCTGTGAGAAGCCACCTTTTAGGCTTGTGGCTTGGGTGAGCCCGATCTCCTTGACGGAGCTGCTGCTCATCCCAGAAAAGCCATAGCCCCTGAGGACTGCTGGGTCTGTTGCTGCCTACCTAGCTGGGATTTTCAGCAACCCCAGAGGCGTGGCCCCCAACGTTGCAGCTCGAACCTCACGACCCTGCGCATTAAGAGTCCCATGCTCTACCGACTGAGCTAGCCGGGCCAATGCCCACCAGCTGTGTGGTGGCTTTGAACTGGGTGAGGCCTTGGCTGGGCATCACCACCGAGGACCTGGCCCCCCTTTTTAATTTATTGGAAGGGGGAGAGGAGCTTAGTTCTCCTAAGGTTCTCATCCCTGAGGCAGAAGCCACACTGGAAAGGATTCAAAACATCATGACATCTAGGCAGGCCATCGCTGCCACCCGGACTTACCTTTTCGTTTTATTATCCTAGGTAAGCTTCCACACTTGCACGGCTTGATTTTCCAGTGGGACAAGCGCCCGAGCCCTCGGAACATCAGGGGGTACGGGGAAGAAGGATCGCGGCTCGAGCGACCCCCTTTTGATTATAGAGTGGGTGTTCCTCAGCCACCATTGTTCCAAAAGAATGACATCGCCACAGGAGTTGATAGCGGAACTGATTCGCAAAGTGAGATCGTGAATCAGGGAGCTGGCAGGTGAAGACTTCACACGCATCCACATCCCACTTGATCTAAAGGATGGGAAATTTCAAATGAAAGTGTTTAAAGAACTCCTGAAGATGAATGAAAATTTACAATTCGCCCTTGATAGCTACACCGGGTGCGTTGAGGTGGGCTGCCCAGCCCATGAACTGTTTAACAAAAGCGTCCAATTGAAATTATCACTTAAAAGAATTCAGAGTCGTGTGCCTCTCAGTGCTCTAACCATTTTCACTGATGCATCCGGAGGATCCCACAAGTCTGTAGTGACTTGGAATGACCCTCAAACTCAGCTGTGGGAGTCAGATGTTCAAAAGGGGGAAGGATCCCCTCAAATAGCTGAGTTGGACGCAGTCGTTAGGGCGTTCGAGAAATTTAAGGACACACCTTTCAATTTGATCACAGATTCGGTCTGTGTTGCAGGTGCAGTATCAAGAGCAGAACATTTGGTCGTTCAGGAAGTTCCCAATGTGGCCTTGTTTAATTTGCTCTCGAGACTCCTCTGGCTGATCTCCCACCGAGAGCAACTTTTCTATGTGATGCATGTGAGGTCCCACACTGATCTGCCAGGCTTCATCACAGAGGGAAACCGCAGAGCCAATGCCCTGGCGGCCCCACTGCAGATGGCGCCGCTCCCAGATGTGTTCCGCCAGGCTAAGATCAGCCATCAACTCCACCATCAGAACGCCCCTGGCCTTGTTCGCCAATTCAACCTTACCCGCGAACAGGCCAAGGCGATCGTGGCGACATGTCCCCAGTGTCAACGGGACCAGTTACCATCGCTGCCCACTGGAGTCAACCCTCGGGGCCTGTGCAGTTGTGACTTGTGGCATGTTGACATGACACATGTCATGCAGTTTGGTCGTCTGACGTATGTGCATGTGTCCGTCGACACCTTTTCCAGTGTGGTTTATGCCTCGGCCCACACAGGCGAGAGGGCTGCGGATGTGATTAAACACCTCATCCAGGCCTTCTCGGTGTTGGGCATCCCCAAGGCAATCAAAACGGATAATGGCCCAGCGTACAAATCCAAGGAGCTGAGGGAGTTCCTGTAGCAATGGGGAGTGGAGTGCACTACTGGCATCCCCCATTCCCCGACGGGCCAAGCAATCGTGGAGCGGACCCACCAGAGCCTGAAGAAAATCTTGGAACATCAGACCCCGGCGATGAAGATGAAGTCTCCGCAGTCCCGACTGTCCAGGGCACTTTTCACCCTAAATTTTCTAAACTGCTCTTTTGATAATTTGGACCGCCCCATAATCTGGCACTTTGGATTCCATGAAAATTTGCGTCTGTAGGAGAAGCTGCCAGTGCTTGTCCACAATCCTGAGACATGGAAGATGCAAGGGCCTTTCGACCTGGTGACCTGGGGGAGGGGATACGTTTGCGTGTCTGTTGTGGTGTGTTCTTTTATTTCCGAGATTTGTTGTATGAGTTTATTTTAATGTATTGTTATTTGGTATGCTCTATCCCCCCCCCCCATAATTTTCAAAAATGGTTCTTCCCAAATCCCCTCCCCTGGGCGCCCAAGTTGCCCCTGTCACTCGTCTCTCTCCTTATGTTCCCACCAATCATCAGCTCAGGCTGTACTGCCAATCCCATTCGCTCCTCCCCTCTGTGAGCTGCCTGTCACTCCTGGATTTGTCCCCCTTTCCAGAATCCTCTCCCTTCTTCGGGGGATGATTTGAGTTTCAGCTGCAGCCCCACCCTTATCCCGCCTACATTGTAACTTTATTTGTTCTGTGCCCAGTCTGTCTTTTGTGTTGTCCAATAGTAACTGTACCCTCAAACCCCTCCCTCACTGTACTCAAGCTGGCTGTGCCCAGCTCTCTGTGGCAGACACCCTCTGCTGATCCCAGTTCCTGTCCCCCTCCTTGTTGGATTAAATCCGACTTTCTGCTGCAAGAGTGTCTGTCCGCCTCTCTCTCCTCGACCGACGACATCGCTGGGTGGCCTGAGATCCCTCCCCTCGAGGGTGAGGAGTGGAGCTTCCCACCTTTGACATGGGGAGCCACAACCTCAGGCAGCTGTCCTGCAGAGCCTGCCTCTGCTTCAGAGCTGCTGCTCCTTGCTGCGGACAGCTGTCCCCAGGACTGCTGTTTGGGTGCTGCCAACACAGCCGGGATTTTTCGGCAGCTAACCCCAGCACGTGTTGACTCCCTCAGGTCTCCGGTGGATACCATCTAAATTAGTTCGGCCCTTCTTTCCACGTGGCCCCAAACCATTGGGCACTCAGGATCAAGTCACGGTAGTCAGCTGGCGGCGGAAGAAGAAGGCRGGACCTTTTTAAGGGCAATCCCATTCTCTCTGTTTGACCCCTGGCAGAACCATTCCATGTTTTGAGTTGATCAGTCTAATTTTCTTTTCTTTGTGTTTTCAGTTACCCAAGCCTTGGCCATGGGCCCCAACCTCCTCCCAGTCGTGTTMATCCTCGGAGCCCTGCTTCCAGCCAGCGGTCCGTGGATGGTCTCCCAACCCGGCGCGAATGTTTGGAAGGTCCTRGCATRGGCCATGGGGCAAGACCATATTTGCCTTGATGGTAATTCAGCTGACAGCCCCCTCGCAGCTAGCCTTGTGGGGATCCCCGRGTTGCCCGAAAAGCTGCCAGAGCCTCTGGGGTCTGCCTTCATCCCGCTTTTACCACCTCATGGGAACCCCTCGTATGGGCAGTACCCCAGAAYTYCCTGGTCAGCTGGGGTGGGCGGCCTGCAACATCTTACCACCGACCCCCAAGAATTCGAGTTGTTAGGCTCTTAGAACGCCTCTTTATGTTTTCAGTTTTCRCCACCATGGCAAGTAGACCCTGCCAARGGCTCTTTCATAGTTGTGAAACAGCACAAGCTTGAATACCAAGCAAAGCAGWGGTGCAAAGCCATGGTGTTGATTACTTCTCCCATCTCCCTTGCCGGTCCTCCCCTCCAACTCCCCCATGGAACTTWKTTTATTTGTGGCGACAGAGCCTGGGTGGGCATCCCCCCTCGCCTTGTCAGAGGGCCCTGTTCATTTGGGCAGTTGTCCCRGTTTAGCCCCCACAAAAGGCAAGTTGTTAATTGGATTTGGAAAAATGAAACAGGTGAATTGGCACATCAAAAAAGAGATCTCCGTGAGCGAGATCCAGATTGTTATTCGGAAGTCCAACACTGGGGCAAGCCCCGCATTATGGCTACCACCACATTGTTTCCGTGGGCTGGAGTAGCAAAAGCACTCAGGGGAATTGGGCCAGCTCGAGTGCTGGGTGGCTAAACAGGCGAACTTGACCTCAACTGCTCTAGCGGACCTCCTCTCAGACGAGGAGATAACAAGGCAAGCCACTTTACAGAACAGGGCTGCACTGGATTTTCTTCTGCTGGAAAGACACCACACCTGTGAGGAGTTTGAGGGGCTGTGCTGTTTAACCTTTCCACCAAAGCTGAAGATGCGAGGATTGCAATCTGGAACATGCGCGACATGGTACACCAGCTGAAAGAAGATCAGTCAGATTGGTTGAAAGACACCTTTGTAGGTTGGGGGCTCTCTGGCTGGCTTGGSTCTGTTTTAAAGGACATTCTTATACTATTGTTTATCTTGTTATTAGTTTTAATCGGATTTTGCATCATGTGGTCCTGCATGAGAAAGTTGCTCTCCCGGCCTGTTTCAGTGAACCACATGACAGTGACGCCAACTCGCCCTGCCGAGGAAAGCACCYATGCGGACTCTGTTGTGTACGAGGAGATGCAAGCCTCTCAAGACCTGGAAATACCAATCCCCCTGGACTTGCCCTACCAAGGATTCCCTCCACCACCAGACGAATCGGTGCTCCAAGTACGCACATAATAAACATTCACTTTAACGTTTAACACCTGTTGCGGTGCGTGATTTGTGCAGTATTTAAGATGCTTTAGTTGTGTTCGGATTCCTATTTTAAAGACATGTCTTACCTCAGATTGCTCCGCCCCCCTCCCCTGCTAGCCATCTGCTGTCACTGGTCCCCATAGCTACTCCCCGCTTTTGTTACCATTTGGTTGTACAGTTTAGTAGTCCCTCCTTGTTTTTCTCATTATCTCTGTTTCCCCTCCCTATTACCTTAGTAACCCTCCTGCCAGTCATCTCTGCCTACTCCCCAGCCTAGAAGCTTCCACCCTGGGCAGAGATGATTGGTGCAGGTCGAGTAGCCCCTCCTTTGTATGTCCTCATTGGTCTGTATCTCAGGCTCGTCTTTGCATTTTGTATCGGGATTGGTTCGCTGTGGCATGTCCCTCCTCGGGGGAGAGCTTAACTGCTCGTCCGGGGGCGGGTCTTTGGCAGTTCGCTGCAGCTCCCTACCCAACCTGTACCCCTTTCCTCCTCAATAAACCCTCCTGCTGCAACGGACTGCTGCCTCCTTGCCTCTCTTCTCGCTGTACCCACGATTTCCCTGCTGCCGAAGCCCGCTTCACTGGAGAAGCCTTGCAACCTCTGACTGCGCCAGGTCTCCGACCCAACCCGGCTGTGGCGCGCAACCTGTGGAGCGTGCCGGGCTCTCGTCACGTGCGGCCGCAGCTGCTGGCGCCCAACGTGGGGCGGCCGACTGGATTTCCGACCCACGGACCGAAGATTTTTGCTCTTCATTGGGCGCGGCAGTGCCTCCGTGAGCAGACCCCAGGGCACTTGGGGTGGCGCTCCGGAGGACTTCTGGACCGGTGACAGCTCCGTGCACCCGGAGACGGTCCCACAGCGAGACATCCCGACAACCGGACCCCCCCGTTTCCCGTCTTGTTTGGTAAGTYTATACCCCCCCTACCTTTTACTGACCCCCCCGGCGTTGGAACTTGGGGGCGTCGGGGTGCCTCCGTCAAAACTTTGAGGCGGCGGGTTTCGGTCCTTTTCCCCGCATCGGATACGATTGCAGCGGCGGGGGGACGGGCGGGAAAAACTCCCTTTACTTTTTCACCTCCCTTGTTGTTTCGTTCGTGCGTTGTCGCTCCTTTTCTCTTTTGAGTTTCACGGTTGTCGGGGGGCACGTGCGGTTTCGTAACACCTCAAAGCCATGGGTGCTCGGCTCTCGACCGCACAGAGGGAGACTGTTTTCGTTTGTTCCGCAATTCTTGTTGGTTCGGATCTCCCGATTAAAGAGCGGGAGATCCGCAGTTTAGTTCGCTGGGTCTCCTCTCAGTTTAGAGAATTCTCCCCTGACTGATGTCGAGACCTCCAGTTTTGGGAGGAGGTCTCTCGGAAATTATCCAATCTGGCCAGGTCAGAGGAGCTTGACATTGCGAAAAGATTAAAATTGGCAAGASACCTGTATTGGGTGGCGCAGATAAACTCTGCGTTAAAGATCAGGCGCATTAGGGAACTGAGAGGACGCTCACAAAATGTTGAAACCAGCATCGTGCGCCGGAGTTCTGTTCGTTCCGATGTCCTACCCAGTTCAGTCCCTTCTCGTGTTCCTACCCCTCAGCCCTCTCCTCTGCCTTCCCCTAGACCTGGGATCCTGAGACAGGCATCCCCTGGCCACAGCAGGCAGGAGCAGTTCCATCACCCTGGCCCATCTCAAGATTGCCAATCCCCCCACGGAGGGCGACAAAGGGCCCTGTCGTCCCCCGATTCTCCCCTACCCTTTCAACCCTCTCCCTCAGCTTTCCGAGTTGTGAAATCCCCTAGGTTAAGATCCAAAGTTTGCTTCATGGTCCCCGCACAAGGTGGCTCCTATGGAGCTCAAGATGGCGGGGGCCATGAGGCCACGTGGCAGGGACCCCCTTCTCCTTCCCAGAACCCTCCACGTGTTCCTCCACCCAACCCTTTCCTTCCGTCGCCCAACCCCTTCCTTCCAGACTGCGTTCCTCCTTTCTCCCCGCCCATGTTTCCACCCGCAGCTCCTCCTTCTCCTTTGTCCCCACCTACCCCTAAAGCCACTCCTTCTGCCGACTCCTCCCCCTGGGCGGAGAGTCCAAAATCACCGGACCCCGCCTTCGTCTCCCACAATCCTTTCCGCTCCTCCCCCTCGAGTTCCGGTTCCCACGCTCTCCCTTCCGCTTCCCATGGTCCGCCATTTTGTTCTTCGGAGCCGGGGCCCGGGGGACAGGGCGGGGCGTATCCGGGACCGGGACTGCCAGATGCAATCATGGCAGCTCCCGTCACCTACCATCGCGGAAGGGGGGGCAGGTGGGAGATGCGTTGGGCCCTCGTTTCAAGAACTGTTATAAAAGAGCTTTGTAAGGCCCAACGGGAATTTGGACTTCAGAGCGAATTTTTTAAAGGCTTGTTAGATGCAACCCTTTTGGAGAATGCCTTTGTTCCTGCCGATTTGCGGCAAATATTCAAATGCCTAATGAACGAGGCGCAGTTCTCCAGATGGGAAGGGGCTTGGAAACAAGCAGTTGCTGAGCTTCTCCCCGAGCTTCATCAAGATCCTAATCTGGGGAAAGATAATAATGGGAATGAGTTGACAATGGAGCATCTATGTGGCTTGGGAGAGTGGGAGAAGGGGCAAAGGGCCGCAGAGGCCATTCCGGAGGAAGCATTAGACCGGAATGCCCAAGTGGCAGCACAGGAATTTCTAAAAATAATTGCGGGGGTGCCGCCGGTCCCTCTGTCTTCTATATTACAGGGACCGGAGGAGAGTTTTGATGATTTCGTGGTAAGACTTAAGGCAGCGGCGAAATTTGAAGACACCGATGAAAAAACCRGAAATCAAATGGTAAAATCAATTGCCGCATCCAACGCTAATGCAGCATGTAAAGCGGCAATCCTTAGTCTTCCTCTCCGTCCACATCCCACCTTGGACGATTACCTGGAGGTCTGCGCACTTAAGGTGCCAATTCTGCGTAAAGCCGGCGAAGTGCGAGTGCCACCATCACGCCGCGTCGCTGTAGCAGACCTCCCGGAGGACACCGAAGTAGCCGCTGCCGCTTCCTCGCACCCCACTCCTGGCACTCCGAAACCATCGAGGCAACATCCGTGCCACTTGTGTGGCCAGGAGGGACACTGGCTGCTTGACTGCCCCCTCCGCAAGGAGTTTTATGAGTTTAGGCGGGTGAGACAGTCAGGGCGGCCCAGTGGTGGGGCTCCACAAAAAAACTAAACAAAGAGCGCAGTCGCCCCCTGCGCGTGGACAGAAATGTTGGCGGGCAAAAAACACCGGACCGCAGGGGGAGGGAGAATGGGGAGAGCCCACCGCCAGAACCACCAAAGACACCAGGGTGGAATGATTTGCCTTTTTCAGACTTTGACCTTGACACACAACCGGACAGGACCCGGGGGGACGTGGGTTGTCTTTCTTGCACAACTCTGGGTCTCCCATCAAAACCGGCACTTACTACCTTTTCTGTGGACTCTCCTTTTAGGTTAGTCACCACAAAGCCGCTTCACCTGAGAGACACCGACTACCACTTCTTGTCAGCGTGCCCCGAAGCCCCAGGTAACTGGAGTCGCTTCGACCACAGTTACGTCGTCGTGGGGGACACCAAATTCACGCCGCTGGATTTGCAAGTATACCCTGCTTTGGTGTCCTCAGACCAGCGCAGTTTCATACTCACCATATCTTGTCTGCGTCCCCCCGTGTTCCTCCCCAAAGGGACAATTATTGCCCAGGCCATCCCAGTCCTTGAGCCCGACATGATGGTAACAGGGGATTGGGACCCAGATTGCCCCGGCCAGTGGAGGTCTCTTCCCAGATACCGACTGGACCGAGAAAAAGAACTAACCAAAATCCCAACTGTGGCCTGGGCGCAAAGGCTGGGAACAACTAAGCCCCGCTTAGAATGTCAATTAACCCGGGGGAGGGACACAGTCACCATCCGGGGGATGCTAGACACGGGGGCAGATGTGARGATTATTCCCTCTCGGGAATGGCCGTCCTGCTGGGAGTTGCAAAACGTCGGTGGACGCATCCAAGGTGTAGGAGGGACACAATTGGCACGTCAATCGAAGAGCGTCGTGCAAATTAAGGGGCCAGACGGGCAATTGGCTCATGTTCGCCCATTTGTTTTAGATTACACCAAGTCTCTCTGGGGAAGAGACACCCTTGCCCAGTGGGGAGCCAAAATTGACCTTCCGGCTCCCCTGCAGGTTTTTCGGGCAGCGGCCATTGAGGAGCGCACCACTTGGAAACTAAATTGGAAGTCTGACAAACCAGTCCAAGTGAAGCAATGGCCGCTCAATAAGCAGAAATTGAAAGCGCTCACCGAACTTGTGGAGGAGCAAGTCAAAAAGGGCAACCTGGTGGAGACCYTGTCCGAATGGAACTCCCCAGTGTTTGTCATTCGAAAAGCATCTGGTAAATGGCGGCTCCTTCATGACCTTTGGAAAATAAACGAAATTATACAAGATATGGGTGTCCTTCAGCCAGGGATGCCATCCCCGTCGATGCTCCCACAAAATTGGAATCTGGCCATAATAGACTTGAAAGATTGCTTTTTCCAAATTCCTCTGCACCCGGATGATGCCCCGCGTTTCGCCTTCACGGTGCCTACATTGAACCGTGAAGCTCCTGGTAAACGTTACCATTGGCGCGTCCTCCCACAAGGGATGAAGTGTAGCCCCATCATTTGCCAATGGTACGTTGCTGCCCTCCTRGTGCCCATTCGCGAAAAGTATGGTGACGTCATCATCCATCACTATATGGATGATGTGCTGGTCTGTGCCCACGACGATGATCTGTTGGCTCACGTGCTCTCTTGTGTAACCGATTGTTTAATCGCTGCAGGATTCGAGCTACAGAGCGAAAAGATTCAACGGATGCCACCCTGGAAATACCTGGYCCTGGAGATCACCAAGCGGACCATTGTGCCGCAAAAATTGGACATCCACCCGAAGGTGAACACCTTGGCAGATGCTCACCAGCTGTGTGGGGCATTGAATTGGGTGAGACCCTGGCTGGGTATTACAACCGAGGACCTAGCCCCCCTTTTCGATCTTTTGAAAGGGGGAGAGGCGCTTTGTTTGCCGAGGAGTCTCACCCCAGCGAAGCCAGGGCGTCGCTGGAAAAGATTCGTGAACTGCTTGAAGCACGGCAGGTGCACCGGTACAATCCGGGCCTGCCCTTCAAATTTATCATATTAGGCCGACTGCCACACCTCCACGGTCTCATTTTTCAGTGGGACCACACCCTCAAAACATCTAAAAAGGGGAAGGACCAAGGCTCGAGTGACCCCCTCTTGATCATAGAGTTGGTGTTCCTCAGCCATCATAGGTCCAAAAGAATCACAAGGCCACACGAGCTGGTGGCGGAACTGATCCGTAAGGCACGCCTGCGGATCAGGGAGCTGGCGGGTGTGGATTTTGGGTGCATTCACATCCCAATTGAGTTAAAATCTGGCAAATTCCGAATGAAAATGTTAGATGAACTTCTTTCAGAGAYCGAAGTCCTTCAATTCGCGCTGGCTAGCTACACCGGGCAAGTCGATGTTGGGCGTCCAGCCCACGCCTTGTTTAGTGACGACTTGCATTTCAAATTCTCTGCTAAAAAGGTCCTTAGCCGTGTTCCTTTGGATGCCCTGACTGTTTTCACGGACGCATCTGGGGGATCTCAAGTCAGTGATGACTTGGAAGGATCCCCAAACTCAACGTTGGGAGATGGACGTTAGTGTTGTTGAGGGCTCCCCTCAGGTCGCTGAGTTAGATGCCGTCGTCAGGGCATTTAAGAAGTTCCAAGACCGGCCATTTAATTTGGTTACCGATTCGGCTTATGTAGCTGGTGTAGTAGCCAGAGCAGAGAACGCTATTCTGCAAGAAGTTCCCAATTTGGCCCTATACAATCTGCTCTCGAAACTCATCGAGCTCATCTCCCAGAGAGAGCAGATGTATTATGTGATGCACACCAGATCCCACACAGACCTGCCCGGGTTCATCGCTGAGGGCAACCGCAGGGCTGATGCCCTGGCGGCCCCCGCGGAGATTGAGCCCAAGTGGGCCCTTGCAGCCGCTGTAAATGGGCCCCGCTCCCAGACGTGTTCCAGCAAGCTAAGATCAGCCACCAGCTCTTCCACCAGAATGCGCCTGGCCTGGTCCACCAATTCCACCTCACGCATGACCAGGCCAAGGCGATTGTGGCCACATGCCCCCAGTGTCAGCAGGACCAGCTGCCATCTCTGCCCGCTGGCGCCAATCCAAGAGGGCTTTCTAGCTGTGAGGTGTGGCAGACTGATGTCACCAAGTTTCCATCATTTGGCCGCCTCAAGTATGTTCATGTGTCCGTAGACACCTTTTCCGGCGCTGTCTTCGCCTCTGCCCACACGGGGGAGAAGGCATTGGATGTCCAGAGACACCTCATCCAGGCTTTCTCTGTGTTGGGCATCCCCAAGGTGCTAAAAACAGATAACGGGCCCGCGTATGCGTCCAGGGAGCTCAAAGGCTTCCTGCAGCGATGGGGAATAGAACACAAGACAGGCATCCCCTATTCCCCCACAGGACAAGCCGTGATCGAGAGGACCCATCAGAGCCTTAAGCGTGTTCTCAATCATCAGACACCGGCCATGAAGATGGAGTCCCCTCAGACCCAGTTATCTCGGGCATTTTACACCATTAACTTTTTGAATTGTTCTTTTGAAAATCTGAATCCGCCCATTGTGCGGCACTCTGGGGGGCACAGTGACTTGAAGATGAAGGAGCGGCCACCGGTTATGGTGAGAGACCCAGAAACCTGGCGGCAAGAGGGACCCTTTGATCTTGTGACCTGGGGGCGGGGATACGCCTGCGTGTCCACCCCCTCAGGCCCCAAGTGGGTGCCCTCACGCTGGGTGAGGCCTTTTGTGCCCCGTGCTGGAAAGACTACCCCACAAAAGTCTCAAGTCAAGGTGGCAAACTGGTGGAGGCGGCGGAAGATCTYACTCCCCCTCCCGGGCTCGGCTGTAGAGCCTAGTTGACCTAACCCTTCAGTCTCCTTTCCCCTCCTGAAGCAAGTCCTTGAAGTGGTGTCTCCATCTTACCTATGTTTCTTTTCTTATCTAGAATACACGCACCATGAACACGGCCCTGAGCTTGTGGAGAGCCCTGATCCTCGGAGTCCTTGTCACCACCGCGACTCCGTGGTCTGTCTCCCAGCCAGACCATAATATTTGGAAAATGCTCGCACGTTCCCTCGGCCGCGACGACATATGCCTTGACACCGGCAACGCAGAGAGCCCCTTGGGAACTTGCCTGGTGGGGATCCCATTGCCCGTTGACAAATTCCCCTCTCCTGCCGATTCGGTCTTTCGGGAATGGGCTGGCCGCAAAATCATCAGTGGAACTCTCCCCAGTCCCAGAGCTATCTGGGAGAAAGGAGTTGGCCCGATGCCCATTCCAAAGGATAAAAATGCCCCCCTGGAATTCGACCTGCTCGGTTTGTCAAAAGCCCAAATATGTTTTCAGTTTACCCCTTCCTACCAACTTACCCCTACCCCCGAATTAGTTATTTTCCGCCAACCTAAGAAAAGGTTCCAGGCAGCTGCGTGGTGCGAGACCACTGTTACCATCGCTGGCAGTACCACCGCGAACAACTTCCCCCGCATGCTGCCGAAGGGAATCTTCTTCGGTGTGTGGCGACCGAGCTTGGGCAGGCATCCCTTCCCGCCTTGTAGGAGGTCCATGTACTTTCGGCCAGCTGACCCTGTTTTCCCCCAACACGACCGAGATTAACAATTGGCGAGACACAAATTTTACTCAGAATTCGGCAAGGTCTAAGAGGAGCTCTAAGCCCTTAGACGAACATTGCGACTCCGAAATTACCCATTGGCCAAGATCAAAAAGGGTCGTAATGTCCATATTGTTGCCCTGGGTTGCTGCCGGGAAGGCACTGGGCGAATTGAGAGAGTTAGAGTGTTGGGTGGCGCAACAGGCGAATTTGACATCAGCGGCTTTGAGTGAACTCTTAGAAGARGAGAAAATCACCAGGCAGGCGACCTTACAAAATAGGGCAGCCCTCGACTACCTGCTGCTGCTACACCATCACTCGTGCAGGGAGTTCGAGGGTCTCTGCTGCTTCGACCTTAAATCGAAGGCCGAGGACGTGCGGGCGAAGATCGACCYAATGGAGCGYCGAGTCGATCAAATAAGACAAGAATCYTCCGACTGGCTGGGAGGACTGCTCTCCGGATCGGGCCTGACCAACTGGGCCACCTCCCTTATTAGAGACATTGTTTATATTTTGCTTGCYTTGATTCTTGTGATTTTTAGTTCTTGGTTAGTTTATAGCTGCATGGCCCGTTTAGTTCACCGTTTAGTTACAATCCCCACCGTTWACCGTGTTGTCYCAGGTATAAATTCCATGTTAACCCCTTCAATGTCCCGAAACTCCTCGTATGTTGAAATGGCCCGTTGGCCCCCACCGCCTACATATCAATCTACTGAATTTATTGAGCCCGACCAAGACACCCCTCCTCCCGAAGAAGAAGTTTAGTCGCTTTCCCCTTACAAGTTTCGCGCTCAGTTCTCTTTCTCCCTCTTTTGTTTTGTTTTGTGTAAAAAAGGGGGAGGTGTTGCGGTGCGTGATTTGTGCAGTATTTAAGATGCTTTAGTTGTGTTTGGATTCCTATTTTAAAGACATGTTCTACCTCAGATTCTCGCCCCCTCCCCCGCTAGCCCATCTGCCTGTCACTGGTCCCCATAGCAACTCCCGCCTTTTTGTTACCATTGGTTTGTCAGTTTTAGTAGTCACCCGCCTGGGCCAAAATACAGCGCAGCGTCGACGGAGCTATGCCGGGAGAACGGCAGGAGCTTTGTTTGGCCATTTAGCTAGTCTCCTTGTTTTTCTCATTATCTCTGTTTCCCCTCCCCTATTACCTTAGTAACCCTCCTGCCAGTCATCCTCTGCCTACTCCCCAGCCTAGAAGCTTCCACCTGGGCAGAGGATGATTGGTGCAGGTCGAGTAGCCCCTCCTTTGTATGTCCCTCATTGGTCTGTATCTCAGGCTCGTCTTTGCATTTTGTATCGGGATTGGTTCGCTGTGGCATGTCCCTCCCTCGGGGGAGAGCTTAACTGCTCGCTCCCGGGGGCGGGTCTTTGGCAGTTCGCTGCAGCTCCCTACCCAACCTGTACCCCTTTCCTCCTCCAATAAACCCGTCCCTGCTGCAACGGACTGCTGCCTCCTTGCTTCTTCTCGCTGTACCCCGCGATTTCCCTGCTGCCGAAGCCCGCTTCAACTGGAGAAGCCTTGCCAACCTCTGACGTGCGCAGGTCTCCGACCCAACCCGGCTGTGGCGCGCGACCTGTGGAGCGTGCCGGCTCTTCGTCACGCGCGGCCGAACAACCACCACACACCCTTCCTTCTTTTTTTATGTAAAGAAGGGGGAGTTGTTGTGGTGTGTTGTTTTCTTGAGTTTTTGTATAGATGAGTTTGTTCTATGATGTATTATTTGGTAATGCTCCAACCCTGCATATTATGCCCAATGGTTCTGCCCTGACTTTCCCCTCCCCTGGTCGTCCAGTTACCAGCCTGTCAGTCTCCCTCTCTCTTTTGATACCCCAATCATTGTTCGAAGTTGTGATTTATTAAGTTATTCCCCTCCCCTTGTGGCCTGTCCATCTTTCCCTCACACGGCAGTTTCCAGAGGGTTCCTTGGAATCTGGAGGTGACTGGGCAAGAGCCACAGCTCCTCCTCGGACCTCCTCCTAGCCCTGTCATTCGTCCATGCTCTGCCATCTTCCCGTCACCAATCCTAGCTGTACCTAATGTACCCCTGCTGTTGGGGGTGTGTTCATTTTTCTTATTCAATTGTATTGGTTTAGTTCTATGTATGTTCAATTGGTTTATCCCATTTCCCCCTTTAGTTCAARGGTTCGGTCCCTGTTCCTCCTCCTCCCTGCTCGACCCAGTCGTTTCCCATCAATCATTCTCTCTCCCCYGCCCTGCCCAATCACGTTTCTGCCCCAGTTGTCAATTYTATTGTTCACTCCACCTCCCRGCCTGTCCATCACCTCCTGCCTCCACCTCAGTTCCAGAGGCTTCTTCGAGCGCAGGGGGTTGATTGGACAGGCCCACTCTGCCACTCCCTTGTCCCGCCCTTGTCCTATTTTCATTTGTCTCATGCCCTGCCCTTCTTATGTTCTGCCCAATTACAGTAATCCTCCCTAGCCCGGCCCATTCCCTTTATCAACTGGCTGCACCAAGCAGTCAGTGGCAGAGCCACCACCTCCTCCCCGGTTGCAGTTCTCCTGTTACTCCTCGGTTAGCTAATAAAGCTGACAGTTTCGACTTAGTGGCTCTGTCCCTTCCTTCGTTGTGTCACCAGTCATCGCTGGACCCTCGTCTTTCCTCGCTCCTAGGGTGAGAAGCCTCCCACCACCACTGCCGTGGGAGGTCTCACTGACTTTGGCCTCTGAGCCCGWCTCCTTCCACGCAAGCTGCCGCTCCCACATACAGGCCTCAGTCCCCCTGGGACACTGCTGCAGGGTGTCGTCTCATCCTCATCAACTGCTGGCCGGGATTTCTAGGGCACCATAGCCATAGCCATAGCCATAGCCTCTGAGGACTGCTGGGTCTGTGCTGCCTACCCAGCCAGGATTTTCAGCAAACCCCAGCAGACCTCCCTTCAGCAGGGAAGCCCATTCCCTGGGCAGGCTGCACRAGCCTGGACCTTGCTGGTCTTTAAGCCTGTCATTCAGCATTTCAGTGTTTGCAAAGCCTGTTCATTGCTGCCAAGGAAATAAATTGTGAATTTTTAGTTAGGTGTGGGTATGCTAACATCACAAATGCTGTTTTCCACATACCACAACTCCACCCCTCCACMTCAGCCAAAGCAGAGGTGGGATAGATGTCTAGAGAAAGGAGGTAAACTGGTTTTTTCATGTAGGAAGATTGACTATGAGAGATGGAGGTGGTAAAAAATACAGGGAAGAAAGTGTYATGTAAAAGGCAGTGTAACAGGAAGAGTATTTGTGGCTGAGCAGCAGARTGGGTATTGGAGCAATACCCAGTTGTTGGCTGGGTCCTGCTGCAAGGACAGGAGTCCTGAAACCCACCCGTGTTCACCACCATCTGACAGAGGATGGCAGAGGGAGAACCCAGACACAGACTTGGAGAGGGGGAACACATCTGTCTTTTATCTACTGAGACAATTGTGACTGCACTTTTTTCTCATTCCTACACCCTAGAGCCAAGCTCCTGGAGGTACCAAAGTGCAGCAGCTGTTCCCATGCAGCCTGTGAGCAGCCCCCTCCTTCTGCCACAGTACTGCCCTTCCCTTTGAAGCTGGGAGGGAAGCAAGTCACAGCAATAACCTGCTCGTGGATGCTCTTTAATCTCCTGCTCCAGCTGAAATCCATCCTTGCTGGGGAGGCCTTTTGCATCATGTAGATTCTCACCATGGTCTCAGGCAAGTTCTGTCCCAGTGGCAATGAGTTCTACCCTGCAGCTGAAGTTAAAAATTCAAGGTTTTAACCTTTTTGTGAAACAACAGATTCAACAGGATGAAACTACAAATTTTACTCATACTTTCCCTTCTAGTTCAAAAAAAAGCATGATTTTAATCACTCAGTTCATTGCTTGGGTCACTTCACTAGACTTCAGGAGAATTCATAATTAATGACTCTGKGCAGGCTTTCTTTTTTCAGTTATTTTTCCTTTGAACTTAGCATTTTTTTCTCTAACCCAGACAGCATGATTTACATGTTGAACAACTGGAATATTAATTTTTTTATGTGGATCCATGTTGTTTATCAAATTTCTCATAATCTTATACTTGTCTGTCTTGTTACATTTTTAAAGATATTTATCTTCAGCAGAGAAAAAAAAGAGGTTTTTCTCCCTGTGTCCTGTTATACCTATGGAACCACACTACCGACCTGCCATAAAATCCTGATAGAGATAAAGCATTTTAATTTCCTTACGACACAAGCTAGCAAACTGTGGCGTGTCTTACTGATATCTCATAGTAGGTTTGCTGATTTCTGTCCCCATTTATAGTTTGATTAGTAYCTGATAATTAATTGCACAATAATTTCCTTGTGAAACACACCACCTTTCTGGAAATAAAAGCAAAGGTTAATGATAATGAGAAATACTATAGAAATGTGTGCCTGTAACTGGAACAAAATTTTGGCTGCAGCCACAGCTTTTCAGATTTGTTTGCATTTTTTGAGCAATGTTTTTTTTTTGTGCACAGGTCCTCCCATAGCATTTGGGGTAAGTAATCCTCCTTTCCCTTTCCCTTCCCTTTCCCTTTCCCCTTTCCTTTCCCTTCCTTCTTCCCTTCCTTCCCTTCCCCTTCCTTTCCTTCCTTTCCCTTTCCTTTCCTTTCTTTCCTTTCCTTTCCTTTCCTTTCCCTTTCCTTTCCCTTTCCTTTCTTTCCTTTCCTTTTCTCTTTCCTTTCCTTTCCTTTCCTCTTTCCTTTCCTTTCCTTTCCTTTCCTTTCCTTTCCTTTTCCTTTCCTTTCCTTTCCTTTCCTTCCTTCCCTTCCCTTCCTTCTATCCCTTCCCTTCCCTTTTTCCTCCCCTTCCCCTTCGTTTTTTCATTTTTTCTTTTCTTCTTTTTTTTTGTCCCTCTCCCCCCCCGCCCATGATGGGCAAGATTCTTGTTGTCCTTAGAAATGTGTGTTTCCCTATTTTTGGGCAAATGTGTTTGCATATCAGTGAGTGGAAGCGGCACATGGCTAGTTCGAGGAAYGAGATGTGCACTGTGGCTGGCTACTAAGGCAGTAGCACATGCCTGTTGTGCCTTGGGTGGGTGAGCTGATCCTGCCTATGAGCAGGAWTGAGCACCTTTTGGCAATTAAGACAAATCCACAGTTTTCTGAAGGCCTAGATCTACACTCAAGTTTTGGCATATCCTAGGGATATCTGAGTGATGATCCTTTTCTTGTTGTCTTTGCCTACAATATATAGAGGAAATCAAAGGAAAGCAACAGAAAGGAGGGTTTTATTCCATGTCCAGAGGTATGTGGGAGCAGTGGGCTGTATTATTATTTGTGTGCATATTCAAAGGACAAATATTTTTCCTGCTCCCTCAAAAAKGGAYGTTCTGACAGGCTTTAGAAGTTRAGTTCATTGTGCTGAACAGATCACAGAGTTTGAACCAGGGTAATGTAATCATGTAGCAGAGATGAAAAAAAACCCCTTATCATAGTATTTTTAGTGCTGGTTTATCTTGGTTCTTCATTAAAAACACCTTTTTAGTCTTTCAAGCAACAATAGCGTGCCTGCCGAACCATGTCTAGGAGCGTGGCTTGATTGTTTCTGCCACATAAACAGGCTGAATTTTAGACAGGAATGTCCTTGCTGCCTTTGTGCAAAGCACTCTGGCCTTGGCTGCTGGTGTGCCTTGCTCAGTTATAGAGCAGCTGATAAAACGTTGGTGGGGGGATGTAACCAATACCCAATGAACAATATTAGTTCTAGTATTTAAAGGGCTTATAGCCACTGCAAAGTTGAAGAAAATACTTTTCCCTGCAGACATTTGATATTTCTAAAGACCCCCAAACTGGGTAGATAGTTTTGATTTTCTGGAGCATTTCAGGATGCTCAAATGCTGTCAGGAACTGTTGTAGACATTYAAGTGGTAACTTGGGACTAGGTGCTGCCTTTTTCCTTCACAATATGCTGGGGTGCAGTCCCAAAGCCTGGCGAGCCAAAACWGCACCGGCCAGCAGRRGGTGGGGCGGCAGCCTGTGMGCAGYAGCTTCTGCTCTGTGACCGAGGCTGGCTCCCAGAGGCTGCCACCTAGGATGACCTCCCACGGCTGTTGGTGGGGAGGCTTCACCCCTGGACGGAGGCTGAAGGAGTCCCAGCTGGCCGACCAGAAAGGAGCGGCAGGCAAATGTCCGCGGCGGACAAAAGTGTCAGTTATTCAACCAAGGCGAGAGCAAGCGGGCAAATGCCCTGAGGGGCGGGCGCACGGAGGTTATAAAGGGAGGAGTAGAGAGGGATGTCACCCACCCTCGGGCAAATCATAGTGCAAAGGTAAATGATAGACATATTACAGYAACAAATGAGAATCCAGTTGGGGKGGGGTCCCAGCCCCTGATCAAATCACCCTCTGCCCTGGGTAGAAGCTTCTAGGGAAAAGGCAGGGGCAGAGAGTGACGGACCGGGGACCGGGAGGAGAGAACAGAACTGTTTCCATGGGAATCAGGGAGGGGTTTGGGTTAAACCATAGTAACAAGGGAGGGGACAAGTGACTGACACAAAAATGGTGACATCTGTGGCGGGAAGGGGAGCCCCGGGCAGAACCATTGCAACAACAGAACAGGCGGGAACAGAACATACCAACTTAACAGAACCTGAAACTTACATTATTTTAGAGCAAATAAGCAAACGCACCACAACAACAATAAAGATGGCTTTAGGACTGAGAAAAAATTTGATAGCTTRTTTGTATAAGGAAAGGTYAAATACTGTTGTGTTCTARTTGTGAATACTTCAGAGGRTGGATTGTGGTTGAGCTTCCTACYTATAATTTARACCCATCAAACAGCTGTGATATGTGCGAGCAGTCTCATGTAACATATGTAAGGATTTTCACATATCCAAGTTTGCTGATCTCATGGAAATACTTGAACACAATTCATCAGTTAGGATGCATTCCTGTCCTGTGACATCTGRAGGTTAAAGAAACACATACATTTTGTAAAGTTTTTTGGGTCTCTATATGACTATATGCTTATATGCCTTTTCTATATTAATTCTCCTGATGCTCCTTGAATTTTGTAACATCTTGATGGAAATGGCTCTATGGTAATTTTTTWATATTAGGATTATTCTTAATTTTTTAAAATGTGTTWTTATTTATATTTTGAGAATGTTTGGGGGAAAACATTATATTTATTTGTACAAAATTTTAAATTTTTTGATGTTTGTACTAGAAAACTCAATTCATTGAAATAGAGGAAAATGTCTATTACAAAACTAACATTTTTTTTCTTGGGAATATTTTACAGGCCTATTTTTATCTGTGAATGTTTTTGCGTGGATTTTGTGACATCCAGCTGATTTTGTCTAAAAATACCTTAACTACCAAAGTAGTTGTTTATCCCTTTTGGCAAGTTATAATACCCAAACCCAAAAAGTTTCCACAGACAAGAGTTTCAATCTCTGAAAAATCTGAACTCCAGAATGAGGGTTGATTTTTTTTTTTCCTGGAGGTCTCTGTGTGGATAATCTTCACTGACTTTGACCTATTTTTCACTTGAGGGTGTCTCCTAGAAGATGAAAGGAAAATACAAGCCACTTATCTTGTCCCCTACATTTGCAATGTTCAAATCCTGCCATGTRCTGGAAACCCACAGTCATCTAATTTGTTCCTTTGTAAAAACCCCTATTTGTTGAACCTGTGTCTGCTTTCAGTAATGGAGCATTTTTGCAGTCTGAGTGCTAGATGTTAAAATTCTTCAAGATTCTGCTTACATTGAAATGCGCTGTTCTTGCGTTCATCCAGCTTTTTTGGCTTTGTTTTATGGCAATTTTGGTCTTCCTGGGGCTCAAAAGATACTTGTGACATCTGTGGAGGCCTGAGCAAAACAAGGAGAGAGCAGGTAGTAGTCATAAGACACTCTCCCTTTCCTTCTCAGGCACTCCTTAGCAGAAGAACAAAGGGTGCAGGATGGAGCTGCCTCTCAAGGGAAACCTGCAGGGACCTGCRGTTCTGTGCTTCGTTTACACTGCCACATCTCAAGCTTGCCTTCTCAGAGGCACCATGTGCTTCCCCTCGCAGCTGACAGAAGTTGCAGAAGACATGCAAAGTAAGGCTCTTGCATGGTGCTTGTTCAAAAATAACAGCTTTTATTGGAATACAGTAATTACTGGCACCTTGTCAGGAAATATTAGCATTTAAAATCTTCCTGTTTAAGTCACTTCTTCCATCAAAGTAACTTCTTCCACACTAGGTATGGCAATATGATATATGAATACAATTTTTTTCCAGACAAAACCCAACCATTTTTCATAGGTGCCTGGGCTTAAGCCTGTTTCTTTTCCCTTGCCTCTCTTGCTGCTGGTAAGTCTGGCATGTTGATCCTTTCCTCTCTGGTACTGTGTTAAATACTTTCACTCCTGGGGTAAATCAGCTTCTCTYCTTAGGGAAGTGCTTGGGCTCAGGGAATTAATTCTGTGAGCTGCCCAGTCACTCTTTATGGGCACAATGGGTATAAAAATAAGTGATCTGGAGGCAAATTCAGTTCAGAGAGGATGGAAAGTTGTTACRAGTCATTCTTCCCCACTTGGGCGAAGTCAACAGCAACCTCCTTTGTATGATGACCCAAGCACTGGGGCCTAGTTTGTTTCAGAGTTACTTTGTGGTCTTGGCTCTCTGCTATCYTTTTTCCTTGCTTAAAAACAAGCAAATAATCCTCTCTTGTAAAGCCTCAGAGGGCATTTAGAGGACTAGAAAAGTATTGTGTGAGCAAAGTTGGAGATTGGATACACAGAGGTGTGCAAGCAGCTGGTAGCATGGGATCTATTGCAAACAGTAAGAAAAAGAAGAAAAGAAGTATTTATTATCTAGATGAAATCAAACACTTTAAAAAATGAAGAGGCCTTAAGAAGGATAAGAAGGTTAAGTACCACATAGCCATCTGATACTGTCAAGGCAGTGAGGTGTGCAGCCAGCCAGTCTGCAGTGGGCAGTGCATCCATGCTGCCTGCTGTAGGCAGCAGGACCCATCAAGGTAGCTCTAGGTGAAACAATGGGATAAAAACCTGCAACATGGGGCTGGGTTATCCAGGGGCCCAAACAACAAGCAGTGGAATTAAAGAGGCAAAGATATCCAGAACCAGCCTGAAGATCTGGCTATGGACTATGGGATTAGAAACGCTTTCATCCTTGGAGGTAGGCACCACCCTTCCCTCCTGGGCAAAACAATTTGTTCTGAGGCAGGCAGGGTTGCTGATGGTAGGATGAGATGCCTCCACCACTACTTCTCCAATGGATTATTTGAAACTTTACATTGGAGTAGTTATGGCATGTTTTAGGCTAACTTGTGTGCTGAGCCTCAAGTGCCCTGCTTGTCACTGAAAATAAGGCTGGATAAAGCACCAGTTAGCTCCCTGAGCCCTTATTAGAGTTAGTTTTAGTATCT
This sequence comes from Sporophila hypoxantha, assembly GCA_002167245.1. Classification (NCBI taxonomy): domain Eukaryota; kingdom Metazoa; phylum Chordata; class Aves; order Passeriformes; family Thraupidae; genus Sporophila; species Sporophila hypoxantha. Next base: position 12,291,603 of record NDFG01000392.1, read on the forward strand.
CCAAAGTAATTAATATTTATGTGCCAACAGAGAGGCTGGAATTCTCTCAATTTGCACACAGAACCCTTCTGTGTAGGTCCTGGAGCATCTAAGCCATCTGTGTCCAGGGCCAAAATCTGACCTAGTGTGAATGGCARGACTGTAGCATGACGTGGTTATATGTTATGCACTTAGACTTGACTTCACATGGGAGAAAARGGGAGAAAATGGCAATTCATAAGGAAGCCTTTGTTTAAAGAGCCTTCCCCATCGTGCTGATGAGGCCAGGATGTTGCACAGTCTCCCCTGGCACTGGGACAAGGACTGTGCCTCTGTGTCTTTGTTTTTCTTAGGAGAGCTCTTGAACCTGGTTGCCCAAGGCATGGCCACCAGCTGTGAGGCCAGCCAGAATTTCCTTGGCTATGCAACATGCTGATTACTTGCCCGCTTCCTGCGCAGAGCTTACGTGGTACYGAGGACTTTGTCCAAGCCTTCTACGTCAAAAGGGAATTAAATTTCAATGCAAACACAGGTTGCATGGTTGAGCCCTTAAGCCCACAACAAACTCTGCAGTTTAATCTGCTGCTGCTGTAGACAAACTATCCTTGTTAAATAGTTTAATTTTAGCTGGTAGAGCCCTTGAGAGATTATTTTTGGGACATATTGTATTTACTAATCTCCACTAATCATGTTGTCTATTAATTCTGCTYTTCAAGAGCATATGCCTAGACCTTGTACTTTGTTGCTAATTTGTCTCTCTCCCATATATCAGGCAGAGACTCAAGGAAATTAGAAAATTGCTCTGACTGTTTCTACCAGGTCCCTTGATTAGTGCTTTGAGCAGTAGATCAGATCTGCACAGGGAGGCTGAATCCTGGCTGACCTTTTCTTTGCTCTGAGTTTACAAACATGAGAAGGAACTTTGTTTACTGCAGATGTGCAGTTTGCTGGATGCACTAACAAATGTCAGCAGTCCAGCAGCCAGTGCCTCCCTCACTCTGCTGCTCAGAAGTACTGTGTTGCTGGTTGAAGGTGCTCAAACTGGGACAATGGGCAGCACAACACTCCCTGCACTTTGTCGTCTACTGTAGCCCCCTTTTGCAYAAGTGTTTCTTACAGGAGAAGCCCCAGTATTTTCTTTCTTCCTTTATTTATTTTTTTAAATTAAGCTTTTTGCTTTAGCAGGGAACCAAGGCAGCCGAAATGTGAAGGAGTGCCCTGGGAAGCAGTAGAGGATGCTATACAGGTATAACCAGGTGTGATTTTCATGGGCACTGCTGGGGAATGAACTTCTGCTTCTGCTAGGACTCAAGTGCTAAAAACTATCCCTGTGATGGAAAGGGTGTTTGCTTCAACCCTTCTAGTGTGAGAGACAGTGATAGGTGCCAGGGCAGTGCAGGCAAGGGCAGAAAGTGTTTGGAGATTACTTAATAATGAGGATTTAGTTATGAACAGACAAACTTTCATGGAATGGATACACAACTGTTGTGGTCATGCTGCTACTGCTCCAGCTTATGTGCTATGGCTTGTCCTTGGAAAATCCACCATGCAGAGTTACTCAGATACTATTTGGGAAATTTAACATTATAGAGTCCCTGTTTAAACTTCCTGGTCAAATCTAGTTTGAAATCCCAGTTGGACCATCCCAGACCTTGTGAAAAAATATTCTGGTTTGCTGCATACTTTGGAAAATAATAATACTACAGAAAAACTGATTCAAACTCCTCTGTAAGGTCTCTATTCCACTTTTATTGTTAGCAGTACAATGACAGGTGTAAAGGGAAGAGAGGGAAAGAGTATATGAGGGGAAAATGCTATTATAGAAATTATTTCTGCAGATACATACCTMGGCAGCTCTTCTCTGAGTTCTCTGGTGGGCTGTGGAAACAAAACAATCTGATTTTCAGACAAGAAGCTCAAGTATGTACAAGGATGTGCTGTATTGTTAGGGAATCAAGGGATAAGGAACTCTGTGGGCCTTAGCATAATGTAAAGTAGCTTTCTGAGAAGGGCACTGTTGTGAGGGTGAGAACTAGAACTAGTGTCAGGAAGATTTCAGTCTATTTTCTGCTTGTCCTGGGGAAATTATCTTGGTACAAATAGAAGTAAGACCAATAAYAATCTGTCCAACTGTTAATTCTATTATTGGATAATAATACTTCAAATTAACTTTTTTATTATAACTGGGGAAGTATTCCTTTCAAAAGTGGTGGAGACCAAAGGCACTTTCTGTTTGCAATCACAAAGTTTTGTTTTCTTTATGTAGCCTCTTATAAAATGTTTTTCTAAAAGGACTTCATGCAAAATTAAGAAGTGGCACGCTGAGCAAATGCCTTTACCTAAAAGAGAAGAAAATATAATCTGCAGCTCCTTAGTGGCTGGTGTATTCTTATGCAAAAACTTTGAATGTATRTCTTCCCCTTCCAGTTCTTTTATTTCTGTACTATTCAATTCCCTGTGTATGATTGTAAAACTCAACAGAGCACTTTCCATGGACAGACCTTGATGATTGAAGAATATTGTGCTGAATAGTGAATTATATAAGTGTGAATAGGTGCTATTTTATCTAAAAAGTCTCCCTTTCCTCTAGGAGAGCTGCCCAGCAAAAGACAGAGCTTCAGTGGGCTTAATATTCAATTTCCATCATGGAGGAAGTAATCAAATGATGAAYTGGGACTGATGAAATGGGACTCCAAATGAGCACTGCAAAAATGAGTAAGCAAGCAAAACGGTTAGAAGATGAGTCTAAAGTAGATAAATATAAGGCCASGAKTCTAGGAAAATGCAATCTGAACCATGTCTACATGATGCTGGACTTGGAAAGAGGTCTTGGAGTCTGTTGAGGGATTTCTTCAATTAACTTTCAGTACACAACAGCATAAAACAAGCCCAAAAAAATGTTGGTCAGCATTAGGTGATGAGAAGAAAAAAAGCACTCTTTTATTTGGCACGTGCACAGCTTAAGTTCTATGTGCAATTCCATTCTCTACACTGCAAYAAGAACKTAGAAGAAGGCAGCAATCAAGATCAGTGTCTTGTAAGGAGATATTAAAATAGAAGACATTAAAAAGACTCTTCATWTTGGAGCAGAAGAAGCTAGAATGCTATGTCTGAAGCCTACAAAATCAGAAGGGAGGTGGACTGGSCCAACTAAATTCCCGAGTACTGGAACTTGGATCAGTCACTGAAGTTGGTCAGAGATCAGTTTAAATCTGAGAGAAAACACTTCACTATGTGAGTAGTGAACTTCTGAATTTGATCTTGCAAGAGACTGTGGAAGCAGATGGTATCAGCATTTTCAAATATATGTTAGGCAATTTAATAGGTAATAGGCCTGGAAGCAGTTAACTTAAAGGTCTAAGGGACACAAAAATAGGCATGTATCCTCTAACAACCCTGACACAGCACCTGAGGGTGCAGGAGGAAGGTGCAGGAGAATGAAGCCYGGAGAGCAGCAGGCTTGCGTGACTGGTGTCTCCTGTCGTGCTGCTGGAGGCAGAGCATGGGGCTGGATGCACCCATCTGACCCCTCCCTTCATACCCAGCTGTTCAGCTGGCCGGTGTCCAGCTCGAGACAACTGCAGCCAGTGCTCCCAAAAGGGCAATGAGGGATAAAGAGCTAGGACCTCACACAGCTGACAAACACAGACTGGTTCCAAACCAGCTCTGCCCTTTGAAAGAACCTGATTGTCGCTCAGTGCTTTGCTCCAGTGCCACACTGAGGAGGGAAGAGGTGACCAATGCAATGTCTGGATGTCTTAKGGATATCGGAAGTAAATGACATATAGTTGAGCTAGGCCAATTTAAACTTATTCTTGTGTACAATGATGAACTGAGTGTAAGTAGGTCCTAGGTTTAATAAATGAAATAAATGAAATCTAAACCTTTGGCCCCCTCTCTTCATAGGAAAAAAGGCTTGTGGAAACAAGTCACAAGGATTAGATTACTACATATTGAACTTATATARATTTTTATTAGAAATCATCTGAATTATCTTTTAACAAAACCATTTTTTTCTTTAAACAGGAAATATTTCTATTGCTGAAAGTTACACTTGATGCCTCRATTTTTTTAGTGGAAATGTTTATGTTTTCAAGAAAATTATTTTTTTCTCCTCTGAGAGATTGTGTTTTGTTTTGGAAATTTTGAGGAAAGGCTTTGGCAGAAGTGTTTTGGGTTTGACTGTCGAGGTCATGCTCTGTTTCTAAGTGGTTGTTTCCCCTCTGACAAGACAAGCTGAGGACATCTGTTACCAGGACAGATCTGTTGTGTCACCAAGAAACCTTGTGGGGAGCTCTGCAGTGCTGGGTACCTACACCAAGGCATCCCCTCCTGCCTGAGCATGGCTTGGGGCAGAGACCTGATGTGGTAAAAGGACTGCATGTGTGCATATGCAGCTCCCCCTCTATCCTTAAATGCAATACTTTAATGAAATACTCTTCAAATAGCAGTTTTCAACCAAATGGTTTTTGTATATGAAATGAAATGAAGGAAAATTAAAAACAAACTAAAACTAAACAAGAAAAGTTCCAGAAAACTTTGCAGCTCTGCTTATTCTGTATTCTGTTATAGCTACCCAGAAACCTAAGAACTCATCAGTGAYGAAGGAGGCAATGGAATTGACTTGAATGTATGACTTTTGGAAAAGCAAGATGGTATTTCATCARTGGCCACAACATCAACTGAAAAACTTTTTCCATCAAAAACTGAAGTCAGTGGATATACTCATTGACTCACAGAAGTGATTTGTCAACAGAAAGTGGAGTTTCTTTCATTTGTTTATCTATCCCTCTCTCTCTTTTTTTAAAATTAATCTTATTGGAACTCTCTTATCTGGMAAGTGGATATTGGAACCCACCGCTATATCATCCTCATTTACTGTTCCACACAAGGGCAGAGTAAACTTCAGTTAGAAGGTGTGGCAAAGGTTTGTGAGTGATAGACTTCAGCTTCCAGCTGAGACCACCTTGCCTTTTGGCATGAATAGGAATGCTCTTGTCCTCTAATCATAAARGGTACCTCAAGTTTAAAAGTGCAGACTGACAGAACATTTTATCAAAACCGTATGTTAAAAGAAATGCTCTCATGATTWTTTGCACAACTTTTGTTTTACTCTTCATTATGGTGACACTGGGATAAATTCTCTTCCAATTTCTGCATTTGCACCTCACTRGAAGAGCTTCTGCAGTGTCTTTCCTGCTGTAATATCTCTCCTGCAGTAATAACTCCTTTAAAAACACATCAGCAGCTGCCTGTCACTTCAAGAAACCTTTTATTTGGCAGCCTTGTCAGGAGTGTGTTTGTTGGAATAGAAAATCCATTTTTTTTCCTTAAATGTCTGACCTTTTATCAAAAAATATTCTAAACTTTGATAGTAAGAAGCAGAACAGCAAGAATTGGCTGCCATTACCTCATAAGGACTCTTCACATCCGTGGAGTTTCTGGTGTTTGCAGCAACCTCCTCTGCTTGTTTTTCCCTGCTCATTCCAAGAATACCTGGTACATGTCAATGATGAAATAACTTCCCTTTTATTAAAGAACAAAACTGGATATATACATATATGCTTTGTTTACATATTAAAAAAATGCCTTTCTTTCGGATTTTTGGCTAATTTTCCTTTATTCTTCTGAAAATAACAATTCTTTAAAAGTTTTGAAAACAAGCTCCATCCATCCTAGCATCTATGTCTTGTCTCCTTCCTTGATTATGCCCACTATTTCTTTCTTCTTCAAATAGAAGCACAGATGACTGAATTCTCCAGTCACTGTCTGCTATTCTCTCTGACTGTGATTCCCTMAACAAACAAGATCTCTTGTGGGTAGTTTGTAGGGGAGGACAAGTGACAGAAGGGAAGAGTTTTCCAAGCTTCTAATTGAAATTATCAGCCCAATACCACCACAGCTGGAAGAGCAGTGGTCAGGGACAGCAGTGCAGGTGTTTGCTGAGAAAGTGTACCTAGTTATAAGGGCTCTGAAACCTCTGCAGCTGGTTGAGGCCACCACGAGCTCTGTCTGGGCAGAGCAGTGCTTCTCATGGCAGCTGGGATGTCTGTAGGAAGCTCACTGGACGTGAGACATTCCAGACATCTCTGATGCAAGCAAGAATAATTCAGACTGTTTTAGCTTCCAGAACAGGTCATGACAGTGCTTGCAGGGCTGAACCATCTCCCCTAAAAGGACCGGCTGAGAGAGCTGGGGTAGTTCAGTCTGGAGAAGAGAAGATCCCAGGGAGGCCATACCTAAAGAGCAACTACAGAAAAGATGGGGAGGGACTCTTTATCAGGGACTATTGTGATAGGACATGGGACAATGGTTTTAAACAAAAATAGAGTAGATTTAGATTATTTATTAAGAAAATATTCCTCACTGTGAGGGTGGAAAGGCACTGGAACAGATTGCCTAGAGAAGGTGCTGATGACCCATCCCTGGAAGTGTCAAGGGCAGGTTGTGTGTGGCTTTGAGCCTGTGGCAGGGGGTTGGGCACTAGATGATCTTTAAGGTTCCCTCAAACTCAAGCCATTCTATYTTTCTATGATTAATAAAAAGACCTTTTTAAGCCTTGTTGATACAAGTTGTTGAAAAAATATTTTTTWAATTTCTATAAGCTAGATAGTGTTTTTTATGGTTGATTGCCTATGGTAATTCTACTTCAGAAAAACGTTTCTCCAAAGTCATGTTTATTTAAACTGGGCTTAGATAAAAGAGAATTTTTTTCTTTGTTGTTGCCTATTTGAGTGAGAATTTTTAAAAGCTATTTTCTATTTTGTTTGATAGAGTACTCTGTACCTCTYGAAATTCAGAAGAAAAATACCTTGTATAAAAGGGTTTTAATTTGGAATTTTTTTGCTTCAGATAATGGCTTCATTGCCTTTTAAATTATTTTTCTTTTGTGCTTACAAAAACGACCAAGAAGTTAGAAGGAAAACYTATAATTTAATCTGGAGGCCAATGTATAGAGAAGGAAGAGAAACTGTGWATTGATAGTGAGAGCTAGTGACTGGGTAGAGGTGAAATGAGTGTTAAATACAGGGATACAGCCTGATAGATCCTTTCTYCATAAAGAAGAGTGGGGCAAGGTTTCTTTTTATTTTCCTATCTTTTTCCATTACAGGGTGGAGAATGAAAGCAGTCATCTATAAACAATTTTTTTAAAGCACTTACCCTTTTTTTTTCCCATTCACAAATTTTTACAGTCAAAACAAAAGTAATATGAATCTAGCCACTGGAAGAACTACAGTAAATTTCTGTTCTTTTGTATTATCAAATGCTGATGTAGAGATATTATACATAGCTGTTAGACTACAGGGTGTGCAAATGTTACCATTAATGGTAAAAATTCTTGCTCCATTGACTCTCATTGAACTGTTGATATCAGGAGAGGAATGAGAGGAATCAGATGGGACATTGGTTCTAGAAGCTGTGAATCTGCAGTAAGGAACAAGGCTATGGTTTCACAGCAGTTTGGGGAGTGCCAGGAGTTCAATATTTGTGCATACTATCCTGTGTACTTCTGTGTGCCTGGCAGTCAGGCAGGTCTGAAACAGACCAACAGCATTGTCACAGCAAGAGTGGATAACACAGGCTGTGCTTGCTGCCTGTTTGCTTCCCTGGGAATGGGGATTGTACCTGACTTGTCAAGGTATTTGGGGGGAAAAGTGTCCCCTCTAGATGCTTTGGAACAGGTTTCTATCAGCAAAAGTGAGTTTGCACCAATTCAGTAACCTGCACCTCGCAGCTGTGGTTTGGTTTTTGGGATGGGATTACAGATGATGGTCTATACAGAGGCCAGAGATGCCAATATGGGGCTTCCATGCCTGTGACTGTAGTAGGAGCTGTTGATATGGAAGTACTGAGCAGGGTGAAAGGCCTCCTGTGAGGATACTGTGTCAGGGAGGCTCCTTAGGTCCTGGTTGTGCTCTGGATGCCACGGGCTGCCATCCCCTGTGCTGCTGGGGTGTGGGAAATGGATTTGTATAAAATGACTGACTTAGAAATGCCATGGACTAAGACATGCATTGTTGAGAGAGAAATGGAACTAGAAACAAGTTTCAAAGGACAGCCTTGCAAATCAGACTAGATACTCTGGAGAAATAGAATGATGAAAGATGCATTGTAGTAGGACCCACYAGGGGTAATTTTAGATGYTTGTCTTTCAGGCATTTACAGCATGGTGTTGCAAAAACTGATACGCCAAGAAACACTTATAATGTATTGTAATTAGGAAATAGTTAGCTTCTGATAGTAATAGCATGAATTATAACATCTGTACTGTCTCYCCCTTCACATGAGACTGAAAATAGAGTAAAAGTTTTTAAAATGCCTCTCAGTTGCCCCARCTCTTGYTCAGAAAAGGGCTTAATCTGACACTGGGGTTTCCTGGATGAAGAAAGGACTGCAGCGGAGTGTCTCCTGCACCAGGCCTTGCATGGCTGAGGACAGCTTGCAGAGGCTGCATGCACCTTCCGTGCAGGGAACCAGAGCATTGAAGAACACAAAATTGTTTTGTTGGGSATTGGCAGAGGAGTGGCCTGTGTGAAGTTTGGTCTCCTGAGATAGTACAGGTAGAGTGAGTTTTAAAGAGAATATTCTCTTGTCTCATGAAGTAATTGCATCTTGAAGGTGTGTTCTGATCCTTATCTGGCTTATTGGATCAACAAAAAAATTGTCTGGTGTTGTGCATTGTACTAGGTAGCTTTAGGAATATGAATTGCATCTCACAGGAAAGAACTGGTACTAATTGCAGATTTTTCAGAAATAGTGCAAGTAATTATGGCCTAAAAYTTAGTAAATCTTACTCTATACACACAATAAAAACTCAATATGGATTAATGACTTCTATAATTCTTTCCTGTTTTTACCACGCAACACTTAAAACATTTTGTATGTAACACTTGCTTAGTTCTAGTAGCAGGTGATGTACCAGGTAGCTGTAGTAAAATCTTTGCTTAACATGATCCCCTGGACATAAASTTTCTTACAGTTTTACCTGCTTTTGTGGTTAGTAACACAATGAACAATGACTCTATTACTCTCAAAGACCCTCTCTTRCCTAGAAATKACTTGGCTTGGGACAATGCTGATGCCAACCACAAGCCCAGCTTTAGAGCAGCTTTCAGTTTGTAGCCATAGTAAAGAAACTACTCCTAATTACCTGTGGAAAATATATTTTTCCAATGAGCTACGTGCTAAGATCAAAAGTTGATTTCCACAAGTACTTATGCTAAAAATAGTCCTTATATTCTTTCTTGCTTGGATGGACCTAAAAGCTTGCTCAGGAATGCAAGGTTTGCACAATCATATCAAGTAATGATTTTTTCTGTTTCTTTGGCTTTTGTACATTTGAACAATGAAGGAAAATCTTTTCAGACAGACTCATTAACTGTTTCAAGAACCAGCTATCACTAAACTCACTAGCTTGGGATTATAGGTGAGGAAGGAGATGGGTTGTCTTCACAGCACTTGCATCATGATTTTTTCATACTGCTATATTCAACTGCATAAGCAGTTGTGGTCCATTAGGTAGGTGCACATCTCCTTGTGAGAACCATGGACATGCAAAGAGAGGGTAATAAAAGGGTTATGTATGGTAAATCCAAACTTGAGGCTGAATTTTTGAGAACTTGTTTGTATTAACTTTTCATTTTCACAGCTCAATTAATCACAGTGGAGTCTCTGTTTCAATTAAAAGAGAATCATAATTTGTTGTCACAGTGGGGTTTTTCCCCTTTATTAGTTTGCTCAATTTACAAGGTGCTGAAGAGTCAGCATCTGTGAAGAAAATATTACCATACATAATTTTTCTTTTTCTCTTGTGTCTTGTGGTTTTGGTGTTTTTGTTCTGTTTGGAAAGAATCACGATGAGGTATTCTGGTCATGAAGAGGTAGAAAACTGCCTTAAAATTTATTGGCATGAGGAMACCTAAAAAAGTATGTTAAAAAATTATTCCTTTTTCCTTTTTTTTTTTTTTTTTTAATAGGCTGTTCTGGATAAATTGGGACAAGAAAAATTGGCTTGGCTGGGCTCTGCTTGACTGGTGAAAAATACTCTTTATAATTATGAAGAAGTAATGCATCTCTGAGTAATAGTTGTGCAAGTATAAACTGGAAGTCTGAAGGAGGACTAAAGTTTGAAAAAGACAAGTGTAATTTCCTGAGTAAATTATATTTGTCTTGTGTTAATTATTATTGTTCTTCCATCCTTTGCAAGGAAAGAAAAGAGGAAATATGGGGATTCAGTGATTAAGAGATTAAAGGTTAGGAAATGTATTTAATGAAGTTTTAAAGCATAATTTTGGAAGAAAGAAATTATTCTCCATTATTTGGTAGAAAGAAAACCTAATTTGACTATGTTTCCTTAAAATGCATACAAATACAGTTTTAGTGCTGCATAATATTCTAACTTAAAACTAACACAGGAGAACAAGTACTACATGAATTAAAAGTTGGCCCAAAAAAGGAAACCTCACCAAATGCAATTATTTCTAGCATGTTCCATGTCCTAGATTATTGTGAAACCTTCAACTATCCTGTGTTTTCATCAATAATCCAGGTGCATATATTCTCATGTTGATCAGAAAACCCTGCGAAACTTCACAACATAAAATCATAACTGATTTTATGTTGTGAAGTCTGTCAGGGTTTTAATCAGTGATGAGGACATTAAAGCTGAAGGGAGGAGTCAGGATGTCTCAGCATAGCAGGCCTAAATGCAGACAGTTTGCCAGTGCAAACCAGGCAACGAAGGCTGCACCTTGAGTAAGAAGTCCACAGTGTTAATTCTGTAAAGGTTGTAGGGGCCAGTCTGTCCCTTTCCATGCCCTGTCACCACAGTTCTAGAGTAAGAGAGGCTGATGCTGTCATCAGGAATGCAGTAAAGACAAGGAGGGAAGGGAGAAAGGGAGCCAATGCTCCAATACAGTATGCAGCTCCAGAGCGCACCTAAAGTGCAGAACAAATTTGAAGACAATGATGACAATGGCTATGAAAGCTGTTGGAGGGCTGAAAGGACAGTCTGCAAGTGACCAGCCTAAACCAAGTCAGTCTTGGACTGAGTAGTAGTTGATACAAATTTTGTATGTATCTTCAAGTAACTTTTATTTGCCTGGATGTTGCATGTTTTTTTCTTGGAAAGCAAATGGCAATAGAGGAAATGAAGACAAGGAGAAGGAACAGTTTCATTCCTTTAAAACAATACTGTTAATTTTCAGAGGAGGTAAGCTTCAGCTAGAAAAGTTATGATTTAATCAGATGCATGTTGTTGAGTTCAATACAGGATAATTAAATCAAATTTTATGGTTAATGTTTTGTAAATGAGCATTCTAGGTATCTGGGGGTGATTTATTAGTCTTCTGTTTTATAAATCTGGAAATTGGAAGGAWAAACATGGATAGCACTACTGCATTCTAGCTTCTCCTTGAGGGCTCTGAATATGTGTGCTGCCTTGACTTTCTTTCAAATACTACAAATATTTGACTGCATAAAGCTCATGTAGGAACCAAACTGAATTCTCTATTCCTTCAAGCCATATAAAAAGTTAACCTCTGGTATATTGTTAACTAAATGGCGATGAAGGCAAGTAAAACACATCCTGAAATGGAAAACACTTGAGCCTGTTGCTTGCTGCCTTGTGTTGAAGTCTAAGCAAAGATGCCTTGGGGAATTTCCACTTGCCTTTTGCCAGTAGAAATCTTCTTCTTCACACATTAGTTGCTGCCATGCCTTAGAGGTTGCTCTGCATGGTGACATGTCCTGGTTCCRCTCTCCACTGTGCCAGCTGCCTACAAAGAGGTCATGGGCCCCAGAGTGAGTGGGAAGCAAAGACYTCATCAGATGCCTCAGAGCTCATGGGAGGAGGCAGTCACCAGCAGTGCTCTCCTTTTGCTGTATACCCACATTATCCCAGGAACTAGCMTCCCCAGATGCTTTGCCAGGTAGCCTGGTAATCTGCCTCGGAGAGCTGGAATGAACTGTGAAAAGGCCACAGGGCTTGTGGGGTGAATGCTAAGCTGGTGTTACCTGTCTGGTCAGGAGTTGCAGAGAGTGGGTGTGAAGTGAGGCCATGRGAGGACCAGCAGAAATGGAGTTTGGGAAGTGGTGGGTGCTTATGTCTCCTGGTTACTACAGGCACCCAGCACAGATCACTTCAGTATGGTGCTTGAGGCCAAGACAATTAAGCCTGCTGACAGAGATGGAGCGCCAGGACAGGATTTCTTTGTTGCCTTTGTTACCTTCCTTTGTGTTACCTTGGGCTTGGTGTGATGGTAACATGGTTACATTACTCTTTTCAGGCTGGGAGCATGGGCAGAGGCGGCCTGCATCTGCCAGTTTGTGTTGCAAACATCCCCAATCCAAGCCCAAGCATAAGTGTGCGTGCTTGGCCATCTTCATGATGAGYAATCAGCAGCCAGGGGCACTGCTCAGATTGTATCACTTCCCATGTTCTGGGCCATAATGTCCAGGGGAACTTGACTTAAATTCACATTCTGTMGATCAACAGCTTTATACCCAAATGACTGGGAGCTTTGAGCAACACTGAATGGCAAAATAATCTGTACCAAATCTTCAAAGTATTCTGTAATCAGGGATTGCTCAAGATTATAGCCTAGCTGATGTGTTGCTCATCTCTTGGTTGCTCTAATTGACCTGTATTCAGCAAGGATGGGCACCCACATTAAAGGCTATCTTTCTGGGTGAAATCTGAAGCCCTAGCCTGCAGATACCTCAGTAAATGGGTTCTTGCATACTCTCAGAAGGACAGTAAGATCTGCAGGCTTTTGGCAGAAGTTCCTAAGGAGAATGCAGAGATCACACTTTATGTCAAGACGGACAGTTAACATTGCTCAATAAAACTTGATTTCTTTGTATTTTTCTCTCATTTCACAGACAGCTAATTTTGTGGTAGAAGGGTCTGGAATAACATACTGAAACCTGTTCTGCTTGTCAGCCGAGCTGCTCTCTTAGTCTCTGATTGCTATATATCAGAGTTTATAATAGCAGCCACTCCCACGTAAAATTGACTGTTTGTGTATTGCCTACCAGAAGGCTACAGTATTTAAACGCAAAAAGATAGTCTACTGTAAGACACAAGGATTTTTTTTCTCTGGTTCTGCATCTCCTGGTTTGGCATCTAATTTCATTGTACTCATGCTGGTGCAAATAAGACCAGATCTTTAACACAGAAATATCTGAAATGATGCAGGCTGGTTTTATATTTGTGCTTCTTGTTTGAGCTTTGCCTTTAGATGTGGGCTCTGTTGAAAATATAAGGCTATGTCTGCACATGCATTTTTATAACTAGGCTGTCTTTGTAATAATGGAAGTCTTAAAATAGCTGAGCAATATGATATCCCCACACATTCTTTTCTGAAGTTGATATATCTGTGGTGAAATTGAACATTACATAGATACAATTTGTTAGCAAAGCAGGAAAAAATTCTCTGGAAATAATCTCTCCCCAGCTATGCCCTGTCAGACACCCCAAAACCCCAACCAAACAAAAACCCCAGGACAATTCCACAGAAAATTTTCAATTCTGAACAAAAGCCTTAAAACCTCATCTCACCTGATTTTCTTTCCACATTGAAAACATGAAACCAGGAATTCCTAGCTCCATTTCTACAGGGTAGATGATGATGTGGGTACTCATCTCTCAGATCTGGCCAGGTCTCTGTAGCTGATACCRGATAACAGACTCCTTGAGCCGTATTGCCAAATAGTGCAAGTTACCGCCCTTCATTTCCATGCTAAGGCAATTTACACCAGTTTATGGCACGAAAATTTTATTCACCAAATGTCTCAAGGAGAATGGCTACATTTTTCATCATTTTTGGTGAGATATGTTATTTTCTGGAGAGCTGACTGTCAGGAGGTCTATGAACTGGACAACTGTAACAGATATATCCATTTTCCTGGACAGCTGTGATTCTTGCAACCACTGGTTTTGCTCTTAACATGAAACCAGAAAATACTCTCCAAGGCAGAGTTTGGAGAGGTAGACTGTGTTTAAAATTTTTGGATAAACAGAGATATTCTTTTCCCATGCTATTCCTGCTGCCTGTGAAACAGTTTATCCCCACATGTGCACAATTTCAGGCTATGAGGATATTTTAGTTATGACATATGAACAAATTCTATGATTGTTTCTTTTACATGCATTGAGGGACTGACTTAAAATTCAGTTAGTCCTAGAAATGAGCAGTGGAAACAGAGGCAAGAAATCAAAGAGGTATTTTGGTTACCAGTAGTAATCACTTTTGGCTGAAGCTCTGAGTTTGCATATGGTAAAAAGGATTCTCTCTCATAATGTCATCTGGCAGAATAACTCCTCAGAACCTGCTGTGAATACAGTGCTCAGGTATACTTAAAATTCATGGTTTTTCAAACTTGTCAGAAAAAACTGCTAGAAAGATGTTTCAAAGAAGGGGGAGAAAGTAATAGTCTGTTGGCTATATCTATATATAACAGGACCCTTAAAAATACTGAACTGAAATTCCCCTTCTTTGCTTTTGTGTAAAGATATAATTGCAGTCAGCAGGAGGGGAGTGTATTTGCCTTTGTCTTGACATTTTGGGAATAAACACTGCACTAATGAGCATAGGGCAGTGCTGGAGCAATTGTAGTTTCTACACCAGAGACTACACTTTATAATGTGTATATAGCAAAAAGGGTTTTACAGGCAGGAGACCATATGCTCCCTTATATTCCCTGTGAAGAATCAATTACACTGGGTTTATACCAAGCTTTTTGTCATACTTCAAAGTCAAAAGTTGCCAGGAGTCCTTAAGATTAAGCAAAATATCAATGTCTTTCTTCCCTAATAGTTGCATAATGTTGGCATCACATATGAGGAATGAGATTTCCCACCAGTTTACTGTGGATTTTGCTGGAGAAAGTTCTAAGCAGTTAAAAATCCTTCATGAAAAATCAATTTATCTGATAGCAAGTGTGTCATCATGAACTACTTGCTTGCATGCTATCTATCAAAGCAAAGACAAATCTGAAAAGGAAATTTTATTCCTTCAGGGGATAAGGAGGTTAAAAGTCTAAAGAAAAATGTGCGGTGTAACATTGAAAGACACTTTAAGGCTAAGAGTCAGTATAGGTTTCCGCAAATATTAGAGAAAATGTGGAAAGTGAAGGGAATTTTTTTTGAGCTGAGGGTCTGATGGGTAGTTTCAAGGGAGGTTTATTTTTCTTTGGAACTTTGTGAGACATTTAAAGATTAATTGGAGACTGGGGTGCATAAATCTTGGGTCTGTATGTGATCAAGGAAGAGTGAGGTCCAAGGACTTTTTCTCAAAGCTCTTTCTAGAACCCTGAGGGCCAGCAAAAAAGGCTTCTGAGAAGCCATTAGCATCCCAAGTGCCACAAGCCTGGAGTGGAAGATTGTGGCATGATTTTTTTTTCTTTGTTCAGGCAATGGAAACYTATCTTACAGACTATTTCTTAGCACTTTGTACATAAAACAAAACACGATCAGAAATATTAATAGGAATAGAACCTGGGTTATATACTCTATTAATCCCTAGAAATTATGTTGTGTTCCACCAGAAGAAACATAAGAATAAAAATTCCTTTCGTGCTCTCCACTTGCTGAAATGCTGGAGTTTGCCAGGTTACTTTGCCTTCGTAGGGCAGCTGAAGGCATGATGTTGGCCTGTGTCTTTCGTGTAACCCATTTTTACTTTGTTTTCCAAGAAATGGTATTTGCTGGCAGTATTTGCTGCAGAGTATTTGTAAGAAAATCAAAATACACTTATTTTTCAAAGGTCAAATGATTAGCATAAATATTATGAAAAAACAATTTTGCACTTTATGTAGTGATGTGAGACAGTGACATCACTATGATAGCGTATCAATATGGAATCAACTCTATGTTAARATCATACAAATATCATCCTAGTTCTTGTGTACTGKTGCCCTTAWTCTAGATATGCTGCTTGGTCCTGTTTTGCTTTCATTGTCTACAGCATATCTCTCTGTGAGTGACCTTTCCCAAAGGAGCTCACTGAGTCTGTTTTCTCTCTTGTAAAGCTGGAGGCTGCCTACTTCATTCTCTATTTCTGACATTTCTCAGCACGTGGTAGCATCCCATAATCACGAAAAACAGTGACACAACAGTCAGGGAGACTGCAAGCCCTGAAGGAGGGATGCAGAAATTACTTGCAGTTCCCCGTGGCTGTGGCTGGTTTAGGTGCAGGATTCACCTGAAGGTGCAGATGCTGTCATGACCTCACACGGTACACCAGTGTGCCCTTCCAGGGTGTCCCTTGGTGGTAGTGCTCACATCCTGCACTTACACTGCAGAACTGGCCCCTACATTTTCATAGCAACACATGCTGGCCCAGTGAATTTTGAAAGACTTCACCAGCCGTTTGATGCAGATAGCTGAGCTGTTTTGGCAACCACCAGAGGTGGGAAGAACATGGTAGGGTGATTTCCAGGGCTTTCAAGCCTCCTGGCTCTGGGAAGGGTGTGAGCTCTGGCTGCTGCCTCCTCTATCACAGTGAGTTATTGCAAAGGTTTGAAATTGGTGTCATAACAAATGTTGAGGCTTGGGAAAAAGTTTTGAGGTCAGACCTGAAAGGAGGGATAATACCCTTTTCCCAAGACTGTCTCTTTCCCACAGGTGCTTTTAGATAGCTATATGATGCTGAAACTGATAAGATAATTAAGGTGCTAAAGGCAGGCAGCTTATGAGGATAAACCTGGCAGCTGCTCTCTGAAGTGGCTTTGGCTGAAGCTGTGTCCTGTTGAGGTGAGCTGTACATGCCATGCTCCAGACCCACTTTTTTGGCACACAGAAGAGTGTCAGAGTGATTCACTTAATCACAAGTAGGTTGTGGCCTGAGAATCACTCTATTAAGCAAAGCTGTCAAAGTGTGATCTTCTTTCTTAGGAAAATCAGTTTCCCAGATTGAGGGATTATAGTGCAGATATATCAGTCCCAGGGGGCAGGTCTCTCAGCAGCCTCACAGGTAGGTATCTGGGGTGTCCAGTGATTTTGCTGGCAGCTGCTCCCTGAGTTTTCTTTGCAATCCCTATTCAAAACATTTGGACATTCATAAATAGATGTTTTCCATTGGAAAAAATGTTCTCCCAGAAGTTCCAAGTTATTTATCCATTGTTTTTTAGCTAAAATAATTGCTCCTAATAAGGGATAACCAGAACCCGACAGCTGAGTACGTATTATTTCAGGAACAAGTAAATAACTCAGTATTAATTCTTTAAATGTTCTRCACTACAAATTGGTCTGCATGAGGAAAAAAAAAATCAATTTCCTGAGTAAACTTTCACATAATCTAATAGAATAGAATAGTAACCATGAAGGGAGCTGCTCTTTAAATTTCAACCCTGTTGTAGAAGGACAGATCTCAAGCTGTTGTCTTTTATTTTTAAGATGCCAGTAGCCAACTGGAAGCTGACTGGTAGCTGAACTGGGAGATTACTGCTGATAACCAGAAGTGTAGCTCTGTCTCAAGCTTTGTTTAATGCTGGCAGTAGACTCACAAGAGTTTGCAGTTCAATATATTAGCAGGCTTAAATCTCAAGCAGCTGATAAATTCTTGAAACTGTGGGAGATTCCTTAGTGTGTTGCCTTGCAACTGATTTTCTAGGAGTCAGTTTGTGGATTAACTCTCATTTTCCATCTTGTCTGTGGTTAAAATTAAACATTTATTCTTTTGTTGAACTGAAAAAAAGGAAATAATATTATTACACTAGGTGMTTTTTATTTTCATTTTTTAAAAATTCAGAGTTATATTCAGAAACATTTCTAATCAAAGTTATTTTTAAAATGAAAAATCAAAACATTTCCTGACATTTCCCCTCTCTTCAGGCTTTTTTGGTTGAAGCTAATCAAATAATTGTGTCCCTGTCTGCAAACAGTTATAGTTGTACACAAATCTGCATTTTTGCCAAAAAGATTATTCAACCGAAAAATCTTATCCTGTTGTGCATGAGGTAATTGTGCTATTTTAACTCTTTGAAAGAAAACAGCACACCAGCATACATGCAAGACAGACTGTGAGATATTATTCTGCATACTTTTGTAGAACAAATTATATGCATGATAGAGAAAGATCTTTTTTCGGASCTGTAAGGGTCTGATAAAACTAGAATTACATACCCATGATCTCATTTGTTCAAAGTATAATTAAATAGAAATGAGTGCATGCATCAAGTGCYTTGATGGAATTAGGATTTCCAGACAAGGTTTTGAAGGTTTTTTAATTTCACCCACGTGATCTGTCAGGTGGCCTTATACATATGAAGGGCAGGATGGGCAACTCAGCAGGAACGTGTGAGCTAGCTCTGCTGCTGATGTAAAAACACAGGAGGAGCACTGGTCTGGTGTGCAGCAGGAGGGGAGCACCTGAGTCTCAGGAAAGGCCTTTGGGGGAACAAGCTGTGAGGGGGGCACTGCAGAGAGAAGTGGGTTTGTTGCCACTGGAAAACTTGGACTGTGCTCCTTTTCTCCTTGTTTTCAGGCAGASCAGCTTACTTTCACCTCTTGAGCAAGTGAGAGATATAGGAAGAAAAAGCTTCCTCGAGATAAGAGCTGGAGCCTATGCTGTGTGTGCAGTCAGTGGATCAAAACATGAAGCTTTGCTGACAGCATTTCCTTCTCCATCCACAATGCTGGTATCCTCTGCCTGATATTTCCAAGGTGTGTTCTCACCTCCGACATTCAGGTTATCAAGAGGCTAACACRAGCTCATTATCATGTCATTTTTGTGACTGCAAGGGGATTTACACACAGACTGAAGAACTGCAAAATAGGTAGGGGCAAGGGAGTTACTGTAAAAAATAATCCAGCCTCATTTTTCCTCATTTGTCTCTTCAGTCAGTTATTTTTTTTCTTGGTRGGTATCCAAACTTACTCTTGAGCTTGGTTTGACAACTTAGCTTGAACCCTCAGTATTTTGCTTCTTCAAAATGGCTCACGTTTTGATAAGCTCTATTATTGCCTGTGTGATTACAGGAGGAGCAGTACTCTGGTGGGAGCCTCAGGAGCACTGAGCAGGGGGATCACCCCTTCCCTCAGTCTGCCACTGCAGCCCATCCAGCGTGCACACTGTGGGGCACTGCCCATGCCCACTGCTACCTTCCCCAGACTTGCTGAGGGGGCACTGTGTCCCACTGCTCAGGTTATTGGGGAGGGTGCTCAGTTCCAGGAGCCTCCTCTGAGAAATGTCACACACGACTTGCTGCCACTTGGGGTTCACTCAGCCTGTAGACATTTTCAGTTTGTTTGTCAGAGTCCTGCATGTCAAAAGCCTTGAAAATTTCAAGGTATACTTTACTATTGCTAATCTTGGCATTTGTTCTTCTATACATTTTTACTTTTTAAAACACCTGAATATTTAAAAATGCAAACAAAGCCTATTTGGGAAAATAAAAAATAAAACAGGGTTCAAAATTAAAAGCTATATCAAGCTTTGATAGCTTTTCTGCAAGATATGGTTAAGTACTTATTTGTAATTCTCAAAGACTTTCACTAAAGCTTGACATAATAACATGTCTCCATGGTGGCTACTTTTGCATCTGTAGTACACAGTTTTATTAAATGAAAGATAAAATTATTAACACTATTGGAGTACAACTTAAAGAAAACCAGGGAAGGTGGAGCCCCAAAAGAAAATGCAGAATTACTGACACTTGCTGTTTGCTGATGGTGAACTTAAAATGCAGAATGAAAGACAAAATATGAAACCGTATTTTTGACAAAAAAATAAAGCAGGCTTTATAAGACCACGACAGAACATGAAAAATGTCAGTATCGATAATAGAATGTTGTGGGTCACTTCTTGCCTAACAAAACACCAGTTCTTGTATAAATATTACATTCCTCTTCAGATAACCAGAAGGGCAAATTTTTCAGGAGTGTTTGAGGTAGAAAGCCTGGAGATCATGKCAAAAAGGATCCTTTGTATTTCTGTTACACCAACTTTTTTGGGTCATTTRTAGGCACATCTGGAGCCTTTGGATATAAGAAATATTTCTTGTACCACCATTCTTGGGCCATCAGCTCAGGCTTCAGCTCAGCCAAGCACATGGCTGCCCTAGAGTCGACGTTTCTTACCTGTGAGGCACATGAGCAATAGCTGGGGAGTGCCTCAGCCCTGGGCTCGCCTTAGTCCTGTAATCAGTAGTGTGATTCTTGGCCATGCAGAGGGAAAATCCCGTGGGTCTGTTTGGAATGTGGTAAGAGGAAACTGTGAGCAAACGAAACCTTCCCGTCCACGGGGCACAAGGAGCCCTGGGGAGACCTCCCCTGCTCCTTGCTGTGCTGGTGCAGCCAGACAGCCAGGAGCTTCAGGGTAACACTGCTGTGCTATCAAAACATGAACTTGTCGTTTATCTCACTGACATATTTTTAAGCTTCAGGCACAGTCAGCACTCCACACTGTCTGCCTGTTAATCTGCTTTCTTTGTGCTTTCACAGGCAGGTGACAGAGGCCCTCTGCAAGCAAAAAAGAATCACTGATTGCTTCAGTTTCTTCCACTGGGCAGTCAAAGTCATTTTGACTTTGACACCTTTCCTTCCTTAAGGCACGGTTGTTTTGGCATTTTTTTAATAGTTTGCATTGTATGTTGCTCAGTGTCAGTCTTCTCCATATATATCTTTCCATTCCTTTTTCTCTGTCTTCCACCTCTAGACTGCACTGTCAATACAACATAATCACGTTCCCAGCTGCAGAGGATCATCCAGGTTTTTCCATGTTTTACAATTATGGTAAAGCTATTTTTCATAGTGTGTTCAGCATGCCATTTCCACAGGTAATTGCACRGATTTTCTGCTTTTTCATGCATCCAAATAAAAATGTAAGTATCTCAAAAACTGAGGACATTCATGCAAATGTGGAGTAGAATCACACCAACTGTAACAGGTCAGTGTTGGTTTGCCTGCAGAGGGAAATATTTGAACAGTGATTAGAGCTATTCTTAGTGCTAGGTCTTACTCAAGCTTGCAGTCAATCAGGTAGAGCTGGGTAAGCACCAGGAACAAGTTCCAGCAGATAACACAGAAATCAGTGGCTGTTCTCAGTGTTTCCAGTAGCAGTACTGTTTTCTTTAGTTCATGGCAAGAGAAACAAGGCTGAGCAACAGCTTTCAGTAAACTATTTCCTGACAGTGGGCAGGATAAATGTATTTGGAAACAAACATTTTTTTATCCCTGGCTAAGAAAACTTGACATCTAACCCTGAGCATGATATGATTTTTCTATCAGGCCTTCCTGCATGTGTTTCAGCCAGACCTGTTAACGCACATATTGTTGTAAATAGATTGTAGTGGTCTGGATCTGCTTCTCCTTCCTTTTTATTTTTCTTGGTTGGCTTTTGCTCTTCTCCCCTCTCCCTGTCTACCCTTTGCCTGTAGAAAAGTGTTGTCCACTTATGCATAGGGATGATGGGATCTATCTAGCTATCAATCAATCAATCAATCAATCAATCAATCAATCATCTATTTATCTCTTTCATTTTATTCTGGAACTTCTTTTCTGATCCCCAGGGCAATTATCAGTGTGAAGWCACCTACCTGAACCTGAGAGATGGTATATTTTTTGYTACTGAGCCAGAAGCACCAGGCAGTCTGAGAAAAAAATTCCTCCTCACTGCCTTCCGTGACTAAAACTTTAATTTTCACATAATGACATCAGAATATGTTTTACTCACAGTTGTAAGATTTCACTTATATGGATGAAATAATTCTGTTTTTCTTCCCCTCTGGGAGCTGGCCTAAAACACCAAAACCAATAAACAGCTATCTGGAGAAAACAGGGAAAATGCTTCCCTTTGCAATAGCCTGTTCACACAGCATTGAATGCATYAACTTGTAACAGATAGGAGGTTTTTTTCAGATCCACATTATTGCATTATTGCGTAATTGTTTCTTTTCTTTTAGGTTGTAGAGTCTTCTTCCTCTGTTAACATGTTCCTAATGGACTATTTTATTAGCTTATATTGTTTTTGCTTTGTGATTGATTGCTTGATAAGAATTACATTTACTGTCTGACTAAATGAGAAATTAATTTTCTATTTTTAATTTTTCTAATTTCTATTTAAGAGCTATTATTAGCATGAATCTTATTTTATATAAAATATTATATATTATCATAATATAAATTATAGAATATATATAGTTCTTATGTTTATAATTTCTAAAAAAAAAATTTTGGAGTGTTTTAGAGTTGCAAGCTGTAAGTAGAGATGATCATTCATGAGCAGCATGAGCAAAGGCAGTGTACAGAGAGCTTTTACCCAGTAAGGGCCAGACAGCTGACAGACCATCACATGGCACTTGCTTAACAGCATGCTTAGAAATAACCCATTGACTTTAGCTGCTGTTCAGACTGGCTTTTTCCATCCTGACTATGAGATACTTTTGCAAAAATATTCTGCAATTCCTCTCCTCTGGTCTAGATTTGAATCAAGGGTCATCGAAAGCAGTGGCCCAGCTACTGTCTGATGAGTGGATTAGGGTGGGTCAGCAGTAAAGCATGGGGCAGGATGCCAGTGACAGGCCTGAAGGTGATTGTGTGAGTTTGCCTGCACGATGGAGCTGATGAGAGGCAGCACTGGATGCTTGGGGTTAGGACAGCCAGCAGTGCTCAAAATTTTTAAATAAAATGCAGTTTTCTAACTGAAATATGTCCATCATGAGATGTACTTGTGAAGGAGTTAAAGTACTCTCTGCAGTTTTGACCAGGTGGTGAAGCACCTTCCAATGCAACAAGAACAGCAGAATTTAAGAGCTTTTTTTACTGCTGTACATGCAATACATACTGGTAGCCGGGTGCTCCTGTTTCAGCTGGGACACTCTAAGATGAGGGTTTGTGGAACGAATGCCTGTGTATGCAAATGCCCTTCTCTAATCCTAATCARCCTTCTCTCTTCCCCACCCACTAGTGTCATCTGGGGCAGCTGTTACACAGAAAGGGACCATTTAACGAGATGTAAGGACTGCGTGTATACTCCATGTATTTACACAGACCTCTCTTCTGCACACTCAGGGTTTTAGGGGTCCTGTATTGCCAAGGCACTTTTGGGATTTCTATAAGGAGAAATGAACTTGGTTAAACTTATGCTCAGGCTTATGTTGACTGTGGTTGCGTTACATGGCCCAGTCACTCATGTCACATTGTATGGCTCAGTTTGTTGTGTCTGACTYCAAGCTACTTTGTGCCTGTTTTGTTCCCTCTCTGTGTGATGGTTATCCCACAGTGGTTATGCCCAGAAATTAGCATCCCAAGATGCTGAGTTTTCTGAAAACCCTTATATTTCTATGAAAACACGGAAAAAGCTGAGTCCTTTCACAGAAAATGAAAAATTTAAACGTAAGCTGCGGGAACCCTAAGACTGGCAATTGCAGCAACAGCTGTTGGCCCTTCCAAAGCAGATGCCTGCAGAACAGAGACCCACTCTTTAAGACATGGATATGCCTTGCTTTGTGCCTATTTGTAGTATGGGGAATGGGAGCAAAACTGTGACAAGTGAGCATATGATGTGTACAGGATTCCTTTGTTACTGATTTATTCGGGTTTTTTTTCTGAAAAAATAAATATACAGAGTGAGGATGGATGCACTTTCATTTACGAAGAGAAGCACAAAGGTTGCAGGCCAGCGTGAGTGTGTGTGAGAGAGGGAATCAGCACAGTTTTTGCCTCCCTTATTAATAAGCTGTTCCACGAATTTCGACAGAGGTTAGGTGTACCTAGAGTCCTTGGTTAAGGCGTCCCACGAAGCTGCCTGTGGACTGTGGTGCTGTSAGACGCCCAGTGCCTTTGCCGCCTCCTCGCAAGCCCTTCCTTGGCCACTCCCCGGAGGAAGCTGGTGCAGTTTGCCAGAGGCATCCATGCCGTCTCCCCAGCTGCGGGAGGGGGCACCAGTGCATGGCCCCGCTGCACACAGCTGTGCTTCGTGCCGCGCTGCCCGCCCGGCTGCTCCCCACACTGTCTGTCCGCCGCGTTTCTGCTCCCACAGCGGGCCGCAGGGCTGATGTTTTGCGGCTCCCGCAGCCCGGGGTCCCTCGTCACGAGCAGCCCTTTCCTGCCGCGGGGAGGGCCCGACCGCAGCCTGGGCCCGAACATCCCGGCCGGGCCGAGCCAGGGCTGTGTGCCAGCTCTGCTGCGAGGACGGGCGGCCGTGAGAGGCTGTGGCTGCCTCGGGGAACTCCTGGTCCCCAAGGGGCCGTGCTGATGGCTCGGGCTGAGGGCAAGCCCAGTGCTGGGGGATGGAAGTTCAGTGTGGAGCTGCTGCGGGAAGGAAGGGCTGCAGCCGCGGTGCCTGGYCGTGGGGCTGGCCTTCTGAGGGGAAACCTGCTCGTCGCTGTGAGCTGTGGGTGCCATGGCAAGTGCTGCCYGGTGTTTCCCCAGCCTCATCTGCTTGCTGCGTGGTGCAGTTTCTACACATAAGCAGTGCTTGGATCCCCCAAATCGCAGATGTGTCTGAGGCGGGTATGATTAATTAATTGGTACAACATCTTGCACTGCCCTATAAGAAATTCAATCTGTTGATAAACCCATTTTTGCCCCCTGTGTGTGAAACCGGAGGAGGGCAGTGAGGCAGAGAGCTCTGCCCGGGGGTGAGGAGAGAGCGGTGACAAATGGGTGTTTGGCCTGGGTAGCACCAGGGGTCCCCAGTGCTTGCTGTGGGGTGACCACATGCCTAGCTCAGGCACCTTGAACACGCGGCAATAACTGCACGTGTCCTTGGAAAAGKAAAGCTGTCAGGGTTACGTGGATGTCAGCCAAGGAATGCCTATAAGTAATGCATAAAAACTGTCCCTTTATCYCTGTAAGCAAATTTCATCTTCTAATATGTTTCCCCTTGAAGCCACCAAGTCAGACAAGGAAATAAAGCTCCACAGTTCACAACAGCGAACGTGTAAATGTTACCGAAAAGCCAGGACGTGGTGGGGGCTACTGCCGGTGGGGGACTGTCCGTCTCTGCTGACCTGGGCGTAGCCGCCTGCCTTTCTCAGCATTGTTCCTCCGACACTTTGAGCTGGGGAAAGAGGAACTCTCACCCCACAGCTCCCACTGCCTGCAGCCCCTTMCCCGCACCTCCTTCCTCACCCTCTGCACGAGACTTGCTGCCTTCAGTCAGAAAATTTGCTGGGATTGGCACAAACGCCTTCTAATGTAAATATCAGAGGACTACAGAAAGCCTRTCTGTTGGTGCCGGTTCTCCTGAGCCGTGCTTTCAAAGTGCTGACTGTGTTAGTTCTTATCATACGTCAGTCTCAGCAATTAACTTTCTTTTGATCACTTAGGCGTGTGCTTTTATTTTTTTTTCAAGTGCACTTCTAATAGCAGATGAATGTAGTGACCAAATACACAATCACGAGATTTTTAGTTTAAAGGAAATGATACTTAAGTAGATGTTATCAGGCTTCTTCACAAAAACGAATTTTAAATTACAATTTTATAGATGAAAGTACTAATGAGGATTGTTACTTTAAAATAGGAAATTTAGGTGTGTGTAGGATCATGAGAAAATGGCATGAAGATTTTGAATGCAATGTGTTGAAGTTTGATGTAGTTTTTATTACGGTGTTTCACATGAGAAGCTGTAAGAATGATTGATGAAGAATTTTTCCCCATACATATATGGTAGCTGAGTGCCAGCACCCCTGAAATATGTAGCTAATTAGTTGTGGGCAAGTACGGCACCGTGTTTCCAAGGTCTTGTATTCCTGACAACGTCATGCAGCCATCAGTCTCTGCTATTGAGCTCCAATGAGCACAAAAGTTTTTCTTACTTGTTAGGAGACAGATGCTCGGTGGAACTCCCTCAGATTTTCTGTCCTGGGCTGTTCTTTGTGCCTCTGAGCAGCACTGCATGTCACACTATGTTGTTGTACTGCCCCAGAAGCATTCTGCTCCTTGGATTGTTAGATCCATCCTGAATAAATATATGATTMGATTTATGAACAAAATTAGAGGTTTTGTTTTGTATGAAGTCTAGCTCTTGCTAGCAACAATTTSCCTTTTACAAACTTCCATCAGACTACAGCAGGTCCCATTGCTCACAGTAGTCAGGAATGTCTGTGGTTTTTTTGTTGAGCAACATTACATTTCTGAGGTTAGCCCTCCTAAGTCTCAAGYCATGTTGGTTTTTTGCTGCAATCATGAATTTGAACACCCCCCTCAACACCCRTTCCCTATTTTAGGGACTTAGACCCCAGTCTTCTTGCAGGGTAAGATAGCATGTGGCAGAAATGTTGCTGTCAAARTTTGATTAAGATGTCACCAGAATGCTCAGCTTCTCTTGCTGTTAGTGGCAGCAGAAGGACAACAGAGCATTTGCTGGTGCCTACCCCAGTTTGAATTCTTGGATACATTTGCTGTTTTGGCAATGTTTTTGSTATGTAGAATGCTATTTTTGTTATTTGATGAAGACTAGGCATAGTTCAGATTCATATAATTAAAACTAGAGATTATTTAGCACTCCCAATGCTCCTCCTTGGAGAGTTTTTGGGTAAGCTTAGGAAGGTATGTTTCCTAATTGTTGAGGTTCAACCCAGACATAGGTCTCCATTTGGGTGCTACATGCTGCAAAAGGAGATTTCTGTCATGCAAAACTCAGGGCTTCCCTGATGCAGCATCTCTCTCACAAGCATGTAATTTGTAGTTGCTATGAATTTTCTGATGCCATCCTCAGAAAATTGCATTTCTTGCTTTGGGCAACTATACAAATTGCAGAATTTGATTTCATACGTTACTTGGTGGTGGTGACACACCATGTTTTCTGACACTGTGGTAAACGCTATTTGACTTAAGACCGTAACAACTTCTATACTAATCAATTGAAGGTCTAGCCAATCCAGTGTCCTATTGCCAGCAGTGGCCTGCAAAAAGAGCTTAAAGAGAAGGATGAGAAACAGGGGATGTAGGAAGTGATTATCCTCACCTCCAGTAACTGATGGTTTAAGAATTTCCTGTGCTAAAATTTGCATCCGGACCATTGTGTCTAATAGTCACCAGTGGGTTTATCCTCCACAAAGTCCCCCCTTTTTTTTTCAATTGCTTTTATGCTGTGGCCTCCACAACTTCCTGTGGTAATGAATTCCACACTCCAATTAAGAAGCTATGTGGAAAAAGCATTTCCTTTTGTTTAAACTGGACTATTTCTTTTGGTGCCTCCTTATTTATGTATTGTGAGAAGTCACGAAGAATCCATCTCTACAAACCTTTTTATGTCGTGTTTATAATTTTGTAGTCTACTACCATATTCTCTTCATATTTTTCTTTTGTTTGTTTCTTTATTTATTTGTTTTTATGGTATTTGATTTTTTTTTCTCTCTTCTTGAGTCTTGCAAAGTAGTCCTCTTGAAGAAACCTGAGACTAACTTGATTTAATCAGAATGACAGACTGGGAAGGTCAAATAAAAAAAAAAAAAAAAATTAATCTCTCTGTTTAGAGAAAGTCTTCTAAAACCCATCACCACCCCGGACTTCTCTGTAGCTTTTTCAGCTCTAAATATACAGTGAGGTGGATTGGTATGAATATTGAGCTCTGATCTTTTTTGTGTATCAGATTTCCTACATGGTCTCAGCWAGCCTAGTTTATAACTATGCATATCTATATAAGGTTATGTATATACCCACATTTTTGCATTCACTAAAATTTCATTTCATTACTTTCTTCAGGTCACCCTGCCGTTCTCTGGTATTCTTCATTGGATCTCCACAAGCAGTTTTAAGCTGGATGAGCCTATTTCAAATAAATTTGATTGTATGGAACAATTAAGTCACAAAGACTGTAAACTGGCCTCTTTGCTGGTCTGCAGAGAGCATCTGTGCAGTAGTAACAAGTATTATTTAAACATCACTTGTTACTTTTTTGGAACAGACTATTTCTTCAGAAATAAATTTACATGAAGACTGTGAAGTCTGGGCTTGAACAGAGCAATCATCTGCAGTTTACCTGCATTTAACCTGGTCTTAATACCAGCTACTTCTTGAGCAAGGCAGAGAAGCCATATGAATGCAACTTTCCCTCTATCTGGAAATTCAAATACAGACAGGGAAAGCATATGGTGTTTTCAAAAGAAAAATGTCTTATGATATGTGTATTAGTTCACATAGCATAGAGGAGACATACTTCTGCTGCTCCTAAAAGTGTTTTTGTAGTCATGCTGCATGTGAAAATTGTTGTTTTCCATAGCTGGGTTAGACTGCATATCATTAYAAGTTAATGTATGCACAACTGGCCAGCCAAACAGGAGGAACTGCAATATAGCATGATGACTCTCGGCTTTTTTATTTATTTTATTTTATTTACTTGTTTACAGGTAACTTTTACAACTCTTCGTTATCTTTGTGGTTAAATTTTGGGASCATGGGTTTTAATTTACTTATATTTATACCTTTGGATGGGGGTGCAGGGTGGACATGCCCTTTTCTGTAAAACATTTCCCCATGTCCTAGAATGGGGAAAAGAAGTTCTGTCAATATTAATGCACTTATCTTTGTTCTCTGCCTGCATGCTTAATGCATTGTTAAATCCAATGAAAGAGAGGTATTGGCTTCTCTCTAAGACTAGCACATAAAAGATAGCTTCTGAGCTATCTGTCGTGCTGAGAGATCATGTGCTGATAGAAGTTACTATATTTCAGCATTAAAAGCAATAAAGAAAGTACAACAGCCTGACTGAAGAGGTATTTCAAGATGTTTTTCCTTCTAGTGGGAAATATTTACATCAGTTTTTAGAAATCGTTGTATTTAATTACTACCATTTAACTCTTGTACTTACATTACATTCAAATATAAAAAAAATGAAAAAAAAATTAACAGATTATAAATGAGTTCACTTKTGCATAGAAGTGGAGAATCAAAATTCTTCAGACCATTTTTCTSTTCCGAGGCATATGTTAAATACTGAGAATATACAGTTTTATCAGCTAAAGAAAACAGTATCAAACAAATGATACACTGAAAAATTCAGGGCACAGCTCTCTTTTTAAAGGAATGATTACAATTATTTACTAAGATGACATCATTATTGCAACTTATCTGTGTGACAATATTAATGGACATCACTGAGAGAGGTATTTTTGCAGAAGAGATTTTACTGAAGACAGAGTGGAACAGATTGCATGACTTTCAGCTAGGCAGGTTTCCTAGCTGGCCTGTTCAGTATGTGCATAATTTGCTTCCAGTTTCTACCCGCTAGAGAAACCTGTTCACTCCTCCTATGATCCTAAATGTATCAGCACTCCTGGTAATACCAGTTGCTAAGAATAACAAGTGAAAATAGAGCCAAAGGGCTTAATGTGTTAATTGTTTGCAGAATGTTCCCACTGCCAGTTTCCTTACTTTCTCCATGAGCTAGTACTTTTTGTTAAATTAATGGAAATTATCCCTGCTGTTTCCATTAAATGTGGCTACTTTATCTGAACTGAAACTCCTCTGCAGTTGCATGGTATGGGTGGCAGAATGCTGAAATGCCTTTTAACTAATCTCCCCAGAATCGTGTTTATGGGATAACGCAAAGGCACAGTTTTAGAATTACACTTTCAGCGCAGCTGTCATGTGGCAAATCTCTTGCTAGAACTATATTTATGGGAATGGCATGAAAATAGCCCACCAGTGCTTTTCTGGTCTGAAGTCTTTTCTCTGCTAGCTGTGGGTCTGCTTATGYAAAGGATGACATGTGAACGAAAGAGATGTGGGAGCTAAAATCCTTTGTATCAATGGTAATAGGGATTCTGCCAGCTCCAGAGGGAGCACTGCTTATTTTATGTCAGAAGAGACTGTAAAAAGATATTGACAAATGAAAGGATTTTAATGGGGGAGAACACCAACAGTTTTTACCACTGTAAAGATCAATTTTTATGACACTGATGAGATGTCTGCTTTATAGCTTCTCTTAAACCTGAAATTTTCTGTCTTCTTTGTGTATGGTCCTTGGGGTTTGAAGACCTGACAACATATTAGTGTTTTCAACAAGAGCTCTGCAGAATCCCAGGTGAAAGCAGTCAATTTTGCTCAACACAACCCCTGCCCTAGAAATTGCTTCTTGGTCTTGCTACTTGGATTTCATTCAGCTCTAGTCCAGGCTCTCAGTGGCAGTGATTGGTGCCAGAGGCTCTCAAAGAAACTGACCTCATTGAAAGATGTGAGCTAAAATGTCTTCCTTCTCCCAACAGTTAAATGTGGAATCATAACATTTTATGTAAGCTGTAAAAATAAGTGCATTTTTAAAAACTGTGGGCTGAGGTTCTTAGTGCTTAAATTGCTAAGAAAAGCCTAAAAATGTTAGAATATGGCAAGCAAGTGCATGCCTGTGAATTTGTACTTCCACCCCTCACTTTTCAGTACAGGACCCATGACAGAGTCCCAGGACCCATTGCAGTCCCCCAGGTAATGTAAAACTTATTGCACAAGGAATTCAAACTCCAGCCCAAGACCATAAACTCTTAAGGATGAGCTTTGAAACCTGTTACATTTTAAGGCAATCTCATGTCATAAACATGAGATTAATAAAGTGACCTCAGGCTCTTGGAAGTCATCAACTTCAACACCAGGTCATTCAAGGTTTTTCTATTCTTCCTATGTCTTGTACAAGACTTTCTGCTACTCTCTTTTAAAGCTTATTACTGAAAACAAAACTTTTAAACTGTACTTGGTTTCTAAGTAAGGTTGAACTTGAGGTATGAACAATAAACACCCATGAGGAAGAAAAATCTTGACAAGCCCTGTTGGCTGCCTCTTCCAGGCTCTGTGCTCTGTGTCAGTGCTGCCCCAGTCAAGGACAGCTATTGGAGCAGCCGTCTGTGCTGAATTGTCTGGACTCTGGTAGCCTCTTCGTTGTCTTACCTGATCCACATGCATGCCCATCCTGATGTTRGCAGTGAAGGCATTCTTCGTGTCCTGTGTGCATCAAACTGTTTTCCTTACATCTTCACAGGAATGAAACAATCGTRATTATCTGATTCTCTCAGGGGAATGAAGTTAGGGTGCAAGAGGGCAGCAGGCATAGCCACTGACAGGCCTAGCAAGAAAGTGTAATGGAGTCTTAATGTAAAGAGGGAATAAAACTGCATCTGTTACCTTACCTGAGGGAAAGTGTGTGGTGAGAAAACAGGGTTCACGGGCTAGGTAAATATGAGACAGGTCTTTTTTTTTTCTTTTTTTTTTCTTTTTTGTGGGGTGGAAAGGCAAGGAACATCAGAATTAAGTTTTCTACACTTAGAGTATGAAATGATGATTTTAAATTCTTTATTCTCTCTGCCGGTGGGTTATATTTATTTCCCTCTTTCTGTGTCTTTTTCTCCCAGAAAAATTTCTAGTCATATGGCTTCAAAGTTGTTAGAGCTTACAACATCAAGGCTGTGCTGGTGGTCTTGGTTTTCCATGYAGAATTTACAGCTCTGTGTAATCACAGAGGGTGATGGAGGAAGGAAGGTGAGAGTGAGGTGATACAGATATATTGCACTGTTAAAATTAAGGTCCGACATTTCTTCAAGTCAGTCAAGCAGGAAATCCCATTCCAGCCTGGAAGGACCTAGTTTTGGTCCTCATATGGCTCAGCATTGATATAGGTTTACTGGAACAAGAGGAAGGAAAATTTAAAAATCAAGTGTTCCTGTTACCAACATGGTCTTTGTTTTGTTTGAGTGTGGCTATCTCCATCTCTCCCTCCTACAAGATTGATACTGTGTTTTTCAATCACCTGTGTGRACATGGATTGATAAGGAGCAATGTACTGTGCTGCTCAGCTTTGACTAAGCTGCATTAACATTGCAGGTACCTACCTGCCAATCCTGGAATGAAAGTCTTGTGACCCCTCTTAAGAATTAGCATTTCTTCAATGGAGGTGAGAGACAAAAGTAATAAAGTAAAACAGACTTTCTATATACTTTATCTTATTTTCCTCAGTTACGTTTGTGTGTGGTACTGTTTGTTTTGCAGGTGTGTCACCCTGAAAGGTGAAATTTATTTGAACTATTGAGTTAGCCTACTTGTATTGGTGTCTTTTATTTTGTGATCTTTAGTTACCTTTGCAGGTAGGTATGTTCTGAGATCTCAAAGATTCTTAGAAAATTTTTCAAGTTCTCTTGTTTACTCATGTTTAGCAACATTTCTTATCCAAGGAATATTTAAGAGTCAGAAAATTGAAGTCTTGCCTTGCTTTCTACAAAGCTTATTTGATTGCTTGTCAGCTGGCTTGTTCTGTTTTTATAATTTTTATGCCAATATMCTCTATCAGTTACAAAACTGTTGGCATTGACTTAGTTAATGCTTATGAATTTTCTTCTCTGATTGGCTCATTATTCTGTTTCCACTAAAGGTGACCTAGTTGGATGATAGCTGCTATGTGTGAGAAGTGT
This sequence comes from Sporophila hypoxantha, assembly GCA_002167245.1. Classification (NCBI taxonomy): domain Eukaryota; kingdom Metazoa; phylum Chordata; class Aves; order Passeriformes; family Thraupidae; genus Sporophila; species Sporophila hypoxantha. Next base: position 12,323,922 of record NDFG01000392.1, read on the forward strand.
GGAGAGTAACTTATACGGAGACTTGTGGTGCATGGTACTGACCAGGCATGGCCTAAATTAACCCTGATCTGCACTGCTCAGCAAGCAGGTGTTCCTTCAGTAATTCAGTGAGTACTCCCAAGAGAGGTAGGCATATGATGGATTTCTGAGGCCTGACAAAGCCTGTCCATGGAGGTAACATTGGAGAAAGTCAGCTTCATTTGTTCTCGTGCTGTTTTAGCCTTTCAGTTTCATTTAGAATCCTTCAGTTTGGTAGTTTTGAATTTCCAGTTAAGTATGTGTTTTGCTGTCTGGCAGAAGTTACAGTATTTCTCGGTGTTTCAGGAAAATGCTGTGGGAATGGGAGGAAATGAATGAGTATTTTCATGCAGTCAATGTTTCTTTTGAAGTTAGAGCTATAAGTGATATTTAAACCTCAAACACTGGTTTGGTAACAAACTACGTAAGCCTATCAATAAATCAGCTTTTCTTCTATGAAGATTTTTTTTCTTTTGAAATTGTTTTACAAGTAGTGTAGTCTCATCTCATCTCCAAAGAGAGGATAATGTTTATGCCAAAAACTTCACAAGGTCTCCTCCCTGAGTGCAGATGAATAGATAAATTAATTAAAATATCTCTAGAGAAGAGATTTTACATGGAATATAAGACACCCTATGCTTACCCTCTATGATATTTAGAATCTTGAATTCTGTTTTATTTTCCAGAGGGACATATGTCTTGGTATTTTACAGTAAAATCTTAATACTGTGTTTTTTTGTCTAATGATTGAGGATGTTCTTGCAAAAGAGCAATAAAGCTCTAATGAAGAGTCATGACCTTTTCATCCTGAAAGAATGGGCCCAAGAATGCTCTTTCTTTTTTTTTTGCTTCTGTGAGAAGCTGAATGRCTGTAATCTGCACTGTGCAGAAGTCAGTGTACCCAGAACACATTTTATGGCCAAAATCCTCTGAAAACTGTACTGGGGTAGATTAACAGAGAATCATCTCTGAAGCAAGGAGCAAGCTAAAGTTTAACCCGAAAATATATCCCCAGAGATCTGAAGAGGTCCCTAAGCCACCTAAAATTCCAGTATGACAACCATATGTCTTAAGGCAGACCCTGGTCTGTGTGATATAATTCAAAATAAAATTAGTTTTTCCACAGTAACAATCCTTTCTCTTGAACACAACTTATTTTACATTTAACAGTGTCCAGTATGTTGTCATCTTTCATGTAGGGAGAATGAGCCCAGAAGAGACAGACCTTTCTACTCTAAGAGCCATACTAATGATATTTTCACAGTAAGTGCTTTATGTAAAGACTGATTTCTTAATTCCAAATCTCTTTTCTCCTAATGAGAAAAAGGCAAAGCAAAACCTAATCCTGTTTCTTGGGCTCAAAGRTCTGCAGCTGATTGACATTATTATGTTGTGTCTGATACTGAAAGTAAAAAAAGGTCCTCACAGAAAAACCAAAATCATCTGATTAAGTCTTTAATGTGGAATCATTACCTGTTTAAACAGACAGACTTGTTTTTGGCCATTACATGACCTCTCAAAGGAAAATGTGGAGAAAACACAAAATCCAAATTCTTTCAAAACATAGCTGGCTGTATAACTGCCYTGTATTCTTCTTAGGGAAATAGCTGCAAGGTTATTCGTTAGCCTGACAACAGAAAACATGCTYGAAGCCCTACAGGGCTCTGAGTTTCTGCTTACAGGCACAATCAAACACTGGGCTTATCTACAGGATCATTCCCTAACACGTCCTCAAGACGTGAAGTCCTTACTCTTCCCACAGATTTTGCTGTCAGTTTTTGGTATTCCTGTCAAGTGCTTATGGAAGAGATATGTATGCTAGTAAATGACATTCTGCATTATTGAAGCTCTTTCAATCTTTGTTTAGGTTCTTCTGGGTCTTCCCTCTGCMTGTATGAAGGTCCCCTTGCCATATCCTAATTGCTTCATGAGTCCTCAAGCTGTACAGAAAACAAGGTTTGTGAGGGATAGATAACAGATATGGTTCTACATTTTTTTACATTTTGACTTTTTTAAAGTGATGGAACTAGCTTTAAGTGGTGGTAATAGCTGAAGATGAACATTTATTCTTTATATCATTGCCCACTGATACTTTATTAGTTTGCAGGCATTATTCAACTTCTCATTTTGAAGTATTTTCAGATTATGACCTGTGTTTTTTAATGGTGACCTGTTAAGACATAAAGACATGAAAAGCACACAGGAGTTAACTAAAGAGAAAYGGGACTTCTCAATCCTTTGCTATCTGATGTGCCTTAGTACCAGTCTCTAGATGAATCTTCACAGTATTTTCTACCATTACTGTCAGTCAAGTTTCTATGCAATCACCTATAGGCCTTTCTATAGACTGTGCTCGAATGTTGAACCCAGTTCTCTTGCATTGTACGGTAAGGTTTGGGATGAGACACAGAGTAGTGTCCCTTTGAGAGTTATGCTAATGAAAACCAGCTGGAATCACTTATGAGTTGACCTTCCAAGAAGAATTACTTGTTGCACACTCTATTTTAGTCTGTCCTCTTTGCTGGAATTTGGAAGGATGAAGCTCAACAATCATCATCCTTCAAGTGCAGTATGCAGGGTTTTGGCACCTTGGATCTTTAGTGTACCACCTAGTTTTCTCAAGCAAAAATTGATAGCACTGTGACTCATACAAGTGAAAGCTTCAGAGAGATCCCTTTCCCTCAGGGAATGGGTATATAATGTGTGCATGTTGGCAGGAAACAGACTAAGGGCAGGGYGAGAGCACTGAACTTCTGGAGACATACTGGCTCCTGACTTATGGCTGTAGCTGACTCTTGCCAGTGTTTACAGAGAAGGTTACAACAAATACTRGATTGATTGCTAGTTTATGTTCATTTTTTCATTCTATTGACCATTTCAGATTTGCACTTGGAGTCTGTGCCCTCATGACTACCAGTGAAGTACTTCACGTCCCCTGCTTTTGTCAACAGCCACTGCCACTGCTTCCTGAATAGGGTACTACTCTGTTGAGCGAGTTCAGTATCTCTGCTCTGCATGACTGAAGAGGTGCCACTTAGGTTCTGTTTTGACAAAGAAATTACTAACTGGACAGATCCCAGGAGAGAAAAAGGCAGGGGTGGTTTTAGCACTTATGAAGCTTGGGTAGGTACACTCTAGGCTCAGTACTTAGGGATTTGGGTGTGTAAAACTGAAGCATCCTGCAACCTTGTGTGRGTGTGGGATTTAACAACTCTGCTAATTCAGTGTAAAAAAACAACTTTTCTATTTAGCAAAGACATCTCTCTTAGGAGAGAGCAGAACCTGATACAAATTTGAGTAGGATTTGAACTCTTTTTTGTGTTATATTTCTGTTCTCTGTTACATAAGGGATGTTAGTCAACTGGGTTGTGTTAAGTAGCATCAATATTTGAACAGAGGCTGGGGATGCTCTACTACAGATGGAAGCAGTATATTTCTGAGATCAGTGCATGAGTCTGTGTCCTTTCATTGGTGCAAAAGTAATTTGTTTCCACTTTTGGTGTTGTAGTAGAAGACTCTCATAGCTGGGAAACTTTGTGGTGAACTTGTTAGAATGGCTGGAAAGGATAATTCAGACAAATTTTCTGAATTAGGGTAGCTGTATTGCCATTCTTGGATTTGGCAAAGAGGAAAGCCAGGTAGGAATGCAAATATTGTTTTGTTACTTCCTAAAAAGAATGGTTACTATGGTGTTTAAATGCTTCAGTTTTGAAATGAGAGTTGTGGACTATAAACAGGAAAGATCTTAAATCTTTCAAGTTCAGTCCTCACCTCGTTAGAAAGATTTGGTAGATTATATATGCCCTGGGTATAGATCCTATGTTTTGGAGTAGATGATCTCCCTGGTATGGTAGGTAAAAAGATAAGCCATACAATAATGAAGAAAGGCAATATTCAGCCACAACCTCTGTGATAAAGATTGTTTTGTCCCCTATTAATATTAAGTTCAGAAACTGTTTGAGGCCATAAACAAATTTTAATGAGTCCAATCTGAAGGTTTGGAACCTGAGTTTCTAACATTAGTAAATATGAGCTCTACACCCCACACAGAAAACCTGGAGAACAATTTGATTATTCATATTACATGAAAGGTTGTAGTGCAGGGTACATACATTTACCAGGCATAAGCAAAATCCAGAGTTATCAAATTATGTATTTATATTTGCTGAATGTATTTGTCATAGGTCTTCCTTTAGATCATATAATCCCAATATGAAGAAAACCTTATTCAGTAGTCAGAAACATTTTGTAGGCAACAGAACAAGTTGCATTACTATCCATAATACTTGTATGTAAGTAGTATGCCAGTTTTCCTTTCAACACAAAAGCTTATTACCCTTTTTATTATAATCTCCACCTTTATTTAAAATTTGCCTTGCATAAGTATTATATTTCAGGGGGAGCTAAAGCAACAGAATTTTCTTTCTGTGTCCAGTCTTCCTTTCTGTCCCTCGTTACTTGCATGTTGTTTTTGAAGAAAAGCTGAAGTGTTGACAAAATTTCCATAGGAAAAAAGGTGTCACTGGAAATTTGTAATAGTTTTGATCTTGGAGGGTCTAATTTAAATAATAAGTAAATCAGAACTCTTTGTGATAATGACTACATGTATGATTCAAAGCATGCAGGGAAAGACAGATAATCAAAAAAGCAGAATAACTTGTTAAGTTTTTTGTGATTTGYTGAGGGAATGAGCTTCTCTATCAACCACTGAAGAAACTGGATGGAATACTGGCCTTACATTCAATAACTCTGTGTTTGTGGGGGTTGACACTGACTGGATGCCAGYTACACACCAAAACTGCTCTCTCACCTTCCTCCACAAATGGATGGGGCAGAAAAAAGTGTAATGGAAGCCTCGTGAGCTGAGATAAGGACAGAGACAGATCACTCTTCAATGGCCATCATGGGCAAAATGGACTTGACTTGGGGAGAATAACTGAGRTTATTACAGTCAAAATAAAAATCAGTGCAGTATAATAGAAGTAAAACAAATCTTAACACCTTCCTCCACCCCTCCCTCCAGATTGCTTATGCTGCTGCTTAGGGAAAGGAGTCCTTTCAGTACTCAGGCYTAGGGTCCTTCCCACAGGAGACAGTTCTCCAATAATTTCTCCAGTGTGAGTCCCTTACTGTGGGGTGCAGTCCGTCAAGGACAGCTTGCTCCAGCATGAGTCCCCCATGAAGTCGTAAGTCCGACCTGGAAACCTGCTCCAGGAACTCCCAGAGTCTACAAGTGTTTGCTARGACCCTGTTCCAGCATGGGCTTCCCATGGGARCACAGCCTTTTTTTGGGCATCCACCTGCTCTAGTGTGGGTCTCCTCCATGTGCTGCAGGTGGATCTTTGCACCCCCAGGGACCTCTGAGCATTGCAGGGGCACAGCTGCCTCACCYTGGTCTGCACCATGGGCTACAGGGGAACCTCAGCTCTGATGCCTGGAACAAACKCCTCCTGTCCCTTCTTCTGTAGTCACTTGGTGTCTGTAGTGTTCTCTCTGACTGCTCTTCTCTGGCTGAAGTTACATCTGCATGATGACTTTTTTCCTTGTGCAATATGTTAATGCAGAGATGCCACCATCATATCTGATGGACTTGGCCTTGGCCAGTGGTGGGTCCATGCTGGGGCTGGCTGGCATTGGCTCTGTCTGACATGGAGGAAGTTTCTCTTAGGTTCTCATGGAGTCAACCCCTGTAGAACCCCCACTACCAAAAACTGGCCGTGCAAACCCAATGCAGTTGTTTAAATAAGGCCAAGATTTCACTGGCTGTATGATGCCTGGTACTGATTTGCAGTAAGGCCAGTCTACCTCATTCTGAGGGTCAGTTGGCTCTAATGTGGGAATAGTTGTATTTACCTCAAATTTTAAAGGTTTTTTTTTTTTTTAATTAGGGCAATATTAGCCATTAGGTCAACAAGTACCCAATCCTGGGAATTGAAGCATATCAAAACAAAACCAACAAGAATCGTCCTGATGGTTTGTACTGCYCTCGAATGCAAAGGTGTGGGAGAATAAAATGATCTTCAGGTTCATAGAAGATGATCTGATAGAGAATAATGGGTACATATCGTAGTGATTAAATTCTTTTTAAAACATGTATTTTCCCATGAACTTGTTTCTGAAATTCATAACATGGGGATGTCCATGAGTTCTACAGGAATTGTTGTGATGTGGTGTCTGAACTTGCACTTTCTTGGTGGGGCATTTTGTCGTCCTGTTGAAGTGTGCATTCAGGTTTCCAAATTCAAGGACATGGTCCTGTCACTGGACTCTGTCACAGAGAATGGCTGTAGGCAAGCGAAGGGGCATGTTCTGATTTGATCATTGCACTTTACAGCTTTTGTGGGTATAGCTGTAGAACTCATTCTAACACTCAAGGTGGCTATCACCATCCATTTTCTTCTTGTATCACGAACATCAAGCAATGAGAAAAGGCAACCTCATACTCTACTGGAAATGTTCAAACATTGCATAAAAGTTTAAGCACCTTATGTATCCAGTGAGAGAATAACAGAATCTTTCATGCTGGAAAAGACTGAGATCAAGTTCAACCTTTGAATACCAGATTGTCAGCCCAAAATGCGATGTTGAGTTGTTTCTTGAACACCTCCAGGGATGGTGACTCCACCACTTCTCTGGGCAACCCTTTCCAATATCTGATCACCCTTTCTCTGAAGGATTTCTTCCTAATGTCCAATCTGAACCTCCCTTGATGCAGCTTGAGGCCATTTTTGCTTGTCCTATTGCTTGCTACCCAGGAGAAGAAGCCAACCTCCACCTGSCCACAGCCTCCTTTCAGGCAGCTGTAGAGAGTGATAAGGTTCCCCTGAGCCTCCTTTTCTCCAGGATAAACACCCCCAGCTSCCTCAGCTGCTCCTCACAGCACTTGTGCTCCAGACCCTGCCCCAGCTCCATTGCCCTTCTCTGGACTCTCTCCAGCCCCTCAGGGCCTTTCCTGCAGTGAGGGCCCAGAGCTGGACACAGCACTGGAGGTGCGGCCTCAGCAGTGCCCAGCACAGGGGGACAATCCCTGCCCTGGCCCTGCTGGCCACACCATTGCTGATCCAGGCCAGGATGCCATTGGCCTTCTTGGCCCCCTGGGCACAGCCTGGCTCAGGTTCAGCTGCTGTCACCAGCKRSCCCAGGTCCTTTGCAGCCACTCTGCCCCAGCCTGTGGCACTGCCTGGGGCTGTTGTGACCCAGTGCCTGGCCTTGTTCAACCTCATACTGTTGCTTAACACAATTTACTTTTCAGTATCAAAAATGACTCTAATGGACCATAAAATATCATAGTTCTTAATCCAGCTATTAACAAACCAAAAAAGGAAGGTATTTTGAGACCGATATGTGTTTGATTCTGGTTTACCATATTTTTTTTCCCTTATGACTGAAATACTATAAGTGCTTTATTTATGTTGAATTACTATACCCTCATAAAAGTTTATAGGCATGCTACAAAGGATTTCCAGCACGTTCCTCTCTAAGGTGAATGAGTTGGTTTTAAGAGGCTTTTAATGAGTCACAGAAATACATGCAATATTTTACATATGAGTCACTACAAAATATGATCAAACATTATTTTTACATTTCTTAAGCAGGAACATTGTAAATATATTTCCATGATAGTGCTTTTCAAGGCATTCTGTGGTCTGGTTATTTACTATTGCTATTATAGTTATTGCTGAAAAATACYAAAAGTGCAGATAAAAAAATTCTAATATATATCATATATTTATGATTAAAAATTTACAAATAATATAGCAGAGTTCTTAATTTCAGCTAGTTAGGAATGGGTTGCTATAGTATGACAGTGAGGAACATAATTTACATATTTTTGTTGTCTGTTTTAGTCACCTCACCTGTCTTTGATATTCCAGCCAAAACAAACTRGATGATTTCATTTCAGTTTTAGGGATTTATAACTGCAGTTGAGTTTAAGAATTKAGCATTCTTTTTATATATAATCAAAGAACATTAAATAACCCCAGAGAATACAGTACTATGTCTCAAGCCCTCACTTCATAAGATGATGTTGGAATGTTTATAGCAGTTGGACCTGGGACTGACAAAAGGAAGGGCTGATTTCTGTAGAAATTACATCCTGACATCCTCATTAAGACCTTCCTTTCTGATATCCAGTGGTATGTGGGGCAACTTCCTTTCTCCCTTTTCCTTGACACAACTTGTTGAAGAGGAATGTGAAGGCTGGGTGTGATCTTCCCAACATCAGAGTGAAAGGAAGTAACATACCAAACAGATGATGGTATAAGTGCTGCTGAATCTAATTCCACCTCCACCCCTCTGGGTCACCACTCAGCAATATTTCAAAAGGCTAAAGTCAATAGTCATAACAAAAAGCTCATTCAAGATCTGTCAGTATTAGAAGTGGAGATAGAAGGAGAGCTAATTAAGAACTGAGTTTATTGATATGCTGCATGTTTTTTTTCTGGGTAAGCTGTGCCTGTCACTTTGTAAGTTCAAAAGGTAAGGAGACTTCTACACCAAGTATGCACTGAGAAGTGCAGACTGCAACCCTCTTTATAGAGCTGGGTAAACCTGTTCAGCATGAATAACAGTATGTAGTCTCCTGACAGGCTTTATTCTGATTTCAATAATGAGAACGTCCCAATTCCTGATGGTACTATCTTTGAGGGAGAACATGGAAGGTGAGAGGTTTACATGTTTTATTAACCACCCCCCTCTGCAACTCTCTCACATTTCTCATATCTGATATTGCATTCATTTATGTGTGAAACACTTACAGCTACCCAACAGATAATACTTTTTGACACCACCTTCCYGGAAAGGAGTGATTAGTCAAACAGCACTTCTAAAGCATTCATAGAGGTAGGGATGTGGAGGGAGAGATAACACTGTCTGTCTTTCTAGGCAGGTCTACCTCTGCATAGTTTTGTTGCTTTCTGACTGCATTTCATGTTAAGCGCATCTGACTGCCTTTAATTTGCCTTTGCATCAAAAACATCAAGGCTATTAGGCTGAGGCTCAAGTGCACTGTGTGGGCATTACCTGAATGAGCATCTGTGTACTTGTGGCAGAATGTGTGCAGTGCCGTCCACCTGCAGACCCACTCCATGTAGTGGTGGTGACCACTGAGCCAAGCTTGTTTAAATAATTGTCCCTGTGACATGGTTTGTCTTTAAAGGATTTATTGTGACAGTCYCAGGCAGGCCCCAAATCCATGTCTGTGAAAACACTCTAGCTTAAGCATCTCACAGCTGAAGTTTAGCCTGTCTGTGCAATGGCAGGTGAGATATAAGTTGTGAAGAAAATACAGACACCAAGAAGCTGTAAGATGTCCATTAATCAACTCCTGAGAGAAGACCTGACTAGACTGAGACCAATTGCTTTAAATGATGAGCCAGTCACGCTGTGCGAAGAACGAGCTGCTAACTACCCCACAGCCACACACACCTGATAGCACCAAGTGCCCATTCACATTTGCTACCTTCTCCATYTTCCTCAGTACAGTTTTTACAATTTGTTTCTCTGTTTCCAAATGCATATTTTAGGATTCTGTGTACCAAATCTCAGAAAGCCAAGAATTGTTTTTCAGTGTTACACAAAAATTACAACAGTAGCTATGCATTGTATGACTCCTCCACAGTTTTTTGAAGAAGAAAATTAGCTCTACACTCTTGCACAACCTGACTGTAATGATGATGCAGTGTATATGAACGATGAAAGAAAATGATTTGGCAAAGAATTAAAAAAAAAAGATGAAAAGTACATTAAAATTTCCTTTCTAATCTTGGGAAGATATATAAACCTAGCAATATTAAGATGATTGCTTTGGGTTACTAGAATTTGAATATCATTTGATCTCCATTTAAAATATCTGCATATTTTTGTATGACAAACTTTGATAGCAAAGTCAGTGATAATGAGAGTTTGATGCTTTACTTATGGGCATTTTTGCTTGTAGCTCAGTGATACTTCTGTGAGATATCTTGTGATAATTTGTTTGAGAAAGAATTATCCTAGAACATTTAATCATGACTTTGGTGTGTGGTTTGGTTAACATGCTTAAAATACCTGATTCAAGTTACTTAGCCTTGATACAGGATTATCCCATCCTTTAAGACAGACTGATTTTTGCCACAGCAAAAAGAGCCTGCACTCCATAATGCAAATTTGTAGAACATGAAGATTTATACCTGTCCACGGGTTTGCTGAAATTCTCTAGAAATTCAGGACAAATAGCAATACATAATACCAAAAGATACTAAATAGAATAAGCATTTTGCAAACCTGCTGTAAGAAATATAAAAAACAAGACAACACATTCTGAAGGTGCAACATATGGTACAAAGCCAGTTGCAGGAACTGCATTGTGTAAGTACTGTGGGCTGAAATTACATATCTAAAACGCATGGGTTTAGAGTCTGCCTTACAGCATCATTTAACAGCTAAGGTGATTACAGCGACCTTAAAATGGAAGAGTGGCAGACAACCACCAACCAATGGAAGGGTAACAGGAACACAGAAAACACCGTGACTTTTTTTTTTTTAATTGATATGGAAGAATTACTGAGTTACCTTCAAGCAGTACAAACAACCCATTTKAAATGGGTCAGCATTATGGTTTTCTATTTTTTTTTTTTTTTTTATTAGAGGGAGAACAAAGTCAGTTTGTTTAGCCGTAGATAGCCAGGGTTGAAAGGAGCACTCAGGAGGAAGAGAGTCACTACAGAAAAGCCAGATTAATTGTTTCAGCTGGTATTGGCCATGGAGAACGGGTTTGGCCTAACATTCTCTCACAAAAGGAAGAGAGAATCTAGAGTTTTCACTGTTAATTTAGAAGTAAATATTRAAAAGAATGTTTTAGAAAACATTCTCAAAACCAAAATTAAAAAAKAAATTGCTGTGATCAAAAGGACTCTTAATATGTCACTTCAACCTAGTTCAGTAGGCACAGAAGATAGCATAATGGTAGTCTTTAAAAAAAATATGCGGAGAAATATCCTTGGAGGCATATACCAAAAAGCCTGGCACCTGTGCCCTGTATATTTATAACTGTAACAAAATAGGGGAACTGAATATTATCCATCATAAAATAATGGAATAAAATATTTACTATTTACTTCCTTTAGGAGCAGGAAGGATATTTTTTTGCAGGTAATGCCTTACTATAATGCCTATTCAAATTCTATTATGGAGCTGAAATGTTGTCCATATGTTGATGCAAATTATGAATCTGAACATGGAGAAAAASGCTTTGACATAGGTCTTTATTGATGAATCATGCACCAAAGTTCTCACAGGACAAGAAGGATTATGAGTGGAAAAGCAATTAAGACATAAGAAGCAAGTACTAACAACAAAGAGTCATCTTTCATTTAAAGATTTCTAGCAAGAATGAAGGTCCACCTCTGCCTTCTCTAGCTGGCCAGCTTTCTCTTAAATGATCTGGTATAGGGATAATGTGAGTTGGGAAAGTTTGCAGATTACACATTATTAGGACAGACCAGTCATAAGGTGATGGCATAGGGATTCAGAAAATTTTTTTTAATTGAAAAACAAGATGATAAAATGGCAAATTAAAGGCAAGGCTAGAAAGTATGAAATAATGCACATGGGAAAAAAATAGCTATTGTTAGAAGTTTGCAACAGCCTCTYAATTAGCACCCTGGAAAGAGTTTTTTGAAAGCATTGCTTCACTGCAGGTTGGCCCCCAAGTAATAATGTTAGAAATTGTTGCTGGGTTCTAGTTATATAGGGGAAGAGAAAGCAGGTGATGGATTCCAGGCTTTGTCAGTAACTTAACTGTGAGTGCCCTCAAATATTAACAAATAAATAAAGAATAATTAAAAAAACCAAAACCCCATTGTTCTGTGCTACTGGAAAGCCATGGATTATCAGGGCCTTGAATATTGCAAGGAAACCTGATCACCCTTTGTCAGAGAAGCAGCAATAAAAGTAGAAGATAGATTGAGAATGTTGTCAAAGTTGAACAGATGTATAGAATTGCTTCTGTCTGACTAGAAATCAAGTGAGGAACTTAATCTCAGGTAGTAACAGGTCCCACATAACTTTGGAGAGTCTGGTAGAAGTGTCAAAATGTAGAAATGGCTCAGAGAAGATGATTAAAGCATCATTTCCCACCATGCAAGAAATCAATAGGATCAGGTAAAAAGTTATAACTAAGTGAAATGGAAACTACCTCTCCAAAAAGTATATAATCAAATAAAGGTGTCCATTGTAATGGATTTGTTAAAAGCATAAGTGAATTAAAAAAGAACTTGGGCAGCTCCACAGATCACAGTCCATCATTGGCACAACTTCCAGTTTGACAAGTCTCTAAATCACTAAGGGGAGCTGAGAAGATATATCAGTAGAAAGGTCACATACTCCTTGCCCTATTTATTATGTTTGCAAGCCCTGACTGCTGACTACTGTCACAGCCACTGTAGTGGGGCAGATGAAGTGGTGTCTTAAGTAAGTGAATGGTTTTAAAATACATCCCTGGTAGTGAAAAAAAAAAAACAAACAACAAAAGAAACCTTATTCTGCTGGTATTCTAGCAGTATGAATAATGTTTTATCTAATGAAGTGTTAATGCCCCTTGATCATAAGGGTATGTGAACAAATATTTGCATTTTAATAGGAATGTCAGAAATTTTTATACTGAACATATTCTTGATTCTTCCTGTGCTCAGAGGAGCTGACTCACCAGCTGATGCTAATATCCAGTTTGTACTAATATGTTCAAAATGTAAGGGTGTAAAATTACTCACGTTGCCACTTCATCAATTTACATACTAAATGTTCCTCATTTTACTGCTGTGAGTGAAAAATACAGAAAATGACAAATAACAGAGAAGAGGTGGTGAAACTTTTATGTTCCTCTATCTAAACCCACACAGCATAGGGACAAGAAAGTGTTGCTTTCATGGCAGATATTTTAAGTGCTGATATTAAGCCAATAGAAAAGATTTTGTTGGTACATTTTAAATATTTGTCTTTGAAATCACTGAAAGTCTTGGAGTTGGGAAGGGATTGCAGCTTTCATAAACCATATACAATAGGTTTATGAGTAGGAATACATAAACCAGTATTTTTTTTCATTTGCCTGGTAAATCCAGTCCTAATAGATTTAGATGTCATGAAACCAAAAGCTATGGTAATGCCCTGTCCCAGTGACATGCCAGAAAATCACTTGCTTAGTCAGTGACCTTTGGAGAGGCAGTGTACAAGCTCTCTCCTGGGAAAGTCTCAAACCTAGAAAAGCCTGTTGTTCATAGCCTATGTGTTAATGAAGGAACCTCCCCTGTGCTTCCTTGCACACACACTCGGTGTTGTCTAGGATGACATKTTGAGATCAAAGCATCTAATGATGCTCTGTCACATCAGGGACCAAGTAAAGCACTGAACATGTTCAGAATAATTAGCCATGCTTTGTCTCACTAAGGGGTAAACTTCAATGGATTTCTGATTGCTGTGTACTTTAACCATCAGTAGCATAAAGAGAGTTTCTCCTTCTAAAGTGGGGACCTTCAGAGTTTGCACTGGGCTAAAAAACTTTGCAAGGTTCACAGGCTGTACAGAATTACACCCCATGTGTATAAAGGAGCAATGCTACACATGTACATACTTATACACCTTCCTGGTCAGAAGGAATGGTTCATGCCATTAAATTGCCTTCAGAATGACAGGGCACCCTGACAGCTCCCATTCCAAAAGATAACCAGGGAGTTTCTTTTGCTGAGTTGATTAGGGAATTACCTATTCTTAGGAAATTGGAAAATCACAAGGAAATCTGAAAAATACAGTCCTTCTGAGAGAGGTGAGATGGTGATTCCCAAGATGAAGACCCTGTGGTAAAGGGAGATATCTATCTCGTGCATACCTGCTTGAGCAGAGCTGAGTTTGCTCCTTTCAGATTCCCTCTATTTCCATGTTTACATCTTTCTGCCTGTGATGCAGAAGTGCAGGGTGGCAGATAAGGACAGTTATGCAGGAGAGACTTGTGGGCATTTTGTCTTCTTTCCAGATCCTTGCTATAGTATGCAATGCCAAAGAAGAGAAGAGAAACCCCCTGATGCTCATTCTAGGATTGCTACCAGCTGCCTCACTCCCTGGAGGAGTGACAAGGCGCAAAGAGAAGCTCACATACCCCCAGATCATTACGAATTCCAAGGAAGTTCTTTGTATTTTATATTTACTTATATAACAATTTGTATGGTTTTTATACTTTTATGGGCCATAATGGGTTGAGTAAGGGCTATGATTCCATAACACTTCTAAGCACATTTGAACAGTTTCCACCAACTACACAGAAAGCCACTACTGTTTGTAATTCTAGCATGTGCAACATACATACTGTAGAACCAGAAAAAATTGGCATCTGTTTGCTATGAGAAACCTAGGCAAAGACCTTCAATACCAGAAAATGCCTCCGTTTTAGCGTGACCTGAAGAAACAATCTTATGTCTTGATCTTCAAACCACACAGCTCCTGGCTCTTATGAGATGGCTTTCAAGTTAATTGTCTCGTGAAGATTATTTCTCAGGCTCTTGGTAATTCTGTTGGCTTACTTGGCTTGTTACTCAAGCCTGGCATTGTCTTTTGGTTATTCCTGGTATTCATCTTCTTGCTGCTTATCTTGGTCTGTCTGTTTCTCATCCTCCCTCAACAGAGTTGGCATTACTACCTTCCCAGGCTCTTCTCTTAGAAGATCTGACAAATTTTTTCATCTCCCAAGGCATATCTACTAATTCTCCTAGCTGTTTCCTTATCTCTACCAAGTTTCTAACCTGCTCATTTCCCCAGAGCTGTTACAGTGGAGCTCTTATTTATTCTGTGACATATTTTACCTCCCTCACCATAATTTTTCTTTGTTTACTTTTTCATATGTTCCATCTGCTCATGGATTTAATCTCTCATGATCTACTTCTCTCCCAGCTGATTTGGTTGTGGTAGAGTTGCTATGACAAACCCTGCTTTGCCAATTCTAGTCTGTCAGAGCAACTAGCGTGTCAACAGGGATGGACTACACAGGTACTTAAAAGGTCTGCCATGTTCAGACAGTTCATGGTGCATCCAGCATCATGGATGGGCAGGTAAAACACCCTAAACTTGGGCTGTAAATGTCAGTAGAACAGCAAATAGGAAATAGGACTGAGTTTATGGCTGTAGTTGTGCACAGGGACTTTTGAGAAATGAAAAAAATATTCACTAAGGTAGATGGTAGTATTTGCATCACTGACAAAAGAAATGTCTAGCAAAGATTTCACATCTCTCAGACAACCTGTCCAAAAATACACATCATCCTGTGCCCAGGCCTGCAGTTTCTTTTGTGGTTTCACTGATGCCCTTTGACAGCACCAAAAAGTGAGGTGATTGCAGAGCTGGGCTACTCTGAGTCCTCCAGGAGCATGTGCCCTCTGTAGCTTTTCCTAGACCTGCTCGTGGTGCTTCCTCTTCTGTCTCAAGAGCTATTACCCTTTCACTGATCACACCAGCATCACCAGCACCAGGCCCAGTTACTCTGAGAAAACCTATTTATGGGCTGTAAGTCTGAGAAATGCAAGAGCCTACCCAGGCTGGTGGGCCTCACTGCAAGTCAACAGCATGCAAGTGCAAAGAGCTTGACTTCACTCTTTGCTTGGGTCCTCTGTAAGTTTGCACCTTCTCTCGCTAGCACTGTGAGCTCCTGTTGCTGAGAAGATGTTGTGTACTGATTTATTCCTGCTTGCTGAACTGAGATCAAAAAACTCTTTGATTTGTTTTTTTTCCCCATTCTTCATTGCAATTCCGTGGTCAGCAATTGTTTCTTATTACTCAATATCACCTGTATTGAAGGTAAAAGGTATATGCCATGAACAAGATTTTAACTAGATTATTTTCAGACAAGAGAAAGGATTTTCTGCATCATATATTTTCGCTGTAGCATGCACTGAGTTCTTCTTTTCAGAGTTTATCATGTTCAGATTACCAGCACTTGGAATGTACGTGGGTTGTGATTTTAATTTGCTTATTAATGAAAAAGCAGCATTACATCAATGGCATTTGTGCAGATGAATCCCTCTGCTATGATGAAAGAATTTATCTTCATACTCTAAGAATGCAATTCTCCTGACTCAAGTTCTGCTAATCAGAAACTATAAACAGCCCTGCTCTGATGAGCAATACCAAGTGTGGGGAATGCAGGTAATCAAAAGAATGTGTCTTTGCAGGCAAAACCCCTGAAAATGTGCAAGGGCTTCTGTGCAGCATACTCCTGGTGTTCATAAAAATAAATAACTATAAATGAGAGTATTAAATTTTTAACATGTAGGAGTTGCAAAGCACAGTGACTCAGAGGTACAATTAACAAATTTTATTATTGGAGACAGAAATAACATGCAATTATACAGCAATAAGAAAAACATTTGGAATCAACCTTTTCTTGGTGATCTCCTACATATTGCCATTTCTTGCTTTGAGCCATGTCAGAAACCTCTTACTAAATAAACCTTTTCTGGAAGAGCGAGCTTTTTATCTGAACAGGAGATCTCCTAAATTAGAGGCAGAGCAATAAATTTCCACTTGGAGGCTTTGCTCCACCTCTTCTCTGATAGTAAGAGGCTAAGCAAAGTCATCACTGAGAAAGAAGTAGAAACGAAACCAGATGGCTGGAGATGTCTCACATACATTGTGGTAATGTCAGGACTGCTTTTAAAGCAAAGTATTGGCTGCAGCTTGATGCTGTGTTTTGTAATTCTGTTCCTTAGGCAATACTAGGTGGATAAGAAAAGAAAGCATTAGGTCAGAGCAAAGCCACTCAGCATTCGACTATAGAAGATTTTGGGGAATTTTTGAAGGTCCCCTGAAACATTTTAAAAGACTGCCCTTTTAGTGAACATCCAAGTTGCAGAAGCCATGAAGATATGATAATGCACTGAGCTCCTGCATATGAGTAGTAGGGACTTTTTCTCCTTTAACAACATTTTTAGTTGGGATAAGATGGTGAGATTATGAAAAAAAAATCAGATTTGCAAATATATTGTTCAGGGTTTACAAAATTCTCAAAATTATGAGTAAAACTGAAAGAAAAGGAACTATCTGTCTTTTAGATCTAAAGTGCTTCCACCCTGCTACATATGCAACTTAGACAATCACAAGCAAACGGTTAAATTTTTTAGTGATTTGTAATAAATCATTGTCTTAGGCCATTGTTGAACAATTCAGAAAACTAAAACTATTTTTGCCTCGTGGCCTAATTTTCCTCACTCACAAACAAATTAGTTGTCTTAACGCATGATATTAAGGAGATAAAAAGGGCAACATAATTCGGGATGGCATGCAAAACAAATTCCTTGAATCTATCCATTTCACAGTCCTCAGCTTTGAAGAGGCTGAACCAGCATATTGCTCACCCTCCACCAGCCAGCCTTCGCTATGAGGTCTGCAGATGGAGAACTGCTCTGTCCCCTCTCTTTCCATTGGGTGTCTGATCACCTGCAGGGCAGGGATTGTCCCCCTGTGCTGGGCACTGCTGAGGCCACACCTCCAGTGCTGTGTCCAGCTCTGGGCCCTCACTGCAGGAAAGGCCCTGAGGGGCTGGAGAGAGTCCAGAGAAGGGCAATGGAGCTGGGGCAGGGTCTGGAGCACAAGTGCTGTGAGGAGCAGCTGAGGGAGCTGGGGGTGTTTATCCTGGAGAAAAGGAGGCTCAGGGGAACCTTATCGCTCTCTACAGCTGCCTGAAAGGAGGCTGTGGGCAGGTGGGGGTTGGCATCTTCTTCTCCAGCAGGACAAGAGGAAATGGCCTCAAGTTGTACCAAGGGAGGTTCAGATTGGACATTAGGAAGTATTTCTTCATGGGAAGGGCTGTCAAGCACTGGAACAGACTGTCTGATGAAGTGGTGGAATTAGCATGCTTGGAGGTGTTCAGAAAGCTTGTGGACATGGCTCTTGAGGACATGGTTTGAAGATTAATATGGTGGTGCTATGTTAATGGTTGGCCTTGATGATTTAAAAGGTCTCTTCCAACCTTAAGGAGTCTACAATGTGCAGGCAGACCTAGCTGGCCTCTCCATCTTGAAGGTAAGAAATTTCTCAGACACATGCAACAAAAAATGCTTTAGATCCCTGAAACAAAATCTAATGTCACACTTTATCTTTCACAGAGGAGTGATTTTGAAGGACTTCCAAGGCAGCAGTGTTGTCAGTTTGTTTTTTTTTTTAAACTTTTGACTGGAATGTCTAGACCAGATGTCTACACTTCCCCATGATCATAAAATTATCTCACTAAAATGCTATACAAACACAGGGCTCTCTATCATCTGCAGAGAGGATTCTGGACTGCTGACTTCTAAATCTCCACTTGCACTGAACTCCATGATTTTTTGCTGGTGAGCACTGCATTTGGCAGAACTACATAGAGGAAATACATCTCTGAATCTATCTTTGAACACAGTGTCCTTTTGCAGTTTACTATGAGCCATCAGTTCTCACATTCTGGCCCAAGCTGCCACAGTGCTTTAGGAATCGATGTGAGCTTTGAGGCAGAGTCAGTGCAGGGGCATCCAACAGTGATCTAAATTCTGATGGGGAGGCAGTAAGAGGTAGAGAAGCCTCACTGTGTTACTTAAAGGTAGTGGTTATGGATTTGACAGCAAAACACTAACGTGGTCTACAGAGGAAAAAAAAAACCTTTATACTTCGGACAGCAGA
Source organism: Sporophila hypoxantha (assembly GCA_002167245.1). Classification (NCBI taxonomy): domain Eukaryota; kingdom Metazoa; phylum Chordata; class Aves; order Passeriformes; family Thraupidae; genus Sporophila; species Sporophila hypoxantha. Next base: position 12,342,612 of record NDFG01000392.1, read on the forward strand.
GAGTATCAGTCAACAAAATAATGGCTGTTGCCGTCTTGTAAATCTTGTTCCTATTTTGGAGTTAGTAATATTATTGCAACTTTTTCTTAGTGAGTAGTAGACAATCTCCTCAAGTCTTAGGAAGAGCTCTCCAAGCATCTGAAGTATTTGGTACATTTGTTATTGTGAAGAGCGAGCACACTGTTAATTAATTTTTTCAGTTTTGAGATATCAGCCTGGTAAACTCTGCAATTCTCTTTTCAAGAAAAAATTTTGGAAATTAATAATTCAACACACTGGGAAGCAGGGCTGCCAAGTCTGACACAAGCTGCATTTAGCTGCTTGAGCATGGTTTACAGATTGTCTGCAGTGGTGCAGGAGCTGTTTTGAGCTCAGAGATCAGCCCAGGTCAAGAGACAGTTTATGCTCACTACAATAACTAGCCCTAACATGGGTTTGCTATACAGAGACATCAGCCTTGACACACAATCTGAGTTTGGGAGGATGGGCTGCTGTAAACTTAGTAAAGTTTAAACTGCTGTAAACCAAGTTTGACAATGTAATATGCTCTTATGTAGGTGGTAAGGAATATATATATCCAACCCTAAAAAATAGCCATGCAGACTTTGAAAAGACAATGTAAATTCACAAAGATAAGTGAGAGAGAAGTTGTTCTGAGGTACTGGAGTTGTGATATTTGCTTAGAGTTTTCCCTGTGCTTGGTTACTCACGATCCTCCATTGAAATTTGGTAGGAGTGTGCATAGTGGGACTGTGAAAGGAGAGATGAGCAATACTCTTGTCCAGACAGAAGTGTTTGGTGAATGGGTCTTCAATAAAACACCCCCACAGTTATTGCCCAGCACCACACATGCTCTGTATGTTCTCTGCACCTTTTTAAACTTCCTAGACAGTAAATATAGCATTTTGTCTTGCAAATGCATGAGTTCCCAAATTTGTTTGCAAAACAAATCTGGACAGCAGTAAAGCAGAGTGCATTTTGTAAACCATTGCCTGAGAAGTGCAAAGGGATTGCTCCTGTGCAGAAAAGTCCCAAGCATCCTGAGGAAGCCTCTCCAGCAGCATTCAAAGACTTGGTCTAAAAGCTTATGTGTAATTATGTGCACCAGCAGAAGCCACCTGGCTATTATTTATTTTTGTTTCATATGTGTGAGGAAAAGCTCAATACCTTCTGGATATTGTGGTTTACACTAGCATTATTCATGTCTTTTCCCAGGCCTCTATAAGCTGGGAAAGTCACCTTGTGTTCAACCAATACTGGGTGTATCCCTCTTTGGCTATTGTCAAGGAGCCAGCATTTCATCTCTCAGCAGGCACATTGCAGTCACATAATGGAGGCAGGAACTCAGCTGAAATAAAGCAATGCTGAGAGCTTGTCAGAAATGTAAATGATATTGCACCTATTGTCAGCGGCGTATCCTCCATTGTTCTCACAGTTGTTTCCCAGCTGAAAAAAATGCTGGGAAGCCTGCATGATGAAAGCAGAGCCTGTTTACTGTAACATGCTCTGTCATGAACAGCTAACTGATCTCATGCTGCAAGTAGCATACTTCTGTGGAAGGGAAAACTGAGAGTGCTGAAACCCAGTGTTCACAGAGCTGCAAAGCTGCAGCCTCAGTCTCCTCTGGCTGTGTCAGTATCACAGGGAAGGCTGAAAATGAAGCTCACCATAATTGGGGGTGGGGGAAAGGTGGTTCCTGCTGACCTGTGCTGGAAGTAAAGCTAGAAGGATCTCACAAGGTTTGTTCCAAGAGAGAAAGGATTGCTGTGTGGGGGAAAGAGAAAGAGCAGGAATTTAGATGAAAGCCAAGCAAAGAAAAACGCTAACCCTAGGAAGTTCATAAGGGATTTCTGTACACAGTTTGTTTAGCTGTCCTTAAATAATGGAAACCTGAGAAATGCTGGTTTTTAGATACTGAAAATAAACACACAGCATGTCAACAGAAGAGTTAAAAAGAAAGACAATGTAAAATAATTTTCCAGTTCCTCTTCTTCCTCATAATCACACAATATAAAAATAATACCACTGTTGTTTTTTTGTTCTTTCCCCTCAAAGTTTRTTTGATACCTTCTCTGTAATGGTGGCTATTTCAGTATAACTCAGAAAATTTAGTTCTAGCTATCTCATTAGGACGACAGCAGTGGCAAAGTCAAATGCAGCTAATGACACCATGTATTTACATCACAGAAATACTGCTCATCACTTTTTAGAGGAGTTTCCCATGAGGTAATGGCATGAGTCAGCATGGAGGCTGTACAGCACAGACACAACGAAACAGGTAATTTGAACAGAGATAACTCTGGTTTGTTTTCTGCCTGTTGCCTTTGACCTGTGCTTGGATCATACCAAGGCTTTATGTTTTTCCCCAGCAGTTATGCTTGCAAGAATGGTAAAACTGTAGGGGTACTTTTCTGTATTTGCACATCCCTGGAAGAAACTTAAAGGAATAAGCTAAGAAAATTTGTCACTTGTTGACAGTGAGCACACAAAGTTTGGTCTGTTGACAACTTTTAGCAGCATTGGTAGAGGTGACATATTTCTTCCTGGTTTGGTAGAAGCTGGACTGTATATATGAAAATTTTTTGTTCCAATAAAWTTTTTTTTCCTTATCAGAAATACATCCTTAATCTAATAATAAAAGCATATAAATGTGCAAGTATACTCTGTGTTAGGGTTAGATCTTCTTCCATTTCCACTTAACTGCCTTTCACCTTTCTGGGTGTAAAGGGAACCACTCTTCTCTGAGACTCTCTCCATTTTGGTCTCCTTGGAGGCAGGGGAAGAAAATGGAAAGCTTGCATTCACATCAGCTTGTTACTGATCTTCTTGAACCCTCACCTTCACCTTCCTATAGCACCACAATACAATAGAGCAGCAATTTATTTCATGGTAGAACTTCCATGACCTTTGCTGTAAGCCTGAATAGCAGAGATACCATACAGACATGTACTTTATTTATTCACATAAACCTTGCTATGGATTACTCTGTGATATCACGAAAATTTTTTTGGTGTAGAGCACATTTGTCTACTCGTTTCTAAACTCCTCTCTGTCACTTGGGTTCTAGAATTAGTCACCTGTCTTTATTTTGCATTTTAAACCTGTCATCAGGGCACAGCATAGCAAAACCTGTTGCAGATATCTTTTTACCTCCATCTCACCTGCCTTTAATCCACTGAGTGGGTGTTTGTCTTTGATTGTAAGAAAGTTCTCAGATGCATCACCTTTCATTTCCAAATACCTGGAAGGTAACTTCCAGTATTTTGTCCATTTTACTTATCCTGTCCAAATTTAAGGCAAGGTAAAAAGGAGATTCTGCAGTGTTCCCTATGGCAATAGGATTTTTTGGGGCACTCATTGACCTGGTAATGTTGCACAAGGAATTTAATGAGTYGATTTTCTTTTAGTTTGTCTGGATGAAATTGCCATATTAAAAAACTATAAACTCAAGAAAATGTGAGAGTTTATTTCAATGTTTGAGCTAAGAAAGAAACCTCCAGTCTCTTGAGGAACTGTTAATAAGTCAAACTGCTTAAGACTCTGTTAAACCGGACCTTTTCCACATTAAAAAAAAAATAATTTTATTGGTTATTGATCATTATTTTGTGATTAGAACTTTAGGTATATAATCAATGGAAGAAAGGAGGGAAATGACCATGCAGAAGCACAGCAGTGTGTGAGTACAGAATATCACTAAACACTTTTGGTTAAATGTGTCTAGGCTTGGATTCACATCCCCAAACACATAGTCCTTTTAATTCTGGTCAAAAGGATCCTATTTATGTAAACAGAAAGGAAATTAATACCATTAATTGAACACATACGGAGTTTTGTTGTATGAACTAGTGTAGAAAGGAAAAGAAGAAAATTGAATCAATATAGAATGATTGTAAGTATTACACAAACAACAATCACTACTGTGTTCTCTCATAAAATTTAACCCACTCCCCATTCCAGTAATGTGGAACTTTAGTTTAGGTGGTACTGAGACCTCCTGTTCAGCTCTTAGCTGCCTTTTTGCAGCGTTGTAGAGCTTGCTTTGTGCCACAATCAGACAAAATGTGACAGAAAAACTACATTGGGTCAACTGCAACTGCCAACAGGGAGGTTCATTATTCAAATATTAYATACATCCTTGTATTTAAAAACAAAGAGAAGGACGGAAGAGTGCATAAAAAATGTACTAACTGTGAACATGCCATTCAGCCTCCTGTTAAAGTCTGTGTGTTGGGATTTGTTCGTCTCCATTTGCTGTGTGATGTTTTTTTCAGACTGGCAGGTGAGGTGGTTTTTTCATGCTGCTGGGTCTGGATCCCATGCAGGAACATGATTATGTCAAAAATCTGATCGGTAAAGCAAAAGTCTTCTTGAACCTGAAAAATCAGAGACATGGGTATCGGATTGCAGCTTGAGGCACAAGAGTCATCAGGGGGCTCTTTAAACCCAGACACAACGTYGCATACCTAAGGAATTGCACAAACTCATGAATTTTGGACTTTTGTACTTAATCCAGTGACACTGGAATAATTTACTAGCCATAATCAAGGTTCACCCCCTCACTTTGTGGTGAGCAGTCCTGTGCTGTGCATAGTGAGGGGAAATATACTCCTCCCCTAACAGCACCTGTGCCTCCTCTCTCTCGGCCCTAGGGAATGCATCCCTTTGCTGCTTCTCTGCCCTTGCTGCTGTCCAGAGGGAGCATGCACTCCCTAGTCCACAAACAGCTTACCCTTTTCCCCTCACAGCAGGATCTGGCCTATGCTGCCATTTAAAAGGAGAGCCAGCTAAGGATGGTGTGGCAGAGGGCAGCTTGAAATGGGTTGCCACCAGCATCGGTGTTCGGGAGGATGGGCAGCCTGAGCAGGCAGAGGAGCAGTGCCCTTGGCTGCACTGGGAGGTGGGACACATGCAAGGGGTCCCAGAGTCAGCTGTGCTGAGCAGATGGCAGTGTTCCTTTCCTGCAGAGGCACTGGATGGCGAGAACAGCCACGCAGAAAAATTATGCAAAGATATTGAACAGTGCTCTTGCAAAAAAAACTTGTAGGCAAGGTGTTGTGATTTGTACTGGCTCTGCACAGCACTGTAGGGTCTGCCTCACATTTTCCCTTGAAAGTAATCAATCTAGGGAATTCTGCAGTGGCACTTACCTTATTATGAAAAGACAGAGCAAACCTCAAGTGAATGTCATCCGTTTCACTGAGGTTTTTTGATATTTTTTGTATCACCTGTGATACAAAAAATATCAAAAGGTGATCCACAGACTGCTTTTAAACATACAAGTAAAACACCACATTCAGGATTCAGATTTTCATTTATTGCACTTCTTTTATTGCTTTTTATTTGTTGCTTGTATATAAAGAAGGGAGAGAAAGCAAAAATGGAATGTGATACTAGAATTGTCTATACACCATTTCATTTTTTTCACACTTGTCATGAAATGAACAAGGTCAAATAATGTCAATAAAATTCAACTATAAGCCTATTTTTTACTAGCAACATAGACAACTTTTCTTTTATGGCCATGGATTTTTCTCCTCAGAAAAATAATCTTTCTTTAAATCATTGCAAGGCGTGGATAAGGAGATTTCCTCTGGGAAACTGCTAGAAACTATTTGAAAGTTTAAGGGAAGAAGTTTCCACAGCTTTCCTGATGAGACAGTCCTGAAGCTCATTAGAGCTCATTGAGTCTTTCCTGCTCTTTAGGTCCACCCTTCCTTTATTTTCTTATAGTACGCTATTAATTTGTAGCAGTATAATATAACAGGAATCAGTAGTATTTGCAGCAAATTATAACCCTATATAGCATTGCAAACTCCTACTAATGTTTTCTGCTATAACATCCAAAACTTCTTGCTGACTAGATTACATTTTCATCCTGCTCCATATGGCAGCACTTTCTTAGGGAAATGAAGTTGCTTTACTTGGCTTGAAATATGAGTAAAACCTAACAGAAACCTTTCCCTGAACTTTTTTTCTCTCCATCTAAGCCTACTTGTGTTTGTAATAATTCTGTATAAAGGTCATTTCCAATTTTCTTCACCCTGAAGGCTTCCCAGTAAAACCTCAGAAGATGTCCTGACAAGCTCTGCCTGACATCTGCTCCTCCAGTTTCACAGTGATGATGACACCACCATGCTTGCCTCCCTGGGAACCTGGCAAAAGAACCTGACTATGCACAAAGTGAGTCTTCACTCATTAAAACACACAGAGACATTGTACCAAGGAGCTTTTTGCACTTATCTCCAGGTAAGAATTTAAAGAGCAGAAAAAGGGTGAGAAGACAGAAGAAGCTTAATGCATTGTCTTTTGTAATAACGATTTCCATAGGATWTGGAGCATAGCAAATCCCAAGTTTCTGAAGATCTTATGGACTATTTACTCAGACATGTATAGGTACCATTGCCTGCTAGTGCACGGAAGTTGGAGACCCAATTAGCGCAGGCATGCAGAGTTTGTGAGCTGTGGTGCTGTGAAGTGCAGTCCCACAGTAACCTCAGTGACAGGGGTCACAAAGTGCTGGCACTGCTGTTGGGAACSAAAGTCATCTGACTTGAGTGGAAATGCACTGACCTGTTTCCCAAGCCAGTTTGGCCTGGAGCTGGGTTCCTCTGCAGAGTGCACAAACCAGTTCGTGCTCTGCAAACCATCCCTTGGGAGCAGACAGGCCCTAGTCATGCTGACCCCAGTCCCTGAGCCTGTGTCCCTGTCACCATTCTTGCTCACCACTTTCCAGCCTCTGGCACTGACATACATGTCCCACAGTTGCTTTTCATATTCTGTTTAACTATTTTTTTCAGCAGAGCACCTAATTAAGTCAGATTAATGAAAGGAAACAATATGCCAGTTGGCCAGTTTTTAGCATACACTGAATGCTGTCTTGAGCAGTTCCCATAATAATGTATAGTGTCTTTGTCTCCAGGGCATTTGCTACTATCAGATGTTTCACCCTCTTCCTGCTGCATGAAGCTCAAAATTGCATCATATGCTGCAAAACACATACCTTTGTTTCTTAACTCCTGCACCCACATTTTCTCCTGATATTTATCAGCATAGCTAAAATCAGTCTAGGGCAGATATTCAGCTCTTCTGAAGATACACTGCCATGCACCTGGGTCTGCCTGGTTGATTGCTCCTGAGAAGCTCTTGCAACAGGATAGATTTCCTTGCCACCCTTCCTTCATCTCCACAAGTATGCAAAGCAGTGCTTATGTCTTCAGAGTCAGGGATTTGGAAGCTGGGGCAAAATCTGCCTAACAACAAAGTGAAGTGGATTTTGTGCACTGAAAGTATCTGAGCAGCAGGCAGTGAGACATCTGAGGCAGTGTGCACACATGGTCTGGGACCACAGATGGGTGTCCTGGCCGTGGAKGGGTTGCTGCTGCCAGTGGCTTACTGCTGCTTTTCTGCCCCATGTTGCCACACAGCACAGTGGCCTGCTGCCTCTCACAGACACCAGGAGCAGCAGGCTTTACTGCCAGACCCATCTACCCATATGCAAACTCCTCAACCAGCAGAAGAGTGGAGGCAGGAGCACTGGGCAGGGTGGTTGTGAGCCTCAGGAGGCAGTCGTGTCTCACTGGTACACCAGATMCTGGCAGCATGAGTGATGGCCCAAAAAATCTTCTTAATTGGCTTTTCTTATAAACCAGTTCCCTGCGAAAATTCCAACACTGAGAAAAGAAAATCAGTGCAGGCCTTTAGTTGAGTTGGGGTCAATGGGTTGTTTCTAGTGTGTCCAGTGACTGAGGGCAATCACACAGCAGTTTTTTAGTTTTCAAACCTTAGARGAACAGTGAATTTTCATGTTTTCTCTTATTTTATCTTTGAGAACCAGAGATTGCCAAAGATATGGTTTCTTCTACTCTGTGAGTGGTCACTAGCTATTTCAATTTAGGAGAAAATCCTTTGAGAAAAGCAATGATTTTTTTTTTTTTTTTTTTTTTTGTGGATATCTAAAGGCAAGTCCTGACTGTGTTCCTGTGTTCACCTTAGTATCTGGAAAAGTAATTGCTTGTTCATACAGGTACTTGCAAATAGCAAATGATACTTTAGCTATTTTATTTTCCCTTTTGAAAGGTATTGACAGATTTCTGTTGCTAAATAAGAGGTGTTTTAGTTCAGCAGACTGAAAGTGGGGCATTGTACTAATCTGTACTTGCAATACAACAGAACAGTGCAAACCAGATTTTAGCAACTCTTGTAATAGCTGTAAGTATTGCATTTTGCGAAACAGTGATTTTGTTGGTACAGCAACACTTCATCGTGTTTTGAACGAAGTCTGTAGGGTGATATGAGGACAGATAAAGTAACACTTCATCTCTGCATAGAGGGCCCACAGAACATCTATACAGCTGAAGTTCTTTAAGACTAGAGGAAATTAAAACCAAGTTTCTGTCCTGAAGGAAATTCTGGAGTAAAACATTATTTTGTGAGTTTTATTGTAAATGCATAGGTAGCTAAAGATGCTATTTTTTTAAACAAAGTAAATGATTTTACAATGATCTTTCATTTGAAGTAATGGGAAAATTGGAAAAGCAGTGCTACAAAGTCCAAACAGAATAATAATACATTTTTCTGAACTGTGCTCACACCTCCTTCACATTAATTTTCAAGGAATGTGAGGACCCCTGAGTATTGCATAAGCCTTCATTGAAGCAGTAGGGAGTAATTCCAAGTCCAGGAGAGCCTAAGTCTAACTCATGACTGGCTGCAGGCAGTTCCTGCCAGGGCAGATGCAGCTGAGCCTCCTCCTCCCTGGGGTGCAAGTGACAGGGGCAATGGGAGGCAATGCCCACTGAGCACATTTCAGGGTGATGGCCAGCTGAGAAGGGCTGGGGGAAACTGGAGAGCTGGGCTGTGCAGGGGTGACTGGATAGAGAGGTGAATAGTTTTTTATATTGTTGTGCTTTCCGTATTTTTTAAACAAATAGACACGTCTCCTACCTGGTGTATTTTTTTGCTTACCTCTCAGCCTGGGAAATGTAACCTAAAAACATGATTTAAGAGACCAGTGGCCATGTATCAACAGTATGCAACTCTCAAGTTCCAGTTARTGATTGAAAGATGACATAATACAATWAGAAATATTTTAGCTCTGTGTTTGAAWAACAAGGAGGAAAGTACATCATCTTGGAAGATATTWAGGGAAAGAAATTGTTCATTGTGATTGATTCTATATAAGACTTTATGCCCATGTGGAATATGGGATCACAGGGAGCAAGGAAACAAATACTTTCATCTACAATCAGTGTCTGTTACTGGCAAAAGCTCGRGTGACTGAAAGGAACTTGGCACAAGGAGAGCACTTTAAGAAAAATTTGCTGTAACAGAGTGGTGAACTCTCTCTTGTCCATCATTGTCCATACAATTCCACTAATTCCTGTGACATAGCATGAATGAAATGCCCAGTACTGGATTACTCTGACTTGCATAAGAGCCATACTATACACTAGAGAATGAAGAAGTCAAGAATAGAAGTATCTGACTTCCCAACCTCCATTCTTCTGTGCGTAACTGACTACAGCTGGAACAGGGAAATATTCCTCACCTTCCTCAGACTATTTTAATGAAACACTTTTTAAATGAAACACTTTCTTTATATTTGTGTAACTATGCYCATGCACACTCTTTTTTGTTATAAAACAGGTTAATGTGGATTTCAGTGCTAAAACAATAATACTATTCTAAAACAGTAATACTGGCCCAGAGTGAATATTTGGTTAACTAAAAAGTAATTTGATTTTCAGTGTCAAGATGCTTGGAATGTGATGCTGGATCTGATAGAAGATGAAGCATGCTGTGATCCCTATAGAAAATGTCACATTTTTCTGTGCATTCCCTAGGGCGGTGGGTTGCACAAATTTTGGTTGAAGAGTTCTCTAGACCTGCTCAATACTCTGAACACCACTCTTTGTGCAATTTAAGTTTCTTCCCAGGCTGGGGTGAAGTATGCTGTGCTAGTAGAGTTATCTTTAGTGAGCAGTTATTTCCCAGGTGAYTGTGTATGGTTTATAGTTGGAAATTGCAGTGTAATTCTTTCTTATCAAGCAGAAAGTTTTGGTAAATAACATGACTTTCCAAAAGAGAAAGTCAAGGCTAGAGACATGTATGGCTTGGGGTTTCTTTTCCTCCTGGAGGCCTGTTTAGCATGTGGCAGCTGACTGACTTTCTGTGTTGCTGGGATGTCTACCTGGACCTGAAGGTAGAACATCCACCTGCGCCTGCTGACAGAGCAATTCCCAAGCAGGTCTGCTGTGCTTAACCACACTCTGTTGGTGAGTTTGTCAATCACGATTATGCTTATGTATATATGTTGCTTCTAAGCAATTTGGCTATTAAGAAAATTACTGCCAAGCTCATGGTAATTTATATAGTTGCATAATATTTCTCATCAACATAATGTAATTCACCTTTTAAAAAAATATAATATTACTTTTTCCAATGAGGGAAATTATGTTTTATCAGCTGAAGTTGGCAGTGTAGAGCTACTGGTCACAAGTTACAGCATTTAGAAGAAATCCAGAAATTCTTGGCTTTTTTTCAAAGAAATATTTCTTTGACCACTTCTAGCCAAGATTAAGATAACAATGGGTGTTTCTTCTTCCCAATCACACCTCTGCTCTGATGTCCACAAAGCTTTACCCTGCCTGGGAAGATGATTCTGAAGTTCCCTTTTTGTTTGAGGAGCAAATTGTTTAGCAAAAATTTCTGCTGTCTGCCCTCATGGGTGAGGAGGAAGTGCCTTTTCTTTTTTCCTGTTAAACTGATCTTATCTTGAGTTTTGGAGATGAACTTGTGTTTCTGCTGATTTTCCACTAGAGACCTCCATCAGCCCAAATTGTTTTGTAGCTATGATTACTGGGCGTTGCTTGAACAGCTGAGGAGGACATGGCCTTGCCAGATGGCRTCAGGGAAAAGGTGGAGTCCCAGGTCAAAGGAAAAATGTTTCTGTGCACATTTTTTTTTTCTCAGAGAAATTGAGGTTTATCCAAGCAGGTGTGTTGTGAGAATCTGAAGAGGAAGGAATTTTTATGCCTTGAAGCAATTGCACAGAGATGGCAAGAAAGATATAACCTAAAGTATACCTAAGTTTTCATAATGTGCTCTTGGAGAACTTGAAAGAAAGCTTCCTTTTGAAAAAAACCCAGCCTGTGTACATCCAGCCATCTTACACTGATGAGATAAGGTGCAAACATGTTCAATTCTTGTAAACTGAAGAATCTGGGAATAAGGTTCCCAGTTTATAAAAATCACAGCAATAACAGGGGGAGACTGGCTTCCAGCAGCTGAGGTCAGAGCAGGAGAAGCCTGGATTTCTTGGATTGTTTTGCTGGTCTTCTTGTTTGACTTCAGGGCCAAAGTCACTGCTTCCTCTGATGAATTAAACCAGCCAAACCTGCAAGAGCTGTTATGGCTCAGTAAGATTTCTGGTTCAGGTTTTTGCAAGTGATTTATCCCTTGAGTTTAAGCTCTTAGTTTCTGGGGTACACACTTGAACAGTTAGAATAGCTTTGTGCCTTTATTTTGGCATGAATCTCATCCGCCCTATTATCAACACCAACACTTCCTGTGATTGAAATTACTTTTGTGACATTCTCAACAGTGCTAGCACTACCTTTAAATGTATGATAATGAAACAAAACAGTAGTTATCTTTTACGATCCTTAATTTTCTGGAGTGAAAGTAGCTAGGAAGCCCAAAGTACCTAAAATATATTAAAATAACTCTATAAAGTCATTAAAGCTGCACTTCTACAGCAGTTGGAGTCTCAGCTCCTATCCTRGCAACTGTGGTTTCTGCTAGCTTGAAACCATTATATATTTATTCTCCTAGGAGGTTAAAATGTAGTTAAGTCTGCAAACTATAGCTAAACTCATTGATTTTGTTCTCTYTGTTTCTGGACAATATATATTCCTTCTGTTCGAGGTAGACCTTATTGCAAAATGAATATTTGGGCTATTTTACATGGACTTCTGTTTCATATAGCTTTTTCTGATAATGTGCAGCACTATTCTGGGAAACAAGCCCTCAAAATTCTATTTGCATAATTTGACTGCTGTAGTACAGTGTTAACTATCTGCATTGTGTGGAATAGATTATAAGGTTGAAGGGGGTGTTTGTATTTATATTTTATGCATGTCATTTGTTTAACTGTGCTTTCTGGTACTGTCTCCCTGCTGACAGTCAAATATGTGTTTCAGTGCAGAAAAGGCATGATTTCAGTGAGATGTTGGAACAGAGACTTCTTTAACTTCATAAGCTCATAATACTGCCTTCTATTAAGCAGCTCTCTATATAGTCTATATACTTTATATTCTTTAAAAATCTTTCATGGTTTATCAATCCATAATTATTTTCTTAATGTGCTAGTGAACTTATCAGGTAACAATCACTCTTGGAAAGTTGTAAATTGGAAAAATATTTTTTTTGCCTATGGCAACAAACAGAGTTATGACAACATGTTTGAAAGCACAGCACTGATTTTCAGGGAAGGCTCTTTCAAGCAATTTTAAACATGTGGAGGATGATGACATCCTTTAGCCAGATGTGCTAGGCTTGTACCTAAGTGAAAAAGRAACTGGTAAAAACCCTGTAAAATACATTTCTTGTTTCATGAAGTCCTAGAATGTTATATTATTTATTTTTGGAAGTGTCCATAATCTAGATTGTGAGTGATAGCAAATGTGAGAAATCAGGTTGTTTTGGTTGAAGTCCAAATRTCTTGCCATGTTTTGCTTAAAAGGATGGTGGTCTCTTAATCTCTACAATGTTTTCTGAGGGAATGAGCATACATGTTTCTATACAATTTGTTAATATTGGTTGCTCACAAACTGGATTTCAAAAGAAGTCTTGCTTAAAAGACACACAGTAGCCTGAGGAAATAATCTGGTGGGCTCCTTGTCAAGGATATTTTGCCTGCTTTTGGCAGGAGCTAAAAGTTTTCTTGAGGCTGTGTTAACAGGATGTTTAAATATAGGGAATCCAGAAAGTCTGTGCCTTTTAATTAATAAGCAGGTACCTCCAATGTTGAGAACTGAGATGTATGGTCTAGCACTGCCCTCCTATCACTTCTCCTTGAGTCCTTGAGTGCTATATAAAGGCCCTGATGCTCACATTGTCTTTCAGGACTGTCTGAAAGTGACAGAAAGGGCATCAGTTTGCACTGATGTTTGTGAGAGCTGGAGGTAATCATTGTGTGCCAGGAGAACTTTATCACCTCTGTGAGGCTGTTGATTACAAAGAGCGCAACATTCCTCTGCTCTGGGAATGAGTGCCAGCTTTGGGAGAGACTCAGACATCAGCAGAAAAACAACAAAGGTATACAGTTGGTGTAAACTTTAAATCGCAAATCAGATTTTCTGAGAGTCTACATCTAGTCCTTGGGAGAGATGAATATTAGCCCTATGAATCACGGCAGAAGTTCTGTAGAAAGAAAGAAAATTTCAGAAAGAAAGTCTCACTAACAGTGATACAGGAGTGATGCCAAGAGCATGGCTGACAAAAGCCCTTGAAGGTATTAGCTCTTGCTAAAATGCTTTAGTAAGTACTTCGAGTAGTTACTGAAGTAAGTATGCATGAATCTAATGTGTGTAGACCTGGTTGAGATATATTTCTTCTGAAACAAACACCACTAACAAGAAGGCAAAGYAGACTCCACACACCTGAAGTTCTTTTTTCTCCTTCCTTTTATGCTATTTTGTGTGGAAGTCTCAGAAATTTCCTAGCTACTGTGGTGCAATTGCATAAGGCAGGTGCCAGTATCATGGCCTTTTGGGTTTGCTGTGTTAAGCAGAACACTTCATACTGCTTGAAATTTTGCTCTCTTATGTGCTTCTAGTAGTAGACAGAAAACATTTACTTCAAGTTATTTTGAAATCTGCAGCTGAGCTTGTGCTCAGTGATACAGCCTGTGATAATAATAGGAAAAGGGTTGTTTACTGTAGACTATCAACCCCATTCATCTTGGCCCAGAAGCTGCACAGGGTGCCAGCACTGCCACCAGTTCACACAACAGCGCGGGAAGCCCTGCCCACCCAGGCAGGTGGGCAGGCAGCCAGGGAGGTGGCCTTTGTCTTGGGGAGAGGTTGAGCTGGAAAAATCGCTTCAGCAGGCTGCACATAAAATAGACATTGTTTTTCTTAGAACTGGTGAATGCACTTAGGTAACCAAGTAATTTCAAAAGCACATGTAAAGTTTGAAGGAGCATTGGAAGGGCTAGATGAGGGTGTATTATATGAGATGTAATCCTGCAAAATGTGGCCATATATTCTGGCAGACCCACTCCTGATGGGCATGCAAGTAAAGTAAATCCTGGGGCAGTGCAGTGGTTTTATTTGTCCAGATGGTTTCTGGCACAGCAGCACTGTCATTTTAACATCTGAAATGTCATTGGGCAGCTATGCATTGTCAGCCATCAAATGTCCTTTTCAAACTTTTTCCTTGGGTCTGGTGTTTACCACAGCTGGGGCCCTGGACTGCTCCTGGAGCTCCTGACTGAGTGAATGTACCAGTGAATTATGAGCTCTGGGAGTTTTGGGTACAACACCCTCTCTAGCATCATTCCTGGTCTGGCACCAAGTATGAGCACAGCATTAGGGCTAAAGGTTAAATTAAAATTATTTCCTACAGAACTGGAGATTGCAGGACATTACTAAGCACCTTCCTTTATCCTGGCTGCCAGTCTAAGCTAAGAATTAGGGTTCTCAGATGAGTTTTGAAGCAGGTGAGGAGAGCAGCCCCACCACCCACCCCTTGGGTGTTCAGCTGGGTGCTGGTGCCCAAAGGCTGTGGGCAATGAGCAGCAAGAACAAGCCTGTGCTGGAGGGCCAGCTTGGAGAAAATGAATTAAGCAGTGACCTGAATGAGATGCATTCTGGGCACTGATTAATTGTACTTCTGTGAAAATTGCTTTTCTAACCCTATACTACTAGCAGGTGGTTTAACCACCTCTAGTTTCCCAGTCTTTTCAGACAAGGAAACGGTTAAATTATTGATTTGACCTCTCCAAAGACCTCATGTGGGGTAGACATTTTTGTGGCACTGCAATTTTGCATTCCTGCCTCTCTTCTGCTCCGTGACATTAAGAGTCAAAAAACACATTCATTTCCTTTAGTTTGCTTTTTAATGCCTGCTGGTATTCTGTTCTGTGAAAGGGATGATTTCAATGGCCTTGAATTTTTAGAATCAGGTCTTTCTAAGCCTCCCTATGGTAAGTTCTTAAGCTTTTTTCTTTGCTTATAGATATCTTTTTATATTTAATTTTGTATTTACTTTATATTTATTTACAAAATACAGTTTTGTTTTTCAGCCATTGCATATTAATGGTAATGTTGTAACTTGAGGGCCCATAAAAGCCACGTGGTATGCTAATCCATGTAACTACAGAAATATTTTCTGAAAATCATGTTCTTAGGTTACCCCAAACTATCACAATATTCCACTTCCTCTAATAAACCCTACATTTGTTGCAAACATGACAACTAAATTTCTTTGCAATACTAAAGTTTCTACACTGAGCCATGAATTCTACTCAGTAATTAATGTTTTCTAACATGAAAATTAGATTGCTTCCTTGCACAGGTGTTAATGAAATGCAATACAATACTTTAAATGAAAATGCAAATGATCAGAACAAGAAATATGGGTTCTTTTATCACAGCTTAAGGCTATGTTATTAAAAATTATTACATTCCATTAATCTTTCTATATTTTTCAACATGCTTTTAAAGGATAGGTTTTAGTAATGTGGGCTTTTTTCTAAGCTTTGAAGAAATATAGTTTATGTAATAGTGGGGCCATGCATTACTTTCAAAAAGAGATGTGGCTGCTAATTGAACCTGTCAGATTTATTCTTGTCTATACGTTTGACTTTATATTTTGACTAATTTTTTAAAATGTGAATTCAAAAAGGGTATGTTTCTATCCAGAAGCAAAATGTACTATTTACAGAAGAAATTACAAGGTTCTGGAAGTGTTAAGTCCTTTAAGTGTTTCAGTAGCACAAGCAAGAAAAACTTGGAGTGGTCATATCTAAGTAGTTTTTTCTTCAAGAGATAAAGTACATCTCTATCTCCAGCAGATTTTTGATGTGCTGTGAAATGACAGATTTTAAGCACTTTCTGTCACAATCTACCCTTTTGACAAAAATTGGTTTCTGATTCTTTGGTTTCTGATAGCTTTTTCCTGCACTGTGGTGTTTTTCCTTTCAGGCTAAAACTCTGAGAAATAATTCTGTAGAAGTTCTATTACTAAAAAATGACACTTTCATATGCAGGAATTTCTGAAATGCTGCTGAGAGATATCCCAAAATTGTCACTCTGGACAATTGGACAAGTGGGAAATCAGAAAGTAAACATATTTTGCTTAACTGCTTCATTTGAATATTTATTTTCTTAAGAATAAATGAATAGATAGAATGAAATMAGGAATATTACTTTGTAACTCATTTATTTAGCATTTTAAATTGTACAAGTTAAAAGAACTAGTCTAGATCTAGTCAGAAATATAGAGTTATTTTCCATATTCCTATGAAACAGATACTCAAAAATACTGTGATTTTTCTGCTCTAAGTCTGAACTCAGTATTATGGGGTTTTTTCCTCAATTTTCCCCTAGATCAACACCTGAAGATTTTCTGACAACTCAGATATTAAATTTTGATCAATTAAGAAATTTTCTTTTCTCATGAGGAAATTTGCTGAAGTTTTTCCAAAAGACACATCTGAAAGTAACCATTTTGTACACAACAGCACACCTAGAGTCTGTAATATCATTACCAGTTCTGTCTTAATTAAGTCTTGTACCTGAGTGGAAACCACTGACAATTTATCTGGGGATAACCTGGTATGGATTTTGTGCATTTGTCTTACTCCAGTGGTACCTCTGTATGTCTGGAGTTTTTCAGAGTGTAACAGATTACTCTCTGGGAGAAGGTTCTTGCTATTCTCTGGAGTGAAGAGCATCTTTTCTTGTTTTTGTAGCGAACTGTCTGCAGGAACTTGGTGTGAGAAGGATTTTAGAAAACAAAGTACATTATAAAATCAAGGATTCTTGTTTTTTATCCTTTTCTTTCATAAAGGATTCTGTCTTCATTCATTTAAAAGGATCCTTTTCTTTCATAAAAAATCTACTTTGGAACACAAAAGAACACTTTTAGAAATCTTGAAGCAGCCTTAACAGATACTGATCAATTTTGCATTATATCTCTGCTTCCATCATGGCTGACACTTGAGCTATCTATGGCTCAAGAAATTTCTTTGATTAATGTTTAAGAATTAAAATCCAAGACTCATTGAGTTGAATGGAAGTTTGCTCATTCACTTCACTTAGGTATTTCCAGTGTTTTATAAATCTCCAGAGACGAATTCAAACAGAAAACCCTTGCCAGTCTAAGAGCAACCTGTGAGTTCAGCCATGAAAGTCTCTTTTCTAGCTCCCATGCCTTAATGAAATGGCTGCCTTGAGTATGCATAAATGCTGGCTTTGGGACTGGGCACTCCCACCCTGCTGACCACAGTGCCCAGCACAGCTGCCTCTCCAAGAGCAGGCCTGATGGCCCTCTCATGTCTCAGGCTGCAGGTGTGTCAGCACGCTGCTCACCTCTGTGTATCCACCACAGCCAGAAAATAGGGGTGGCTCAGGACTTCATGGACCTGGAAACTATATTCACAGAGGCTCACCTGATAATTTGGCTGCCAAAGTTTATATCTGTCTTTTGTAATTTAGAGACTGTCCTCCCTTTCTGCTGCTTCTGAAGCAAAGCCAGCCAGGCAGATTCACTCGTAGCCYCAGAAGTCGGGCTGATAATGGGGTATATCCTGCAGATTAAAGGCTGAGGAGATGCTTCTGCAGTCTGGTGCAACAAGACCTTGACCATACCTGATTTTCACAAAGGGATGAAATCCCTAAACCTCTCTGGCTGATATTTAATGGGGGGCAGGGAAATTACTGATTTGTATGTGTTCCCATTTATTATACCTGTGGTAATTCTCTTGATGTTTGCCTGCCAGTGCTCATGGTGAATTGGGAGAAATTTTATAATGTGGTGCCTCAGCTTGCTACAGATCTTGGAATTGCCTGTTGCTAATGTTGCCTGACATACTTTGTTCCTCATGAATTGTACAGATTGTGCTGCATAAAGTTTTGATGTTCTGAATTAAGCATTGATTTATACATAGCTTTCTTTACTTCCTAGCTTGAGATGGTAGATGGTTGATGATTTCTGTTATAAGCATTTCAATAAAATCTTTCTATGTGTTGGCATTTCCCCTTCATTACAGCTGTCATAAGATTTTTATCCAGCACAGAATGCTATAAAATTGCAAATCTCTACAATGTAAAACTTAACATGCTCATGATCAGAGCTGCCAAGTGCTAACAATAAGTGGGAGTTTTGGTCACTTCTGTAATTCAGAATGGTGTGGGAAGAAGTATCATCATGCACATGAAAACTAGCTGGGTCAGTAAAAAGGTATTTGGATGTTAGCAACTATTTGAAGGACAGGAGAAGGTATAAGGTAATACCAGTGACAGAGATCTGCAGCTTGTGTTCTCCTTCCTGATAGTRTTCCTGCCTCTGCCTTTGCAGGCAGTAGCATATGGGAGTGAAAGGATTTGCCTGGGCCCTTTGAGTTCCAGAGCTGTTTGCAGCCTATCAGTTCCATGTCCTTCTGTGTCTGCAGGTTGTTCCCACTTTCTTTTTCTTTGGAAAAGAAGGAAAGTGGAGGTCCTGTAATTTTGACAAAATATTTAGAGAGAGAATTGTGAGATAAAAGCACATACAATTTTACCCTGAACACTGTGCAGTGCTGTGACTGTAATAGAAATCTGGAGCTGACCATGTGGAAAATATGAAATAAATATAGAACAGCTGCAAGGCAGGAAAGTGTACTGCCTTGAGAGGAGATACAGGACAGAAAGAAATTCATGTTTAATCTAAGTAGATGCTACTGATGACGTCAGATGAATGTTGCAGGCTCTTGATAATTGTAAGGCTGTCATTTGGCTAATTCATGTATAGCTCTAAAAGGCACTCATAAGAAACTGAGTTGAAATATTTAAACATTTGAAAAGTTCCATATATTTCTTTGCTTTTACTCTAACAAAGCTTTTTGGATATTTCTATCTACCTATGGAATATTGTTTCCACATTGTCACATTCTTTACAATAAAAATTAGAATCTGTATTTTTTCCTGTCATTTTCAGAAAAAAAATTAATGGTCTTAGTTTTATAGCAATATATTTGAAGCAAGAGACAAGTTTCCTTTCCTGCAAGGGAAATCTGAATCTTGAAAAAGAATGCACACAGATTTTATTTTGCTACAATTATTTTTTTTCTCCCCATCAGCTTAAATATTTGTACAAAAAAAGTTTTATAGATCTCATCATGTCACATRGGCCTTTTTCAGCATGCTTTCTGCTCCAGTGCCTGAATGGGCATTCTTCACTGTTAGGAGAGTGCTTAAAGCTTCCTCCCTTGGCATTTCTTATTGAATTGTGAAAACACTGCTCTGGCAGAAAGCCACAGAGAGATATTTTGGCATTGGGAAAAGATGGAGATGAACTATTCCCTTCAGTCTCTTCCACCCCTGCAATCCCCATGCTTGTTCATTATCAGACGGACCCTGTTATGTACAAATCCACGTGGAGGTCCACACATGCCTGTCCTTCCAGTGCTCATAAAGGCGTTATAATGGACATTTATATAAAAAATTAGACTCTTGATTTCATCAAACCATGGGTGACCACAGGTATTTTTTCCTACTCAGAATTCTGGTGCAGTACTAGAAATATGGCATATGCTATCGATTTCAGTTAGTATGAATGAGTGGATATAAAAAGACTTGGGACAATATTTAACCAACAATATCCTTGAGAATCTGATTTCAGTGAGTCTATATTTATATGTTTCTCTACAGTCACAAAGGAGATTAGAAATACCAATCGTGTTGATGTGGGGAAGTAGCATAAAGTGAGTTTAAGCTGGTATGAAGACAGAAAATAGAATAAGAACAAAAGGCAGCTGGCAGCAGAAGGAAGAGGCCTGAAGGAAAATCTAAGATGTCATAAGCTTCTTTGAAGGACTACTGAAAAACAGGCTTTTAGGAGAAATAGTACATGAAATGGCTGGCAATGCTGCAGTGAAGATAATCTCTTTTTTCCTTGGATTAACAGCCATGGAGGAGAGGACAGCAAAATTTGACCACTGTTCTTGAAGAGGCTTTTCTCCCTTCTGGTCTTGAGTGGCAGAAAAAAAGGATGGTGCCGACAGATGGGCCAGTGGGGGACCCTGCCTGTAGCAGCAGCACCCAGTACCCTCACCCATTTTGGTGCTTCCCAGCAGTGTCTGGCTTATGCAGAAGTGTCCAGGTCTGTGGACCTGGTGCTGTGCAGCCTTGCTCTGGAAGAAGGGACCTAGAGTGAGCTGCTGCCTGAGGAAGTGCTGAAAATCTCTCACAACTTCTCCTCCAGCTCTCAGTCTGTCAGATGATTAGATGTGATTTGGCGGAAGAGTCAATGGGACATTTTAGGAAGAAAAGGAGCTTTCAGTTTCAGAGAAATGAATCTGTCTGAATAATGACCCGCAGCAGTTCTTACAGCAAGGAGTCTGCACATAGGGATGTGTTTCTTGGGCTACAGCTTTTAACACAATACAAGGTTATATAAACTAAAATGAAAACCAGTCTATACCATTATTTTTTATCATCTGGTCGATATTACATCATAGTGTAATTTTAAACAGTTTTCTTGCTGCTTCATAGTGCAGTCTCCCTAGATTTTGTCCTGCAATATGTGCTCAGACTGATTTTTACTGCGCACCAGCAATCGAGCCCTTTCAAAAAGCCATCTAGGAAAGTAAGAAATTCTGAAATCCTCTCAATTTCAACTTGCTAAGTGCAATTGCATAAATAGTGGAGAAACTGTCTGAGCTAATTTGAGTGCATTCAGTGTACTCAATGTAATACAATGAATGTCGGGTCTTTGCTGACAGTATATGGCTGATTATTTAGAAGAAAATTTCTAAATAGATGTATATTTCTACCTCCACCACTTTGGTGCAGAAAGAGCTTGCCATACTCAGACCAACAGTTGGTTGTGGACCCCCTTGATGAACTCAGCAAGATCCGTTAGGAGTATGCTTCTCAGCTTGACCTTAAAAATGTGTCTTGACTTCTCTAATCACTGTAGGCCTTTTGTGTTGCATCCATGCTTAGYTGGAGGAGTGCTTGACACTCCTGCTCTCAAGTGTCTTATTTGAAAGCCACTATTAGCTTTAGGCTCAATCCTTTCCATGAGCAGGTTGTAGATGGGAAGAACAGTCCCGGCAGTATTGGACAGATGCAGTGATAAGGGCCAAGAGAAAAAGGTCTGAAACATTTCTTACTGGATCATTTCTGGGTCACAAAGGCATATTATCTTATATATTTGCYGTTTTCTCTATCAGTGTTTCCTGTATGTACCATTCAGAAAACTTTTACTCACCCACTTGAATTTATGTCTGCAGAAGCTGTCTGCATGACTGTTTTTTCCTTTTTTTTTATAAAAAAATTTGATTTTTCTTCCTTACTTTTTGTAGAATTGCTATTTTGTTAGAATTGTTTCAGAGCTATCATCTTGAGTGGTAGTGGTGGATCTTCACTTTAAGTAACCTTTTATGTGTTCGTGTAACAGGGGCTCCAGTGACAACAGTCTTCCTGCTGTCTTTCRATGATGTACAATGGACCATAAACATTGTCACTGAGTGTTTCTTTTTGCTTTTGTGAAAAAATGGCACATTCTATACTAAATTCTGCATTCAGGGAAGTTTAAAGCAAATGAGTTCTTCCATTCGCAATATAAAAATAACTCACAATTATTAAGATCTTTATTAYGACTGTGGAATCTTGTTTTTATAAGGAACATAAGCATACACAAAAATGTAAWGGATTAGCCCAAAGTAGAAAACATAGCAGCTGCTGTAACAGTGAACATATATACCTATTTCCCAATTCACACTTCAAGAAAATCAGGCTTTCAGCCTCCTCAGGTTCTCATGTTTACTTGTGACACTTGGTTGCATTGAGTTTTATTAGAGAGAGGATGCATTGACAAGCTTTTAGAGGTGGAGGATTTGAAAGATAATATGACCTAGTTGAATCATCAGGTTCATATATTCTTGTAGTGTTCCTTTTCTTCAGAGATATTCTTTTCAACTTCATTCAACTGTGTTGTTTTCAAGAATTTTCATTGATGAAAAGTACCTGATCAGGCAGAGAAAGAAGAGTGACTGGGATCTTAAAAAGTCAAGTCAGATCCAAGTAATTTGAGATTTGGCCTTGTGAGAGCTAAGATCTGTAGAATCACGGAACATGACCCAGGTGACTCAAAGCTTTTTAGCTGATGGGATGCTTGCACAAAATTTTGAGGAAGACATTAGTGTGAACATATGCATACAAAGGAGGTTTAAAGTGAAAAGTGTAATACAAAGCAGAGTCATAATTGATTACCATTACAATTATTTATTATCTATATTAATTAGTAATCAACAAGAAAATGTTGGCAAAATGAGAATACCCAGTAGTGATATTCTSTAATATTTGAAAAATGGAGAAAAGGAGTTACTCCTTTGTAAAATACATTTACATGCCTATCTCTGTGAGCTGAGTAATAATCACAAYCTGTCTGCTGTGGATTTCTGTTTGAGCACACAAACAAAGTAAATTGTGACATTTTTAATAACCAGTTTCAAACAGGATCTGTGGGAACAGGTTTCATTTTGGAGTTTTTGCTGATCATCCATGGGCTTGTAATGGTGCGTGTGTAGCAACGTGACTTAGAGTGAGAGAGGCAAAGACAGGAAAAAGCTACAAAGTTTTTGGCAGGCCATGGCAATTTTCACTCAATATGTAACCAGTAGCCCTATTGTATTCATAGAATTTGGATATTGAATTACKTAAACTATCCTTGTTTTGGTCTCTTAAACCTCTCTTGTGCTGACAATTCATGTCACTTAGGACAGAGAAATAAAGAAAACCCTTGAAGAAGTAAAATTCTGGTGGAGACAGACTTCAACCATGCCTAAGGCAAGAGCTTCTCACTTGATCTCATGGTTCAATCCAAATTCTCATACTGTCTCCTTAAGTACAAATTCTGGTCTCATTCTTAAAAGGCTGAACACAGATGTACTCTGATGTAATCACTAGACACTTTTTAGTTGAAAATTGGTATAAATGCTCATTTTTAATATCTGATATTACACTCATTCACATTTTCCCTTTGAGGAATAATGAATACCTCCCCATTTCTTCCTGTTAATGAATTTATTTAAATATTAGGAATAAGAAAGATAATGAAGCTCTTCTATTTTCTGCAGAATAATTAAAGATTCATTGGGGAGAGGGAAGCATTGTGCAGCCCATTGACTAGGAGATTCACAAAAAAATTAAAAAACAGAGTTGAAACCTCAAGTCCAATTAATATTTACATATTTTATGGCAAAAGATAACAACTCCCACTGAGGAAAGCCCTAATTTAGACTATTCATTAGTTTTGCAGATCTGTTAAGTCCCTGCAGGTATCTAAGCCCTTTGGGCCTCAGGTCTCCTCCTCTCAGATGACAAAATTTGCTTCAAATTAAACAGCTTTGGTAAGTGGACTGCAGATACATCCATCTGAGCTGTTTTACCAGGCCAAGGCCCAGATGGCATCCTGACCAAGGGGCTGTGTGTTTGTACTCTCTGTGGGGGTAATTTGAGCTCCCTCCCCATGGATATGTGCAGGCACCCTCTGCCCTTCACACCCTCTGGTTTTGCTGTGAGGGGCAGAGGGTGCCTGCACACATTCAGCAATAACATTCAGCACCCTCAGGAATGCTCCTGGACCTCTCCTTGGGTTGATCTGATGGCAGGACTGACCATGGTGAAGCCTGGAGCTGCTGTGGTGAACCAGGTCCCAGACAGAGGCCTCCTGTGCTCAGATTTAGGACTGGTCTCTGTAGATGTCCTTCAGCCAAACATCACACACAGCTCAACACAGAAAGCAGGAATTCCTGTTCTGCTATGTTCTTCCTCTCACTCAGGAACTTGCAGAAACACATAGGGAAGCAAAGAGGTGGTTTGAATATCATTTCAATAAACTCCTTCATTTTCTGTCCTTTTGCTTCCATTCGTCTATGAATGAACCACAAAGAGGACCTTTGAATTGAATTATAAACACCTCTTTAATATGCCGTCATTCATCTGGGTACAAGGATACCAACCCCCCCTTTAGAGATGAGGTGTGATCTTTGAAGTCTAAATGTTTTTAAATGCAGGTTTATAATGCTATGTGAAGCTGAAAGGCTGCTTTGCAGATTATTTCATTAATTTCACAGTAAGRTGGTCTAACTTGTGAGTAGAAATAATTTTTTTACTGATCTGTTAGTACTGAAAAACAAGGATCTGGAATCCTAATGGATGTCTTTTCTACCTTAGTAATAAAAGTCAGTACTTTGCAGTCAGTACTTGCATATACAATTATCTCTAGTTCATGTAGTATAATATGTGAAACAGAGGATGATAGTACACACTTCTGGAAGGACTTTAGCTTTTCTTGAGAATATATTTCTTGTTTCTGTAATACAAAGAGGTGGAATACAGGTAGGAAGTACATTGGCAGAACAGCTGTTTTTACATAACCACTTTCACTGAATYAGATTTTCAGATTTTCTGAGAGTGCATGGATGTATGTACAGGTCAGAAAGACAAACACATTTACAACAGGCATTTAAATCTTACAATTTTTTCTAAGATATTAAGGACTTAGCTGATCCAAGAATTTACCATGAAATATGTTTTCAGCTCATGCACTCATATCTACTTAGAGTCTTAGAAATCMAAATCAACTCAAAAGCTCCTATTGTCAACACAGTGAATAGATGTGTAACTGACCTCTGCTACATCTGATGTTGCTACCTCAGATCAAAATCTGGATCTTAGCATTAAAAAAAAAAAAAATTGTTTATACAGGCTCGAAAAATGTCTTTATAGCATGACTCACAYTCTGCATCTTGATAAAGACAAAATATCTCATAGTTTATCCACCCTAAAACATTTTKCATTTTTATTGCATGTTTTCTCATGGGTCAACACGTTTCTGTGATTAATAGCTGAGCCTTGCTCCCTATTTTTTGAGATCTATTTGCTGAATTGTCAAATTCTAAGTCTGATTTGTAGATTAAAAGTAATTTTGGACTTCTGTTGCCTCAAATGAACATTTATTATGTTGGCAAAGTCACTCTGGTGTACAGTGGGTACTGCTAACAAGTCAACACTCACCAGCTGTTGCCATGCAACAGGATCTTAGATAATATTTCCTGCTTGCCAGGGGATGCCATTGTGTGGGAACTACCCATGAGGGCTGGCTTTTGATGCCAGTCATTCCAACCGTTTTTCGTTCTGGTATTTGAGATGCCACTCATAGGCTGGGCCCTGCTCAGTTCTATTTCTGGCTTTTCCATTGACTCAAGGACAAGGAAGTTGGTTATTTTTTTTTCTGTCCTTTGTTATCTTAGAATCATAGAATGGCTTGGGTTGATTATCACTAATATGTTAGCAGATCTGATATTTTAAAAAAGTCAGCACCATTTTATTAAATATATAATTTGTCTGGAAATACAAAAAATAATTCAGAGCTGTAAGCAAGTTTTTCATTTGTTTGCCACAGCTTTTCCTAGAAGAAGCCACTTTTGTCTAAACTTGTTTAAGATAAAAACCCATTCATCTTCCAAAACAGCATTATTAATCAGAGAATGAGTCTTCCAGGTAGACTACTCCTTTGGGCTTCAATGCCCAATTACTCCTATGAACTGTGAATGCTGCAGAAAAAGAAGCAGAGAAGCATAAATTTCCATGAAGATTTAATGCTGTTCTTTGCAAGATCACTGTCAGGAGTTTTTGTCACTTTTTGTCTGCATCAGTGTAATAGAATTGGAAAGCCATCCATTGCATCAAAACAGAAAAGGGGACACACTAGAAATGGGAAATTTCAGAGGGTAAAAAACAATTTTCTTTCACCTCTCTTAAATATGTATTTTGAGAGGTAATTTGTAAGTGATTTGCTGATGTGTTCAAAGTTCAAGGGCCTGATTACCACATTCACTATTACAAAATTACAACTAGAATAAACCTCAGATTTTGGTGCTAAAATAATTATGGTTTCAGAAAATATAACAGCATCTTTTGTCATCTTCATCCTGAAGCTGGAACTGRTTCCCCAAGCACACAACTGAGAAATAGTACTCTAGATTTAAAATGATGCCTAGTGGGAAGCCAGTTGCCTTGTCATGCCAAGGAGAATTACATTCTTGGTTATCAAGAATCTAGCTGGTTTCTTGTGTCAGTTTGTCAGTTATGTAATATATATTAGTTACTGATTTTCTTAGTCAGTGAAGTAATCTGCTGGAAAGAAATCTATCTGAACAGCTCATATCCATGATCTAACCTGCAAAAGGACTGAGGAAATTAATTAAAAGCCATTAAGCACTTATGTGATCCTAAGATATTGGCTTTTTATAGTGAGCAATTTAGTGCTTCTGGAGCTGCCAGAAATTTTGTTGAAGCAAGAATAGGACCGGATGATTGAGATGAATCTTTGTATTATTCTCAAAGATCAAGTGACAGATGCCCTGGGCTTGACAGGGATGAGCTGGATGGGCTGCCATGGTCTGAGACTGGTGTGGGAGAGCCCCAGTACTGCCAGACCACAGAAACTGTCTGGCTGGGCATTTGTGCTCCTCCCCATGCCATTGTCACCGCAGGGTGGGGTGCTGGCACAAGGACATTTTCCATCTGGGCATGAACAGATACAGCTCATGCTGAAAATAGAYCAGAGCAGAAATTTTTAGCAGTGTTTGAGAGAGGACAAAATGCTTTTCTTTTAAAATTAAAGATTTCTCCAGGGAAATACTATTCAAGGCAACTAATTCAATTTTCAAAGAAAAGGAATTTCTGCTATCCACTTCAGAAAACTGTTTGCATTGTTTTTTTATCATCATACATGGTTCAATGACCTCTCCTCCTCTCTCTTCCAGATTGCAAACCTGTCTAAACTGCGTGGTTATTAAGTGAATGATAAAAACTYGAGGAAAATTTGAGCTACTGCTGCAAACAAATGATGTTGAATTAATTTGAACAGTTCAGTAAACTGAAAATCAAGAATGAAAAATTACATAATTGGAMTAAAGATGGTTGATGTTCCTATACTTTGAAAACCAAGTTTTGCAGAATTTCTCTTTTGTCACATTTTTTGGGGTTTTTGGTCGTGCAAAGCCAAATGTTAAAGTGCTCATATGGGTACATTGTTTTAAGAAACACTTGTTTATGAGTTTAGAAATTCCACCACAATTAATAAAACTGCTTTGTACTATGCTGATGTAATAACTATTCCTTTGAGTATTTTACAGCCAAACATTCAAGGGTCTTCAATTACAGACAGCAGCCCCAGGCTCTCTGGTTCCTCCCAGCAGCTCTGGAGCTTGAGTGCTGAGGTGAGGTAGTGGGTTAAATCAGMCTAATTCGGGAATAATATCCTTTTGAATAACATTAGGAACAGAACTGTTTCTGTGGCCTTTAGGCACAATTCACCTTTCAGCAGGAATGCTGTATGTTGGTGCTGACGGTGGCCTGGAATGTCATGCCTGGGTGGAGAGACAATCCCTTTCTCATTGTCTGGTTTGTGCTCAGCACAGAACAGCATTCCCACCCTTGTGCTGCTTTGGGGATGCTGGTGCACACCTGCCCTCTGCCTAACAGCAGTGTGGCAGCTCTTGGCAGAGCTCYTTGCTCCCAGCCTCGTGTTTGTGGTGAGGTCTTTGCTCCTTGGGGCTCAATGTCCTCTGTGTTTTCTCTTGCCCTACACGAGGCATGGCTGCTGGCAGCCCCTGGTGAGAGCGCTGCAGCACGGCTGTTTAAACAAGRGCTTATTTACAGGCCACGAGCACGGCAGCCCATTAAACCTATGGAGCAGGAGCAGAACTTTTCTGTGCCATTTTAGATAATTGCAGCAATTCAGAAGTTCAAAATAGCTCGAAAAAATATTCCTGCTGTTCTATGAAAACCTTAAAAGTACATTTTCACATCCACATGTRTGAGTGGGATGAAAACTATTTACTTCTGATTCAGTATAATTTACTTGTCACTATGCCTATCTCGCTCTTGGAAATAAAACTGGGGTTCAGAATGGAATGCAAGTAGGGGGTTGTTGCAAATTAGGCCTTTCATTCATCAACAAAAAGTGGAATACGAGATTATTTTGCTAGAATTTTGTAGCACATAAAAAAGGATAGTGACAGAATAAATAGTTCTCTATGTGTGCCTTTATCAGTGGTGGGTCTTCATTTATCATTACTTTTTTTTACCCTTAAAAATAAAATGCACCAAAGAAGAAAACAGATTAAATGAAAGKGAATTTCCATCTGACAAATGTTTTATCAGTTACAGACTATTCAGATGGTTATGAGAACATACCATGCAGTAATAAAAGGAAAATATCTTGCCTTTCTATCAAGAAAATAAATTTTGCTTGTGTTTCCGCAAACACTCAGAAGTTCACATGAYCATTCAAAGGTAAGCAGAGAAAATTACAGCTAGTAGCTGATAGGAGGGAGACAACTGGCAGGAGGAGTTCTGTCTGCTCTCTGGGTGTAAGAGATTTGTGTTAGGTTAGTCCACCACAAGCTTGTCTCAGCATACAGTGGTTCAGAGTAACACTTCCCAGAAGGCATTTGGRGTTTGCAATATAGCAAAGACAAAGTATTGTCCCAAAGTATGTGCAGTGGTCTGAGTCACCCTGCCCTCGTGCATGTTGATGCACAGATAAGAATTTTGCACATAAATTTCTGRCTGCTATGAGTCTGACCATGAGGTTCAGTTTCTATCATTGTTACTATTTGATGTGCTTTATTTCCATTCATGTACCTGAGGTAATGAGAACTGTGTCAAACCCACCCAACTGGACTCTGTAGCTCATTGCATGTATGAACAGTGCTGGGAGTGGTGAGCAGGAAGGGACTCCTGACTTATTCACAGCAACTCTCTCAAGAAACTCTTCCCAGCAGTATGATTTGGATTCACGCTAGAACACACTGGTGTGAAATATTGAGGACCAGGAACTGAGAAAGAAGAGAGCTAATTTGTCTGTCTTACTGAAAGTTCTGTCTTTTGGTTCACACATAGAAAACTCATATTTTGGGTTCCATCACTGACTGACCTTTCCTTTTTTCCACCTTATATGAATCTTGAGCAAAGTCTTCTGTTTCCTTGGGTGACTCTCTCAGAAATACCACATCTCAGTTCTAAATTAGAAGGCTGCCATCATSTCTGTGAGCATCTCCCACTTCTCTCATGGTCAGACTTCAAGACCTGATGTCACAGCCTGTCTAGAAAAGTGGTATCTGCATGGGATCAGAACATCTGCACTGATAACTGCCACYGTGGTATATGCCAGGGAAATAACCCTAACATCAGGAGTTCCCTGTAGAACAGTTTGTGAGCAATCACTTTAACTCACTGTTTTGGAGTCAGGGATCTACCCTAAATTTAACATAGGCTTTTGTAATGCAGCAGTTCAACAGACCCTCCTAAGCAGGAGCAGATAAATGGATATGACAGGATCTCAACTGAGAATCACAGTGGAGTCTTTTGGGAAATTGCTGAAGACTTTCCTGCTTAAAACAAATGAGAACCTCTTAATTGTGAAGTGGTCTAGGCAGTGCCGAGACAGCAAGGATAAGTGAACAAGATTGGAAAGTCGGTGAGTATGGACACTGTTTGTTCTCTGGTGCAAGAAGGACAGAGTCTGCACAGCCAGTTTGGGTGTGCAGCAGCAATGCATGAAAAATAGGAAAATTTGATGATAATTTGGGACAAGGTTTTTAACCTCCTCCCCAACTTCTATTACCAGAAAACACAACATTTAGATTTAATTTGCTTTTTATTAAAAATACCTAAAAGAATGGTGGTTACTTAACAAAAAAAAAAAAAAAATTAGTACCAATGTTTTCTTTGATATATACTTGCAAGAAGAGGAGACATTTGGTTCTCTAGATGGGCATTGCCAGCTTCAGCTTCAGGTACTACAGTACAAAAGAAACCTGTGAGTAATTAATCTGTGTGAACAAAACAGTTTGTCTGCTAATGACTTTAAGCCAAACTCACTGGAGAAATAAGGCAGTGTGTTAGCTGTACTCTCTCCTGCAGTGACACTGTTATATCTGTATTTGTTTCAGTCACTGCTTCAACTAGATTTTTYGCATGAAACAAGCTTTCATTTTTCTCAATACGCTGGAACTGAACATCTCCACAGCAGTTTCCAGWGCGTTTTATATTAGTATTGTGAAAAGTCATCTTTATTTGTTTATAGTTGTGTATAATACAATGGCTTTCAGTGAAATTATAAGATGGAATCTTGCAAACATCATTTACACTTGCTTCTTTCTTCAAAAATATAATGGCAGAAGTAGAAAAGAAATGCCAAAATCTCAATATCACTTACAAAATTGCTTGTATTTTTCCAAAAGTGTATTACTTTTCCACACTTTATCATGTGATCTCTACACGACCCTTCAGCACCCTGCTAATGTAGTATACTGTGGAAAAATACTAACTCCAGCTCATTAGCACAGGTTGCTAGATGCCCATTCAGTTTTCAATATGAAATTTTGTCAGTGATGCCAGAGTCATATTATATTTTAAATTGTATATTTTTCCTAGTACATTTTAAACGAAATCCTTTATTTTTTGACTAAGTGCGGCAACTAAAACTGTAAATAATGGTTAGCAGCTCTGGAAAATAATATGTCATAATGTCCTTGAWGCAATTCTTAGGATTCTTAAACTTTATGAATGCAGAGATATTTTTAAGAATATAGAGCTCATACATACAAATGTGAAGTATAACTGGTTTTCTTTTAGATATTCATCAGTTATTTATTCAGACTTGAAAAAGGTGTCTGTCCCTCKGTTTTCTAGCCCTAAAGGTTAGACTGGCTCTTGAGAGACACATGTACACAAACCACAGGTACAAGACAAGGACACATTAATGCATCAAAGACTACAGTGTTGTCAGCAAATATTTAGTAATTTCAGCTGTTGGCRTAGTTACATAAACCAGACAATATTCTCTTCAGAAGGATTCACTATTGAAAATACACATCCTACATGCTAACAGAAAAATACATGTGAAACTCTGGATATGATAGTGTAAGAGAAATATTAAATAACTAAAAAAAGCATATGATCTGCTAGCTTGATSAATAGTTCTACTATCAGGGCAATGGTGGCTTTTACAGTTTCAGAAACATGCCACTCCTCTGGTAAGAGCCTCTCTTAGTGCCTCCTGTCAATTATTTACCAAATTTGCAGTCTTCTGAAACATCAGTTCCTTWAAATAATGGTGATGTCTGGGCTGATGTCTTACTCTGGAAAAAGACACTGAGGGCTCATGCACTGARGCTGACCATAAGTTTTGCATTGACTTCGAGAAGAAAAACCCCCACACAGAGGATTAACTATTTTACAGAGGGTTCAGATAAATAGTTTTTGCACAGTAACACAAGGACATGTGGATAAAGAAGTATCATGCATAACAGCCTTTGTATTTAAATGCAGATGTGAATATGCCTGATAATACACAAAATAATAAAAAGTCTTTCTGTGTCTAAATTTACAATGGAGTGGTTATGACACATTTTTAAAAATTTCTGTAAATTAAAAATAAAAAATCAACTTTTGTAAGAGAGACCTGCTTGGAACATTTCCAGAGGAATGGATGGCTCTTGAAAGCCCTAACAAGTGCCAGTTTAAATGCTTTTCTGAAGCAAGCACATTCTGCTGTAGTTTTGGGTGGAGAGGAAAGAAGGTTTGTGCTCTATTATTCCCATGCTACAAGAGCAGAGCTACAATAATGAAGTCTGATAGAGCTTCTGGCTTATCCTCCTACAGAAYTATGATCAGTCAGTGTTTGCAACAGCAGTTTAAAAAACATCGTCTCATGAAAATGCTGAGAGTTAAATATGAAATTAATGTCTCTTAGCTGCTGATGAGGAGCAGGCTTCTCCAGTTGACCCCTAAGATTAAACAAAGGCAACACTTACAAAAGAGCTCTTGCTGATCACAGATTTCAAACCACCAGTTAGATTCAGAACTTGATGTATGGTGACACAAAATTTCACCACTTATCTTGGGAAGGTACTAATGCTTGCTCATGCAAGAAGAAGTGGTCTTCCTCTGTTGAATGTTACATATTTTTAATTCTGAGCTATTCTTCTTTTTTTGATGGACACACTTTTAAGCCAGATCCTAAAGAAGATTTTGTCAAATACTTTTGTCAAAAGTTTGTTCATTTGCATATCATTAAGGAAACTATTTTAAAAAAAATATGGTGAATCCTTACCTATCACAGTTGTTAGTAAGAACTGGAATAGTTAAAATATACAAATCCTGATGGTACAAAGAGTCCTCTTCTCTTTCTTTGTATTTATTACTCCAGCACTTTTTTAAAAGCACTTTGAATTTATTGTATAATCATACTTTGTGGTAATAAAGCTTTGATTTGCCCTGTTTGTCTCATTTTAAATTGTAATTGTGTTAGTTTCTAAAATGTTAAGGAAGTATTTAAATAGAAGTGGGACTGAGATGTATTAATGAGATCTAGAGCTGAAATCTTAGCATGCTAATTTTAACAGCATCATGACATCTTGGCATTTGGTGAGGAAATTAAAAAAACACGCAGCCTCTCACTTGCTGATATGAAATGAAAATGTTATATCTCCTCTCATGCATTCAACTGCAARAACAAGCGAAAAGGTGTTAATAAAGAAGAGTATTGAGCAGGGTGACTCTTCTAGCTGAGAAAAACAGGATGTATTTATGCATCATTTCCAAATGGAGTTCTAGAGAAAGAGTAGGTAGCAAAAGGACCATATATTCTAAAATAAAAAAGAACTGTGAGATCTTGTATGGCATAATGACAAGTGTGGGAAGGAATAGTTATTAGGGGAAAAAAAAAAAAAAGAAGAGTAAATATTCTAGGAGTGAATTGGAATTGTTTGAAAGGTTGTAATACTTCCTGGGCTAATTGTCTTGGTTTCTCTCTGCAGTCATTTCCCTTTGAAGCACAAAGTGTCCATTTGTCTTTGACTTTCAAACTGCGCTGGACCCAAGTTCAAGTGAGAGTCCCTGTTAGGTCACTCAAAACATAGGCAAACCTGATGGAAGAGAGATGGTTTTGGTTGGCAGTACTTCTTCTGAGTAAGTAATTTGAGTGATTAATTCCTAAGCATTATCATTTTTATTCTTAGTGCTGGAGGGGAGGATTGGCATGACAGCGTGCTGTGAATGCAGWGATGAATGCAACTTCAGACTGTGTCATAATGTGAATTCCCATCAGAGGGAGAATAAAAACAACTTTCTTGGGTGAATTGAGGAAATGAAGTCCTCAGTTTTTTAATGATGCAAAAGGATGCAAACTATAATATTAAGCAGCTCTATTAACCTCTGTGAAATGACTTTGCTATCCTATTCCCATCCTTTGTGAAGACTTTATACTTTGAAAATCTTGGCAATAAGAGAAATCAAAAATTATAGCAGGCAATGGGCAATGCAGAGGGTTGGTCTGACTGACTGTAAAGTATTGCTGGGCTAATCAGTACAGGTTTGAATTACTTTGAGTTACTTCTGTTCTCCTGTCCTTGAATACTAATTTAGATGTATGCCTTCTGTTTCTTTTCTTCTCCCTATTTATCASCAATGTTAAACTTCCAGGAGGGCAAAGTTTGATGCCTAGCTTAAGACAGTTAAACAAATAKAAAAAATACCTGTGCAGTCCCCAGGATTTCAGTGCTTATTTGCTGACAAAACAATACAACCTAAAACTAGACAGTTAGCCAGCTAATTAAATTAATGAGAGGATGCAAATCTATTTATACAGAATTATATTTATGACGACAACCTATTTTGGAGACAGAGAAGCTCATGGAAGCACATGTCTTCAGTAGAGCAAAATCCCAGTCTTTATACTTCCTGAATCCAAAACAAACAAAATATTTCATATCCCCTTCAAACTAGATTTTCCAAAATAGACAGCCTGTRTGTTTACCCAAAGTGCAGGCTGAAAGTCTTTTAATGTACATTAATGAGAAGGTAGAAGTAATTCTTAATGGGATCCTGACCTAATTAGGAAAATACAAAAAAATTCCCTTGGGTACCTTAATTGTATGTAGGTTAAACATTCATTTGCAGCCCCTCATGTCRCTCTCCACTGGAAAGAATATAAAATTATACATGGATTTGCACTTTGAAACTGAGCTCACAGAAGAGACAGCTACTTTGACCCTTTACAGGTGAGGGGTCCTCACCGAGCTGCTGACAATTCATGATACATCAGGCACTATGAAACACATCAATCTCTTTCATAGGGATACTGCTTATGCCAGCTGTTAACCTGGCTTTTGATTAGTCAGTTGAACTGAAAAGACTCACAACACAGCAAGAGATGAAATTGGCATKTGTGAAAAAACAGAATAATAATTTCTGTTCTAGTTATATATAATGACTCAGTTGACGTTCACCTTTTCCTTGTAAGTCTTATTTCTGAAAATATTCCCAATAATGTTTACTTCCTGCTGTTGTTTCTTCATTTCAGAAAATCTTTTTTGTGTAATATAGAAATCTTTGTGAATATATGCTTCATGGTCAGCCTTACCTATGGGAGCAAAGGTAGGATGCATCATTGATGCTGTTTGTCTTATACAGTGTCTTTCAACAAACTGGAGCTTCCTCCAAATAATCAGATTTTTTCTTTGGTACTTTCTAAATATTCATTGATTATGCATGTGGTTCTGAGGCTATGAAAAGTAGAAAGGCTTCCTACCGTGTCCAGAGAGTTTTTATTCTGGTTCTCCACAGGGCAGTCACTGACGTTTACGACGAGATCAATGGGAACATACTGGGCTGTGATCAAGTAACATTGGATAATACTACCAGTCAGTCCTTACAGCGTCTCAGCAAAACCTGTTTATAGAAGTATTTCAATAAAATAAGGTGCTCTTGGTAGAGAATCATAGCAACAAACTTTGGATAACATTTTTCAGTTGTTCTTTTTCTTGATACATGATGGTTTATGGTTAGTTTTCAATTTGAATTGTGGACTGAGGAGTACATAGGGAGATTTAATATTTCAGTGGTGTTACCACCTGTTTAATGGAAGTTCTGTGAGGGTATGTTATGTTGACAGCCTGGGGATCAAAAGTCAGTTGTGTTTAATGTACTCCTTGTACTAAATGTTCTTTTTGTAATACCAGTACATTTTCTACACTTTGACATCTCCTCCAACATCAGTACCCACTGAAATACCAAAGTAAAAAAGGAAAAGAAACTGTAAAAACTTCCTGATGAACAGTTAGCAAATATATGATGACAAAACTTAATTTAAAGACAACTTCATATAACCTTTCAATGCTTAACTTCACTCTCTAATGTATGGTCAGGCTTTTCTAAAGTGTTAACAYAAGATAATCTTGTAGGTGAGTTATTAATTATGGCGCATTTATAACAATCAATCAGAATTGTTTATAATGGAGAACTAGGCTCCATGRTTTCATGTATAATTTTTAATGAAGTGTCTTTCCTTTGAAATTTCAATTTACTTTTAAGTGAAAAAAGAGAATGTCTCCACAACGAAATAATGTTGCTGGATACCCTTCAGTGGTGACTCACCTGAGCTACTGTTCAGTTACATCACGTCCTTCTTCTCTCATGGGCTCTGGATTCCCCAATGGGACTTCAGCTTCCAAAACTGAAAGATTTCTACATATTTCTAAATATTAATCACAGGAAAGCTTGTGAGTTGACATAGGATGTGGAGTATGAGTTGGCATATGAAGCTTCTGTAATATAACTCATATGAAGCACCCAAGAATTTTTCCAAACAGAAATATTTGTATTTTAGCTGGAGTGTTTCAGCTTTTGAGACATTATGTAAAGTTTAGGATGTCAAGACAAATAAAACAATACTGGTCACTCAAACACAATCCCTTCTTTTCTTTTTATATCATAGCAGCTTGCTGTGATCCAGGCTGGTAGATTTGTGCAAAAGGCAATTTACCACAACTGGTATGTACACTTTTTTTACTACTCTGCTCTTCAGCATTTAATAGGACATGAGGTTGATCTGATTATATGCCCYCACAGCATGTACAACTTTTACTTTCTATTGTTATTTCCTGTGAAAATTTGAGTGTCACAGAGGAGACAAAGTTCTTATATGGAAATAAGGAGACTTTCTCTGATATGGAGTAACATGCTTAGTTGTTGTCAACTTTTTGTTGACTTATTAATGAGAATGTTTAAAGCAAGAAATACCAGGAAAAAATGATTGAGGCCACTTATTCAAAATAGAGCCTCTGGATAACTGCTGATGCTAAAGATGAGATTCATCTGACCCATTTTAGAAGTTTACTTTGAGGGGATGAGTTGTGCCCTGCAAATGTTTCTCTTTTTACACTGGGGAAAAAAGTACAACTATTTCAGATGTAAGCTTCTGTATTTTATCAGCTGAATCCCACTGTTATGTCAGAAGCCTAAAGGTTTTATTTAACAGAGAATAGAAGAGGCACTCAGGATCTTTCTCTTGCCCTCCTCCTCTCTGGAGAAATAATAAGCTGAGGACTGATGTGGGCTGTAGAGATAAAATCAGTAGCTTTTCTTATAAAAGAAACCAAGGTAAACCACACTGGCCAGATTGTGAAAACAGCTACCACTAATGACCAGTCACATTAAGTATTTCAAASAATGGGAATGTTTCTCTCAGCAATGCTTACAGTCTGCCCCTGAGATTTAAAGGGAATGTTGGGGAGAAAAAAAAAATAAAACAAAAACATGGATCTGGAAGGGTGAAAGTAAAAGGAAAGAGACAAAAACTGGGAGAAGCAATAGCGCAGAAAGTCTGAGTGAATGGCAAGATTTGGTGTTGAATTTCATCCTTAAGACCCTGAAAAGGTTTTGAGGATCATCTGAGATAGGACTGGAAAGTAAAAGAGAGAGGATTGATTGAAATTTCATTATTATAGCATAATTCAATTTATAATAATTGTCTGCTTCGTTTTTTTTTTCTTTAGAAAAATGGTAGACATGATTTTATTGAGCCATATCAAAATTAAACTTTCATAAAAACTTTTCTGCATCATGGCATTGACTTTCTGATCAAACTATATATATAGAGACTATTTTCTGCTCAACACCTATTTAGAATATTGAAGAAGAGTCCAGTCTTAATTAATATGAGGTTTTAAACCTGTGGGAACTTCACCTATCCCTTAACAAGATGAGTTGGTTATTCTGGCCCATGATACTCATGGATGATCACATGATTTGACTAAGGCAGAAGTAAGCAAGAAATGTCATCAGGAGACCTGGATTAATTCAGCCCTCTGAATTTTACACGTTGGAGCACTGGAGCAGTTGGTTGAAGGGACAGGAGCACAGGTGGTTTTCTTAACTCCTTTGGTTATTTGGATTAATTCAGCCCTCTGAACTTTACACACTGCTGGTTCTCCAGGTCAACAGTGATAAACTGGAGGAGATCTAGGACAACCAAAAAGGACTTCAGAGCACTGGAGCAGTTGGTTGAAGGGACAGGAGCACKGGTGMTTTTTTTAACTCCTTTGGTATCAAGGAAGAATGCCCAAAGGAGGAGAGTCTATCTGATAAACACATAGCCTAAACACTGGTTGAATGAACTGGCCATCAGTTGAATATTGGGTTTTCTGATCATGTGGTGGTTCATACAACACCAGAGAAACTGGAGAGAGATTAAGTTCACCTGTCTAAAAGAGGGGAATGGATTCTAGCCTGTGAGTTGCAGGGTTGATTGAGAGGGCTTTAAACTAGGTTTGAAGGGGAAGGAGATAAAATCAGCCTTGGCAGAGATAAGCCTATGAGTGGCATACCAGTGTTGGGAGTGAAACTGACACCCAGCAAAGCACAGCTACACCCTGCTTACTTTGAACTGTGCTGGCCTGCCTGGAACACACTTGCAATCTTATGGACATGACCTGGGGACTCCTGAGGTAATAGGTGCCTACAGGGAAACACCAGAGAATTATTTCAAAGGAATTAAGGTGTGTTCTTCTAGGAAGGTGACACAATTGACAGCCCAGCTGAGGTYCCTCTACACCAATGCACATGGCCAACAAACAATCTTTTGGAAGAGACCATGTTGCTAGAAAGTGTGACCTTCTTGCCATGACTGAAACTTGGTAGAATGAGTGCCACGATTGGAGTGTGACTATCAGTGAGTACAGGCTGTTCAGAAGGGACAGGAGACAAAGGAGAGGCAGAACGGTTGCTCTCTACATCAAGAGTGGGATTGAGTGTGGAAAATTGTGTTTGAAGAACAGCCATGAGCAGATTTAAAGCCTGTGCTAAGAATAGAGACCAAGGTATAAAAGGGAACCTTGTGGTCAGCATCCACTACAGGCTGCCTGCCCAAGGGGAYCCTATGGATGAGGCCTTCCTGCTCCAGTGACAGGAGAATCCTGTTCACAGGCTCTTGTCCTGCTGGGAGACTTCATCTACCCCAACATCTGCTGAAAAAGAAGCACTGTGAGCTGCAGACAATCCAGGGGACTGCTGGAATGCATGGAGCACAACTTCTTGACCCAGGTAATAGACAGCTCTACTGGAGGGGTGGCATTGCTGGACCTGAGGGTCACCAGTGCCAGTGAGAGAACTGGGGACATCAAGACTGGAGCAGCCAGGGCTGCAGTGATCATGCYCTGGTGGAGACTGCAGTCCTGAGGGATGTGGGTCAGCTGAGGTGTAAAATTAGGTCCCTGKACCTTAGGAAAGCAGYTTTCCAGCTTTATAGGGGGATAATCAGTGMGATCTCCTGGGAGACTGGCCTCAGATACAAGGGAGCGGAACAGAGCTGACAGTCTTTAAGGAAATCTTCCAGGGAGTGCAGGAGCTGACAATTCCCAGGAACACATTGAGCAAGGAAGGAAAGAGACCAGCATGGCTGAGTAGGGACCTGCTGGAGAAACTGAAAGGAAAGAAGCAAAGASACAGGCACTGAAGCTAGGACAAATGTCCTGGGAAAAGTGTAGACATGAGGTACAGTTGTGTASGGTTGGGGTCCGKAAGACCAAGGCAAAGTTGGAGCTGAKCTTGYCAAGGAACACAAAGAATAGCAAGAAGGGTTTCTATGGGTATGTTAATCAGAAAAGGAAGGTCAAAGAAGGAGCAATGGCCCCTGTTGAGCAAGGCTGTAAAACTGGTAACAAGGATGAGGAAAAGGCTGAGATACACAACAATATTTTTGCCTCATGCTTCAGTGATATCCTCTCTTCCCACACTTCTCAAGTGGGTAGACAGAAGGATGGGGACTTGGGGAGCAAAGTCCCTCCCACTGTAAGTAAAGATCAGATTGCTGACCACCTGAAGAACCTGAATGTACATAAGTCAGTGGGACCTGGTGAGATGCATCCCAGAGTTCTGAGGGAAATGGCAGCTGTAGGTACCAAGCCACTCTCCACAATGTTTGAAAGGTCATGGCAGTCCAGTGAAGTCCCAGGAGACTGGAAAAGAGGAAACATTGTGCCCATGTTTTTAAAGGGTAGAAAGYAGAACTGGGAACAATCAGCCTCATGTCTGTGCATGGGAAGATCATGGAACAAATCCTCCTAGAAASTGTGCTAAGGCATYTGGAAGACAGGGAGATGATTTGAGACAGCCAGCACAGCTTCACTGTGGGTAAGTCTTGCCTGACCAACTCAGTGGCCTTCTATAATGGAGTGACACCATCAGTGGATAATAGAAGGGCTGTGGATATCCTGGACTTCTGTAAAACCTTTGATGTTGTCCTCCACAACATCCTACTCTCTAAARTGACAAGTTGGGGTTTGATGGGTGAACTGCTACATGGATGAGAAATTGGTTGGATGGTCTCATCCAGATGGTTGRGGTCAAGGACCCAGAGTTCCAATGGACTCCTGTATCTGAAGCCTGTCTCTTACCACCTTCCTAAAACCCTCTAATTTTATAGATTCCCACACCCTCAGGGGTCTGTACTGGGACCAGAGTATTTAGTATCTTCATCAGGGACATAAGACAAAGGGGTAAACTGTACCCTCAGCAGATTTGCAGATGACCCCAAGCTGAGTCGTGCTGTTGATACGCCTGAAGGATGGGATGTCATCCAGAGGGACCTGGACAAGCTGGAGATGTGGGCCCATGGAATTTTATGAGGTTTTACAAGACCAAGTACAAAGTGCTGCACCTGGGTCAGGACAATCCCTGGTATCAATCCAGGTGGGGAATGAACAGATCAAGAGTGGCCCTGCCCAGAAGGACTTGGAAGTTTTGGGGGATGAAAAACCCAACATGACCCAGCCATGGCACTCACAGCCCAGTAAACTAGCTGTGCCCTGGGCTGCATCCAGAACAGTGTGGGCAGCACAGGGAGGGGATTCTGCCCCTCTGCTMTGCTCTGGRGAGACCCCACCTGCAGTGCTGCGTCAGCTCTGGGGTCACAGCACCAGATGGACATGGAACTGCATGGGCAAGTCCAGAGGAGGCCACCAAAATTACTAGAGGGGTGGAACACCTTCCCTGTGAGGAAAGGTTAAAAAATTTGMGGTTGTTCAGCCTGGAAAAAAGAAGTCTTCAGAGAGAGCTAATTGGGGCCTTTGAGTACCTGGAGGGAGTCTACAAGAAAGATGGAGAGGGACTTTTTATAAGATCATTCTGAGACTGAACAAGGGGGAGTAGCTTCAAACTTAAGGACAGTAGGTCAACAAGGACAGTTTCACTTTAATGTCATTTCCCTTCATCCTTCCATGGCTCTTGAAGACTTGAAACCATGCAAGACACTAAACTGGTGTGCAACATTCCTGGAAGGAATACAGAGGCCTTCAGAGTTTGCAACTTGCCATCYGTTATTGCTGTACTCCACCTTCTCTCCATTTCTAGGAAAATACTTTTTAATAATTCACTATAAATTTGTCCTATAAGTATTTTAATCTAATGGCTGTTGTGGACCATGGAATATGAATCTGGTGTGCGCATGTTTAAACCAAAAATTATTCAACGGAAGGAAGCGGAAGTCTAGAGAGAGTTTGGATGACATATTTTAAGCTAGGACAATGAAATTCAGCCTCTTTCCTAAAGACAAAAAAACCCCAAAAAACCAAGAGATTCTTCCATTTTAAATATTTCATATTCTTCTGGATTTATTTTCCCTTCATCACTGCAATTCTTCCAACATCTTTGGTCCTATGTGTTTTTTTCCTCCTTGATTACCTGCTCTCTATACTCTCCTGAGGTAGTCTGAGCAACGAAATATTTAAAAATGCTATTTTCCTATTTTAGTCAGTACTTGATATTTGGAAAGTGTGTGCAGTAGATCACAAATGTGTCTGTCTTGGAAACCTCAATGCAGGCCCTAGTGTATGTACATATCCACTGTCAGGACTCTGGCTTGTAGGACCTCTCTGTTTCAACAACTTCTCTTATCTGTATTCAACTGAATTTCAAAACAGACACAAAAGTAGCTGTATAAGTATAATAGGTTAACTTTCTGTCCTTCTTAACAGACTTTCTATTTGATTTTTATTTAATTTATTTTAATTTTTTTCCCCTGGACATCTGTATTCTGTTGGAAGTAAAATGAATTTGATCATCATTGAACCAACTCAATAGACTGTAGCAGGATAGAGGACTGATCCAACTGGTAGGGCACTCACTCTGTCTGACTGATATAAATTCAACCTASTTGCATTTTCTTCCTTGCTTCATTTTACCTAATTCTATCTGAAGCAGAACAAAGCAGGGTATTTCTTGTAAGTAAGATTGCCTTTTTCTCTGAAGTATGTTAYATGGAAAGGAAACTGTACAAGCTTCTCTCAATTTATCTTCAGGAAAAGCTAAAAAGAGCAGCATGGAGGATTCGCAGGGTGTGATGATGTACAAGTAAGATAAAGGCTTAAACAAAAGCACCCTAAAGCACCAGGGTTAACTAGCCCCCACAGGGATTACTTTTCCAAGAGTTCATCCTTTTGGTATCTCTTTCTCATAGTTCTTACTGAAAATTAAATTAACATTATTCATGAAAATTACCTCATTTATTGACCTTTTTGCTTATTTTAGCTCCTACAACCATATGGACAACAATGAATAAATCTGTTCCATTTAATTACTCTTTCAAAAAGTCAAAAGAGATTTGAGAGACAGCATTTGATTTCTAGGGAGAATAAGAAAATCATGAAAGATTTTTAGCTCTGCAATTTATTCTTTTTGAGTTCCTTGTCACTGTTTCTTCCCAGACTATACCTAACCATTGTGTTTTTCATCTGTGTTAAACAATAGACAAACACTTTTTGAGCTGTCATAGATGTTTCTTTTACTGGGATTTAATTTTTTTTTTTCTGGGGTTTTGTATTAACTGATTACAATTTTGGTCAGTTTTACCTAGGAAATATCTCTTTGCTTTGTCTCTTGATATGGATTCTGAGCAGACTAAAAATTAATGAGTAATGGAAACTAGGTAGGAGCAGGATGTAATTACAGGCCATGAATTTCCATGAGTGAATAAAAGGATAAAGGGATTTGGTTTTTCTAACCCATAACATTAATTCCCTGCTACTCCCCTTTTAGGCCATTTATTTTTCCCAGGGATTTGGAGGAGCTACAGACTTTGACTTCACAGTTCTGAGTAACTCAACTACTCATAATCAAAATAGTTGGAGTAGAGACCCCTGTAATCAGCATGAAAATTAGGTGAGAAAAAAAAGGAGTGAAGAATATACAGATAAACACAATTCAAGATTGATGCTTGGACATTTRCTCTTCACTCACTTCGCTGTGCAAAAGACAATTTTTGACCAAAAGGATATGATTCTTCAGACATTGTACAAGAAATGTAAGATCTCAAGAGTACTAGACTTTTTTCCTTGCAATTTATTTAATGGACTGGTTTAAATTGCAAGAAAAAATGCAGGGGTGCAGTTATAATTRTTTTTTTAATAAGTAAAATCAGATTTTAGTTTTACTTGTCGTAGAAAGGAGGAGAAATGAAGTTGCAATGGGAGATGAAGTAGCTAAATTTTCTAAGTATAATGACTASCAAGCAAAGGAGAAAGAGAAGGGACGCTAGAGTACATTGCCTGCAGGTGAGTTTGGTAACAGAAATACTCTGTTAAAGAAGCAAACACAGAAAAGTAACATAGCTTGGAGTCTCCAGCATTTTGACAGATGCTCAAAAAAATGAAGGTGAGTTCAAACCAAAAATCTGAATTAGAAYTTCTCTGTGAAGTGTAAATATTGGTAGCCAGAATTTCACCTATGCAAAATAAAACATGGAAAATTTAATGAAACTTCAACCACGGCACAACTTTCATTAAGGCTGTTAAAACTTATGTTAGCTTTTGGAAAAAAGCTAAAATGATATGCTTGTTATTAATGAACTGAGTGATTAACAATAATAGAATTTCCTTGATTTGTTTGGGAGTATCAGCAACATTTTGTGATTTTAACTACATAA
Organism: Sporophila hypoxantha; assembly: GCA_002167245.1. Lineage (NCBI taxonomy): Eukaryota > Metazoa > Chordata > Aves > Passeriformes > Thraupidae > Sporophila > Sporophila hypoxantha. Next base: position 12,386,163 of record NDFG01000392.1, read on the forward strand.
ATTATGTAACAACTATACAATAGTGTTCTTGATTTCATAGTTCAATCATCAGTGACTACATTTTTCAGCATCCCATGGTGACTTAATGATTTTCCATCAGCCTGTGCTTTATGATGCAGACAGCAGCTGCCTTTCTAGAATAATTTTCAACCTTTATAAAATTAAATTTCTGATTTAAAATTTGTTTGTACAGCATCCCTCCACACTGTGACAATTCAAGGATAAAGACAAACAACAAATCTGCCTTTGATAAATAATCAAAATTGTATGTCACCTTCCTTGRGCACTACTGGCCCAAAAATAAATTTATTAATGATGGACATAGATAGAATCTCATTTTTACTGTACTATTTTTACTGTACCCTTCTCAGCTTTACTCAGCTGTGACTGAATAATTTTGCATGTGTGCTTGTTAGGCATAGGAGACTGGACTAAAGATTGACCTGTTTATCTGCATTTTCATGACTCAGAGGGTATAAAAGATCTTTKAAATGTTACCTGTCCCTGCATGGAAACAGCATCCAAGGTGCTCCTGACTTGTGGGCACCGTGGGGGATAAGAAACTCTGCAGGGTTACAGGTCAGCTTCTGGAAGGCTTTTCTGACACACAGAAGCATCCTCACAGTGTTTCAGTGCCACAGCCCACTCTCCTCMCAGGGCGTGAGGAAATACTGAATAAAGGAAGAGAAAGTGTGAAAAACCAGAATTAATGTATTGTTATACTCCTGTCTCTGTGGAGGAGAAGATGACAAACCTCTGTTTTGTTCCATTTCTGTGTGTTTTTCCAGACCATGCCCTCTGTTCCCACACACCAGCAGCTGCCCTTTGCTTCTTTCAATGACAGATCAAGAGACACGTAGATCTGGCAATTAATAAAATAGATTTTAATTTTAATCCCATGAAATATAACTTGATTCAATAACCAGAAGAGAGTATTTGGGAATTTATGACAATGTTTTTGGAATTTAGGATCTCACATGCTGTCAGTCACTGAATGTGAGAATGCTGTCTTAGAAAATTTTGTAGTTTTTTCAAGACTTAAWTTTTTTTATTGAATAATTTATGTAAAAATTCATAAGAAATTTTTATACAAGTAATTTATTCTGAAAACCTGAACCTTTCTTGGAAATCAGGACTTTGTTTTCTGTTCACTGAATGGATTAGAAGAGAATACATGCTAAAACCCCAATTCTAAGTAATTCTAAAATCAACATTACATTGAAAATAGTCTCTTAAACTCTTGACTTAAACCACTAGCTTTTGCAAATACTTCTACCAGTAAACTAACTCAGTYGTGCATTTATAGAAAGCAGATATTACTGAATTATTTCATTTGGGGTGGATATCCATAAGCATTTTGAATCAGGCACCTACTGTTGKGTGCATTGCAACTTTTCTTACAGAAAAAAAAGACAGTCTGACTGGGTGTGAAAGTTATGTGAAGAATTTCTCACATTYCAGTGATTCAAGGAATTAATAACGTGTTTGAGAGTTTTTCTAGTTAGTATACATTCTGTCAATTAATGTTGCAATGATTTGAAATGACTGGCCCAACTACTGTGCAGGAACTTGCTCTGCCATTGCTTGGTAAGGTACTTGGCACAGTTTGAGAACATACTGTGGCATGTATTTTTTATTACTTAAGAATCTGAGAAGTGTCTAAAAATAATGAAGAAGGAGTATATTTATTCCTGTGTTTTCAAGTGTTTGACAGCATTCCAAAGCCTTATGTTCAGAAAGAAATCTGTAAAGCCCTATTTATATGTCTTATTAACACTCTGTTTAGAGTATCCTTTAAAATATAGGTCAGATTTTATAGCTGACAGACTCCATTGAATGGTCTGATTTCCTGTCCAGGATTTTTTGGAGGAAATTATTACTCCTTGATCACAAAGCTTGTTTTGGAAAAATCTGCTGCAATGATTGACTAGTGTATGGGATCAGATTAATTGCTGATCTTTTATGAAGCTGCAGTCCTATACTATTTCACAGATACTTTAAGCCCCACAAAACTAAGTTCAGGATGAAGAGAAACKGTGCCAAGAAATAAATTTTCTTTGTTATTAATCTAATAGAAATTTTAAATATTTTTATGTAAAAATTAAGGTAGAAATTAAGCTGGTTCCTCTACTTGTCAATTTTCAGTAACCTCAAGAGGACTTGAAGAACTTTTAAGTCAAATTTAGGGCATATAAAAAACTTGATTGTCCTCTCAGAGCAGAAAGCATACACTTTTCTACAGTCACATTAGGCTCTCATGATGGCTCTAGTAGTTAGAGAAAACACCACATTTGAWATCTTACATGCAGAGTCTCCAAGTAAAACCAATACTTTTTCTGTTTTTTAAGCAGGACTGTCCTTGAAACTCACACTGCAGATCAATGACTGCTGAAAACATTACCCTTTTTCATACATTTTAAAATCTGAAAATATARTCCCTTTCCTGAAACATCCAGAAAGTCATTTTCAGAAGACATTCCATCAAAACCTTGTAAARCAATATGAGTCAGAAAAAAAAAAAGACTTGAGTGAAATAACACCTTTCAACAAAAACATTTAGGTGAAAATTTTCTGAGTATCTCTTCATAGTATGTCTATGAAAATAGTCCACTACTACTAGAAATCCATTTAATTAAATTAATAAAAGTAGTATATGCAACCTGTAAGCAAAGAGAAACATGACACTGTTGGGAAATATTTTTTGAGACATTACATAGTGGAGAAGTTCCATTCTGACCATTTCAGATATCATTTATACCACTGTTAATGACATTGGGCAGGTTCACTTTGATTTTTAGGCAATGTGATCCATGACATGTCTGCTGGTTACTCGCTTGTTCCTTAAGAGCTGCAGCTTGCAGTGCAGGGAGCAATGTGTTTTTTGAGAGTTGATGTTCTTTAAGTGCTAAAAAAACATTAAAAAATGAAAGCTACAAATTTGTGACCAAAAAGGAAATTTGATGCTCTGCAAATCATAAAGAGAAGCACAAAARTAAAATGCACCAGAAATATTCTAAGGTCAATCTCATTGTCCCTGCTCTTGCAGCTATCAAAGCATCACCCATCACTGAGGAACTTTGTCTTACTCAGAAATCTGTGCCCAAGAAGCCCTTCAAAAACTTCTGAGCAAACTCTTGAACAGAGCTTTTGCAGGACTTGTATACCCTTTTGGAATGATACAGTGGGGAAGGACATTTGATCCTGGCCCAGTAGCCAGGTGGTATAATTWAGGGTGCAGAACTTACACTTTGAAGTGTAGTAAATTGCAGAACTCATACATGAGGAAGGCATGGGTTGCATCATGGGTTACACCACTACCAGGCTTTTTTTTTATGCTGGTTTTACTTAGCACAAATCAGCTTTCTTTCTGCAGCCTTTTTCTTGAAAGGAAGGTGTCTTCAGCTACCAAGACATCATGGAGTACATACTCCTTCTTCCTTTGTGGAAAAAGCATCACAAAACAAATAAAAGAACCAAAACCCCAAACCACTAAAAAAACAAAACAAACTCTTTTTGTTCCTAGTAAATAGAATTCTAATTAGCAATATGTTTTGAGCATTTGATGATGTTCAAGGTACTCTGTAGCATGAGATATTCAGAATCTTGCAGAACTCCTTAGTTTAAGAAGAAAAAACATCTTGGTACTTGACAAAAAGTAAGATGTAAGATCTCACACTGCCTAAAATAAATCAGAAATCTCAAAAAAGGGGCAAACTTAATAAAGATGGAGAGATTAACATACTTTTCTTCTAAATGAAAAAAATATTGTGATTTTTCTCTGTATTTGAAATCTTAGAAATTCAGCAATGCTATTTTAGTAAAAAATTGCTGAAGTGATCTGTAAGATACAGAGGGATCACATATGACAAATTAGAAAAGCTGAGATTGAGGGGCTTCAGAATTCTTTTAATATAAAATTTGCCTCAGGATCACAGATAACAGTTGTGTGTAGTAGCTTGTGATGTTTGCTAATGAAACCAAATGTATGGAGTTCTGCTTGAGCTACCAGTGCAATTAAAAAGGCAGACAAAACATAACTATGCAGATATAAATGCTTTACTAGGCAGAAACACCWGAAGCACAAGCAATAGAGATGGAAATGAAAAATTACCAAGTGAAGATACTATAGACAAAGCCACACACAAATCAAATAAAAGCTACATTTTTTCTGCCTAGGTTGTAAACCTGATTAATCAATTCATMACAGGATTTGAGCTGTCTAAATTCCTACTTGATAAAAGAACTAGAAGGACTGCCATTATAGGTGGAAAATAGAATATTTTCAGAAAATAAAAATTCTGTCAGCAATGGCAAAACCTGAATTGAAGAATTGAAAAAGAACAATTGTAGAAACTAGGGGGTGAATAGCTGCTGCCATCTTACACCTGAACTTTGGTACCATTTGCTCATTTCCTTCATTTCTTTTAAGCTAAACACAGATTCCATTTATAGCAAAGCCAGTTTAAAAAACTTGGTTTGCTGAAATGTTCCCCTTGAAAGAAAATGTAACAATTGCTCTAAACATAAAAGAATCAGCAAAYAACATATACCATCATATCTTCATTATGACAGCTATGGCTCCACAAAATTTTCAGTGCAGAAACTGGGGAACATCTGATTCTTGTGCTGTCCTCATGTGAACTCAAGGGACAGTAGGGCCAAAGATTGTAACAGAAAAAGGCAGTCCAATACTCTTATTCTCTTTTTCCTTTGGAAAATCAGTTTTCAGTCGTATTCATATTGTAGGAATCCCTAGAATAAGGAAAAGACAAAAAGATATTGAGAAGAGACAAGATCTTCAAAGCACAGGGAAGTTGAGAAAAGAGGCTTTCAAGGGAGAGGAAAGTCATAATGAATTTTAATGAAAAGCACAGTTAATCACTAAGAAAGATTGGTTAGAAGATGATATCAGGAAGAAATGGAATTTTGTTTCATGTGTTTGTTTCCTTCTCTTACTGCTGAAATGGTAGAAGGAAAATTAACCAGTGATTTATTTTAAGAATAAATGCAGGAAAATCTGCAGATGGATAAGCTTAGAGATCTCTGGGAATAAAATGGGTAAAAAAGTGAAGGAAAGAGACAACATGTGAAAAAATTACTTCTCTAGTTGCAAAATAGGTTGTCTGTATGCCCAATTGCTTGGTGACATTCCAGGTGTGCTGGAGCCCAAAGAAACTTCTTCTTTACACAGAATGTAATTTGCATTAATATTCTGTATATTGAACAGAAAGCTTTTGYGGGAAAAAAKCAAACAACCAAACATGTGAGAAGAAAGAATTAGACTAAAATAAATAAAAAGGGGATATTGAAAATTCAGATCTTCGCAGGACCATGTTGCATATAAATAGGTACAACACAGAATGATATMGTTTGCCTTCCCAAAAAAACCTTTGAAGAGCTGAGCATATAGGACGAATTTAAAACAAAAGTTGTTYACAAACAGAATGAATGAACACAATTACAATGTTGTAGTGGAATTAAACAAACACAAAACTAGCAAATATTAGCATTACCACATTATATAGTCTATTCTGTATTGTAAACTAATGGTACTACTGTTAAATCCAGACAGCTAAACACTGTTCTTCATGCCAATACACAGTATAAAAATTACCCCAAACTAAATAACACTTTCTAAGTAAAAAGTTTACTCACAAACTTGGGACAGAAGCTAAAAATTGAACATCAGAAATTCTGCATTACTTTCATGCTGTTCAATCTGTTGTAGCATCTAAGAATCACAGAGAGGCAGAAGCTGGAAGGGACCTTTGGAGGTCACCTTGTACAGCCCCTTGCTGGAGGATGACTGCCTAGAGCAGACTGCCCAGGACCATACTCAGATGTCTTTTGGATGTCTCCAAGGACAGAGACTCCACATCCTCCCTGGACAACTTGTGCCAGTTCTTGGTCAACCTCAAAGTAAGAAGTGTTTCCTGAAGCACAGGACATTTCAGAGGAAATGTCCTGTGCTTCAGTTCATGCCCATTGTCTCTTGTCACATCACTGGATGCCGCTCAACAGAGCCTGGTTCTACCATTTCTACATTGGCCCCATTCTTGGTTTAGTCTATGTTTCTAGATTTGCATAATAGTTTTCTAAAATTTGTATGAGTTCTCTCCATCTTTGTCTCTCATTCACTTTGATTTCCCAGCTTGTTTGCCCTGAAATTAGTCTTTGAAGAGCCAGTTTTTGCTACATGCTTCTTGAACCATAATATACTATGCATGCCTATGATACTCCCAAGTTAATATTTTCAAGAGTTTTTCAAGAAGACTATTGGGATTGTATAATCATGAAATGTTCTGTGAGTGAATTTAGTTCTTGCTTAATTGTGACCACCTATTAGTGCTGCATTTTAGTAAAACAGAGACACATGAAGAAAACAAAAGCTCTCTTGAAGGAAATTCTGCAGTTTTTTTTCTGTTGCATGATGTTCAGAAGTGAATCTCTGTGACTGAGGAGGAGGAGAGGGAGAGAAAAGGAGAGAATTTGAAAGAAAACAGACTAATTCTGATTAGACTTGCAATTGAAATAACATAAAATTATCATGCTGACATCTTTGTTGTTTTTAGAAATAAATATTGCAGTACTGGAGTCTATAATTAACATTACTGTGGATTGCTTCAGTGCAGAGTATTTAGCTGTGGTCTTAAATGGGAATATGTCCAAATTATGGAGCAACAGAACCTAACAAAAATAGATGTGCTATATCCACAGAGACACATGCTAGCATTTGGTATAGGCACTGTTTCTCTGATCTTCAGCATGATCCTTCCAAAATCATTTAAGCTACTGATCTCAGTTTGTTAAAATAAGTAAATGGACATGGTGACTAAGAGGCTCTTTCATTTTTATTTAAGTCTGTACCTCTTGCAGTAGCTTCCTGCTCACAGATTTTTCTTCAAGTAGAAAAAGGGCTCATCCCCTTCCCTTTTAACTCTTATTTAACACTTCAGTCTTTCCTGATGATTCATTCCTTCTAGACATTTTCCCATCAAATTCTTTCCGTCTGTCAAAAAATCAAGTATCTGGATTTCTCAAGAGAAGGTGCTTATTTCCAGGATCACATGTCAACATTAAGAAATCCAGCGTGTAGACAGTGAGAACAGAAATGGTATCTCTTCAAAAACTCCTATTGGGTCTAGATAGGATGGAGTTCATAGCAGCCCTCCCAGTGCTGTACCTTTGTTTTGGTGGGCAGAAAAATGTTGGTGACACACCCTTGTTTTGGCAGGTGCTGAGCAGCACTGGCACAGAACCAGAGCTGCCTCTGCAGCATTTCCCCCCTCACCAGTAGGCTGGGAGTGGGCAAGATATTGGGAAGGGACACAGCTGATCCAAACTGYCCAAAGGGTTATAACATACTGGGTCTGGTCAGGGGAAAAAGCTCAAAGGAAGGGAGAGGGGAGAGAGAATTCCAAGCAGGGTCAACCCACCATGGTACTATCCTTCCTATTTTACAGTAGTAGATAGTAGATAACTGGTTTTTGAATATGATATTGGCAAACCTCAACACCTCTGAAATAACTCTGAAACACAAAAGTGCATTTAAAGGCCCATGAGTGGTAATACAGAGATTACCAAAGTTTGGGTATCTAGACAGACTGAAAACAGAAAATTCTGAATTATCCAAAGGAAACAAGACTAGAGACACTAATGTGAGGATAACAACAATAAGTTGATCAATTCAATAWGTAATTGATCATGTAGAGATCATGTAGAGAGAAAGCACTTTTGCTTTCTCTTGAAAAAATTGATAATGTAGAGATCATTCTCTTGAAAAATTGATCARGTAGAGAGAAGGCACTTCTGGTTTCTTCTTCAACTAAACTCTGTGTCAAGCCATAACATTTGGAAAGGCATCCAGTGCTAATTTTAAGGATGGTGGATTGTCAGGCGTTATTTTATTTATTGATAACCCACATTTTAGAATAGGCTGTAAACCTTAATGTGGTTTCCACCACTAGATGCCAATAAGTGTTTRCTTCCTAAAGAGTTCTTTCTCCTGATGGCAAATACAGATTTTGAAGGGTTCATGTCAACATGTTCTTCCATTTGCTTTAGAAAGATTTATTAAACCTTTTCCTTGAATGCATATCTCAGCACTTTTTTGTAGCTCTTTTTTATTCAGTAAGTAGAGGGCAGAAACACAGATATTTTTGAAGGACTGAAAAGTCTTGCTAGATAAAGGAGACAAAAACCGGAGAGGAAATCTCTATCTTTCAATTGATTCAGAAGGAAGAACCGATAGCTAGACCTTAAATATAAGAATTAAAGAGATAAATCCAACCAAGCAAAATCAGTGTATTTTAGCAGTTTCAGYTTTTTTCACATCAATGTGAGCTATATGCTAGAAAGAAAAAGCCCAACCCAGCAGTTTGGACAAAAAACAGCCAAGAAAGAGGATTCTATTGACAAGAATATGGGTAGGAAAAGGGTCATAAACCAGTCTAAAGATAAAATCAGACACACACTTTTTTTTGTAGCCATTAGAAAAACTCCAGATGGGTGATATTTGCACCATCCTTGGACCAAAAAGGCAGAAAGAATTAAACACTCAACTCCTTGAAAAGTCAGGTCCTCATTATCCATGATCTTACAGTGCCTGGCAGCAACTGTTTAATGAGGCCTAACCAGGCATTTCCTTCTCTCTAATGTTTTTTTCTCAGGCAGCAAAAGTTCAGGAGTTGATTAGCTACATAAAGGATTAACTCTGCTCAGTAGAAGCCACTGTCCATCTGGTCTTGATCCCAAGGGAGAAAACAGGTGGTATTTGTGACGCTATAGAACAGTCTTTACACCCACCCTGAGCCACAACTCAGGAAAATGCACAAGTCATGGTTGCCAGCTGTAGTAGAGAACTGAGGAGGCTGTAAAGAGTATTTTCCTGGTTTATTTGTTTTCAGGTGGGGAAAAAACTCACCAGTGCTAGTGATGGTTCAAAACAAGACAAGTACAGTCAAACTGTTGTTGCAAATCAAAACAGCCAGTTTTGAATTCCTGTCAGGTATTTGTGCTGAACTATTTGTTACCCATAAGTTCCCTGCTTGCACAGTACAGCTAAAATTTACATTGCCAAAATGCATCTGTATTGCTGCCAAGGGGAAATAAGCRAGAGACTGAACTTCAAACCTGGCGTGGGATCTGAGGTAATTTTACCCCTATATTTGCCATTGATTTCCCTTGTGATGCCTGGAATTTCTTCCTTGAACTTTCCAGAAAATCTTACTGAACACATAAAATTAGTCAGCTCACAGGAAGATTTCGATGAATATTAAAGATATTGGTCCATAGGTCTGTGTTTTCCAGCTGGAACTGGAGATATGTTCTGTGACCCTGAATGTTGTAACCATGGTGTACCCTGCTGCTTTACAGGGAAGTAGAGAGAGACTGCAAAAAAAACAACAACAAAAAAGAGCCATATCCAGTGTGTTAATGTTGGGGTTTTTTCCCAAGAGAGGTACTCTWTTTCCAGATTGGAAAATGGAAAGAAACCTCCTCAACAGCCCACAGATTAGTACATTCATGTAACACATGAAAGATTCAACGATTTCCTACAGAGATCACCAAGTTCTTTTATGGGTCTTCTCTGGAACTGTTATATTACATGGAAATATGCAAACAGTATTTGGCTAGAAAGATGATAGCTTTGGGCTTGCCTGYTGGAGGCTGAACATTCTGCTGGGATGGATGTTTTTGTGCAGTGGTTTGTGTCCAAGGAGAATCTAACAGAGGCTCACTGCTGAATAGCCAACAGATGAACAGACATGTGCCACAGGGATGTGAACCTGAGTCTTTTACTCCTAAACAAGTTTACTGCCCTTCAAACTACTTGGAGTGGAACATCTTTATATGCCTAAGAATTTAGTCAGGTGGGATGTTAAACAGCAGCTCATGCAGACTGACACTTGATTTATCACAACAGACTACTGATAGTGGTGTGTTAGTACCTTTCAGACTCCTAGACATCAATCAAACCCCATGAACAAGTAAGTCAATATTTGTTGTGCAAGCACCATCCAATTGCTTTGTCAGTGAAAGAAGCATTGCTTTGCCAGGATACACTGAGGATTAGTCCTAGAATCCTAGAATAAACTGAGTTGGAAGAAACCCATAAGGATCATTGAGTCCAACAGCTCAAGGTGTCCTGGTGCAGGTGTCCTGTCTTTATGCAGGACACCCCAAGAATCTCACCATGTACCTGAGAGCATTGWCCAAATGCTTCTTGAACTCTATCAGGCTTGGTACCATGGCCACTTCCCTGGGGAGCCTGATCCAGTGCTCAATCACCTCCTGACTGAAAAATCTTTATCTGTTATTTGTGATAAACCTCCCATTGTCCAACACAAAATGTATAAAGCCCAAACTCTTTACTATTCTCAATGTTTTTCTTATCCTTGCATAACCAGAGAAGAGACCCAAATTATCTGGATCTTTATAGAAAAGAAGACACTAGGAAGATGAGTTGACATCACCAAAATACATGTAATAATGGTCCTGGGACTGAATGAAAATTCTATATAAGCCGAAATTCATTCAGTACATCTCTCAAAATAAAAATCAGGTTTGGACTTGGCAGAAAAAGTCAGACTGAGTTTCTTTGAAATTTGGATGTTGTCAACAATGTCTAAAATCAAACTTCACCTCAGGAATGATATAAGCAAAAAAAGAGGGATCTTGAAATATAGGAAAAAAGGAAACATATGGAAGCTAAATTTAGGGCACAGGAAGTATCTCCTCATGTATCTTTCCATTGTTACCGTTAACAAACTGGAATATGGGGAAATGCACGTACTAAGTAACAATCACAGCAATCTTGAGTTCGTAGGAGTTCAAAACCAGCCTGCTCAAACTTTTCAGTGGAGGATAAAACAATTAGAGAMTTGCCACCCTAATCATTACATCTGATTAGTATTCATCTCTATCCAGCCCACAGGATATCTTCTCAGAGTACACACATAAATGGGGACAATTTCAGTCCCTACAAAATGGGGACTGAAAGGGAATCTTGTATACCTCAGTTTCAGCTCTGCCATATCCTTGAAGAGCCCTAGCTTAGCACCTTGAAGTCTACAAAACAATTCAAAGCACTCTTTCTGTATGATTAGTGCAGTGCCAAAACCTGCTGTACTTACAGAGCACATATCTTTGCAGCTTCCTGAAGGCTGGGATTGGACAGTGTGGGATTTCTGGACCTGGTGTGTGTATTCCTTAGGTTTTAAGATAGCAATTTTTCAGGATTTTGTGCAGTCATATGCAGTTAAAAATGTTGAATGCCTTACCTTTTTTAATCTGTGSTACTGAAAAGTAAAATTAAATTTTGTGAAAGGTGTAGTTGCATTAGGATGGAAATTTTATATGTTTTATTTGAATTTACTTTTAAATCCTGATCTAAGGATCTCCATTGTGTAAGARAGAGAAAACCATAGGATCGTAGAATCATGGAATGATTTGGATTGGAAGAAATCTTAAAGATCCTATAGTTCCAAATCCCCTGCCATGGGAGGGACACCTTCCCCCTAACCAGGTTGRTCAAAGCCTCATCCAGCCTGGCCTTGAGCTCTTCCAGGGATGAGCATCTGCAACTTCTCTGCAGAAAATATTGACTCTAATCCATCAGGTCACTTGAGCAGACTTATATTTGCTAATTCAATGGTCCCAATGGCTCTAATGTGATCCCAGAACTTAACGCTTAGTATATGTCCAGGGCTTCACGGGGTTAGGACACAAATTTTCAGAATCTTGCTGTTTTTACCACATCAAATGAAACCCCTTCTGAACATCTATTTGAAAAGAAAGAGGAAATAAATCTCAGCTGTAACTTGTGTGTGCTTCCTTACATATGTAGATTGTGTGCCAGATCTTCAATAAATTTTACCATTAAAACTTTTATAACAATAATTGGAGAATTTTCAGGTATAGAGAAAAATTCAGATAACGGAAACAAAGTAAGCTAAGCTGTCATTKAATCTAAAATAATTGACATCTAACTGTGACCTGTTCCATTTTAATATTGCCACAATGTACTCTTTTTGTGAATACTTTCAACTTCAGAAACAAAATATGCCTCCCTATGAGAAAAAAAAAAACAATAAAATTTGAGCACAAAATACTAYAAACTAGTTTTCTGAGTATTGAGAATCTTGAAATTCAATAATACATCTTCTTAATAATAAATATGAGTATATGATTATGATAGAAGTCTTGTAATATGCCAGTAAACACTGCGTCTTACTATTTAATGAAGTTTGCATTTAATTTAGGAAAAAAACACATATCTTTCTCCTTCATGGAATACAATTTGCATCATATATGGAAGCAGCTTTTTTCTTAAAGTATCAAAAAAAAAGTTTTATCAAGTGCATGGCTGACCCCCTGCCTACTTTTATTTTGTGCATTAAATGTTTATCATTAACAGTTTTTTAAGTGATGGAATATGCTAATTTTTATTCTCTGCTTTAATGCTGTTATTTGCTTGATACATCCAGCATGTATTGAATGGTTAAATGAAAAGTAAATTTATGGTGTTCTTCAACAGCAGTACATACAGGGTTTGATGGTTTTAGTTTTCTAGGTGGTACTGGCAAAACCTTGACAGCTCCTACTTCTTTCTCGTGCTCCATAACAAGGGCAGACTGGCCAGAATATTTAAATGGAATATAGCTATATGATTTAGTCTGGTTGTTGAGTACTTCCATTTGCTCTTCCCAGGATTATAAACAAATTAACTAATTAACTTCTTAGTTGTTTAACTAATAATTCTTGTTTGCTCCTCAGTTTCTCCCCCTTTTCCCTTCTTCTCTGTATCATTTGGCCACAACAAAAATGCTGTTTTCTCTCTTGATTTCACTGATTCCCATCTGCATACAGTACTGGCTGCCRTTATGAAATATCAGTTCCCTCCCATATGAAGAGGAAGAGAGATGTGAAGATGAGAATTTTGTCACTTTACTCTATAAGGCTTATTTTTTTTTAATGGTGAATCTTGAGATGAGATTTCCTCTTCTCATTTCCTTCTACTTCCAGTGCACCTGTGGTACCAACCACTCCCAGGTTTCTCATTTTTCAGTCACCATTTCCTTGCTTTTAATACTGTCCCTGATACACAAAATAATCTTATTGAAAAAAGAAGCTACAAAACAATGCACACAAAACAACAACCTTTGTTTGATGCTTCCTCCTTAAATAGTCCTTTGCCAAAATACACAGTTAGGATCTCAAAAATATTCCAATGACCTGAAGACTGCCTCTTCAACTKCCCAGCATTTTCTCAGCATCTCCTCCCTTGCCTGGGCCTAGATGCTGTCTCATACACTTCTCAGATGGGTATCATGCATCCCTGTTGCATGACCTGAACTGGGGCTGTAATCCCTATACTATCAATGGGAACAGAAGCAGGCTGCAAAAATAAACTCGGGAGCCAGGGCTTTTAAATTGTAAATATTGTGGACAAATTATTTTCTATGTACATTATCATACAGTGTGGTATCTGTGCCTATTTGCCGCCTTCCTTTAACTTCAGTGCCATTTTTTAAACGAACGTCTATGATCACTAATGAGGATGATTTTATAACTGCTGAAAATAAGCAAGCACATGTCTAAGCTATCTAGGTGACATGTGACAAAATTCTAAGGGATCAAGTAGTATGTAATTCTAAAAWAATCACTGTGGATTCTTGCTGCTGCCAAGTCTGGGAGCTGTGTCAGTGCTSTACCACCACCAGGCAATTCTTGAGCAGAAGCAGAGCTGCCTGGGCAATTGAGTGTCCCCTGACTGGGAGCACGTACACAGCCCCACGTAGTCCTACTTGCACAAGGAAGGGTAGGATGTCCCTTTGATAAATTGTGTCCATCAAAGAGATTGTGAAGCTATATAACATCCCTTATCTASCTGACCACTAGCAGAGGAGGTGCAATCAAAGGAAATGGCTCATGGCTTGGATGCATCATTACATCCTGGRGAGGAAGCTGGGAGCAAACCAGGATGGCTCTTGATCTGCCGAGAGGGAGAGAGCACACCGCGGTCAGTGCCTGCTCGCCTCGGCTTCCTGAAGAGAGGATGGCTCCCCTCCAGCCTTGCCCTAATCATAGCCTGAGCACGCAGAGGAACTGGGGTCCACAGGGAGCAGCTCTAGTCCACTTAGGCCTTGCAAATAATCCTGCAGAAATTCCATTTCTCTCCTCTGCTCCAGGAAATGTGGCATATAGCTATCTGAATAGTGATATGAGAAAATCCCTGAAATGTCAATTGAACCCGTTGCTGGGAGGTATTTTTATCAATTTAATTTCTCTGTAATGTCACAACAAAAGGCCAGAAGAGGGAGAGCAGAAATAAAATTATTCTGCACTGATGTAAACAAACATAAATATTAGTGGATAAAAATAACACGTTTTGAAAATGCTTTTATATCCTTAATTGCTATCAATTTGTATGGCCAAAATTCTGTTCTGTTTGTGACATAATTAATCCAAATAATGTTATAACGTGATACTYCACTAGACTTTTCCTGTTTACAAAGCTGTGACCATTACTTTCAATTTTAACATTACATGCAAGCTGGCTGTTCCAAATGAAATTTCAAAATTGCTAAAAATAACCTTTGTGAAAATAATTTTGTAAGCTAACCTTCTGGGAAAGTTGCTCTGCTGCAAATCATTTTGAATTTATTCCATTCATTTCCTTGCCTCACTTTTTATTATAATTTTGTTCCAGTGGACTGTTTCTTGTCTACCTATAGTGTCAGTTTCAGTCATAAAATTGCTTGAACCAAATACATAAAACCACCCAAGACATGCAAATCTGGTAAGACAAAACTTTTCTAATTAAATTTTTTCAACATAGAAAATCAATATATTCTTCAGTTATGGAAGGACCATATAAGTAAGAGGAGTCTGACTTCATTAAATTAGTAAAAAAATGATACTGTATTTGAAAATGAAAAATCCAGATGTGATACTYAAAATCACTGATAGCAAAACCAAATAAAAATTGCAGACAGATGGAAATCTTCCTTTACTRTTACTGAAAATTTTATACAGACATGGTACACAATATAAAGATGTATTATTATAAGCATAATTTTTTATTCTACATCTTCAAAATTAGTGCAGTTTAGATCTGCKGTTGATGTGACTTCACATGAAAAGACAGAAAAGGCATCACAACCACCCTATCTATGAGAATTCAGAGAGGCTAAAGATGCATATTGAAAGGTTATGAGACCTGGGCTACYCAGAAAGGCTATGCCCAAGAATTCCAGCTTTCCTGCACTCTAACTCACTTTGTCCTATTTTTGAGACAAGTGCTTTTAAATGCTTCATCAGAGTCACGTGATTCTATTTTCCTGTAAGCTTCCTTTACTCACACATCCTCCAGGCTAATTGCATTTTATCTCCGACAAAGATGCTGCACATCACATCCTTCCTACCTGGGGCTTCAGGCCAAGACCTTCCAAGGGAGCAACACTGTCAACTCTCACCCAGAGAGGACACAGAGCAACGTGGCAAGACTGAAGGGAAAGAGGCTCCTGCTGCCAAGGGTCACAGGGCATTGCCTGGCAGGAAACAGACACTCTGCATGTGACATCCTGCAGCATTCATTTGGCAGGTGGGGAGGCTGAGAGCTCACACTGCATCAGTGGAAGTGTAGGGAAAAGCTTCCTCAAACAAATGTGTATCACAACAGTCATGAGTATTTATTGTGCCCTAAGTCTACAGTTGTATTGATCCTCTCCTAAAGCACCAAGGTATAAAGATGTGTTTTGAATTTAGCTTTCTACCAAATTTGGGCTAAAGAGCATGTGTCAATTTCCCTGCTTTTCTTCCTTCATATATTTAAAGTGTTCTTTGCAGAAGAGGCAAAGAAGCAGTGAGTTTAATTTTTTATGCAGGTTGATTACAGAAGATGTATGATTACAAGTCAACACATGGARGAGTAGGATTGGAATATGAATGTCTCATTTATTTATGAGAACCCTTGCATGCTGTGTATGTTACACATAGACAATACCTACTGACTGAGATAACTGGCAGGCTGAGATTTGTCATCCATGTTCAAAGCAGGCTTTTGTTATCTATCTRTTTTATCTGCTCATGCCATGAGAAAAGGGTGTCATGATCTGGTCTCCTGAGATGGTGAAGACATTGCCTGCTTCATAAGTAGAAYAATCATGGAATCATAAAGGTTGGTGAAGACCATTGAAGTCATCAAATCCAACTGTCAACATAGCACCACCACCATGTTCGCCATTACATCATGTCCTCAAGTACCATATCTGCATGGTCTATSAACACTTCCAGGGATGATGACTCCACCTCTTCCTTGGGAAGTCTTTTCTAATGCCTTACAAAACTTTCTGTGAAAAAAACWTTTTCCTGATYTCTAATTTAAACCTTCCCTTTTACATCTTAAGGCAATTGCCTTTCTTCTTTCAGTTGTTACCTGGGAGAAGAGACTGAGTCTCACCTGCCTACAGCCTCCTTTCAGGCAGTGGTGGAGAGTGATAAGGTCARCCCTGAGCRTCCTTTTCTCCAGGATAAACACCCCCAGCTCCCTCAGCTGCTCCTCACAGSACTTGTGCTCCAGACCCTGCCCCAGCTCCATTGCCCTTCTCTGGACTCTCTCCAGCCCCTCAGMGCCTTTCCTGCAGTGAGGGCCCAAAAATGAACACAGGATTTGATGTGTGGTGAAAGAGCTCATCACTAAGAAATTGCATGAAACTCATCATAGGGAAATTCCCAAGCTACTTTTTTTTTGCTTCTTCCACTTTTGTCTGCATTGGAAACTGACACCTATTGGATGAGACTTTATCCAAGAAACCAKTGCACATTTTTGATAACTAGAGCACATGGAGAATTAATCCCTCCAACTCAACTGCTCCCTGCTATTAGCACTCATCAATGGGGAGTCTAGATCAATTCCTCATGAAATGTTATTCTCCTTGTGGCTTTCCAAGCTGTTGCTACTGAATGGCTAATGCCTAATTTTCATCTAAAAGATGAAAATCTTTGGAAATGGGAACTTCATGAAGTACACAGAAACACTTTAAAAGACAGAAGGGAAAGTTAAGAAAATATTAAATCATGAGATGAGACAGAATGCTCAGSCCTCATATTGTAACCACTGCATACACACACCATGAAATAAAACACAGTTCAGGATTCAGAGAAATACTATACCTCCTTTGAAGATTCCCTGTGCTACCAAGATTTAAGGACTGCTTTAATTTCTTACGGGGAGTTTTTGAAGGTAACTAATTTTTTTTTGTTCAAACATCTCCTTGAAAGGCTAAGAAGAAGGATAGTACATAGTGAATGTTAGAAATAATCAAAAGCAGGCAGCACACTTGGATGCTGGACACACAGCCAATACCACCATATATATAGATATTGTTAGAACATCCTAATGAGGAAAAACACAGCAATACAGTCCTGAAAAGTAATAGAATATAATGTTTTCTGAGCAGCTCCAGTAGCTTAAAAGAGGTGAGGTAGGCATTTTTTAGTAGTGTTTCACTTCATCCTTAACTAATAGAAATTGGGATAAATCTACTGACTTCAAAACAATTAAATACAATTGCACTGGCTTAAAATCTGGTTTATTGATTTTTTTTCTCTTTTGTCAGAACAAAAGTAATTTTAGCTGAAGGAAACTAGTTGATTTTTTGCAAAATTGCCATAAGGGAACAATGTAAACCTGGTTAATCTCTTCATAAAACCACTTTGAAAAGTCAATTTCTCATGAAGTTTTAGGTTTTTCAGAACTTTACTTTCTGATTTCATTAGTGTTACAATGCAAAATCAGCTGTGACTTTAGTTGGTCTCAGTGTGCATCTTTCAAGATCCTGTCCTAAAAATTAAAATTGCTGTTTCTTGGGTCTTGTTTTGTTCCAACCTAAAAGGAGATATGAAAAGCAAGAAAATAGCAAGATTGGCTGTTAATGGAAAGTAGATCCTTAAATAATTCTTTATGAACTGTTACTATTCTGTCTAGAAAATTTAGGATTCTAGTATGGGAAATGCTACAGACAATAATTAGAATCACTACTGCATTTTACAATACCTCAGTACCAGTGAAAGTTGCCAATAATCATCACTGTGTTGATTCTTATATAGTGGCACATGTGGAGTAGCTCGTGTTTCTGTTATGTGTAAAAATTGGCACATTGAGCATAACAGAAACATGAGCTAGCCCACATCGTCCAGAGTGAAAAACTATTYTTATTTTGGAAGGAACTTTTCAGTAATGAGAAAGGAGCTGAGCCATTGTACTAAATAAACAATTACAAATGAATTTCCAGGACTGGGATGATTTTTTTAAGAGACAGAAATTCTTAGTGGTCTCTTGAAGACATGTGCTTTGTTCTGAAGTTCTTCCATTTGGTCTAAGGAGCAGAGGGGGAGGTGTGTGAAGGGGTCGGTATTACTGTAAAATGACTTTGTGACCCCTGTGAAGCAATGAAAGAATACAGATATTCAGAATATGTACCCTCAAATTATACTGATAAAAATGACCAAGTCAGACATTTTGTGTTCAMTTTTGTGCATGCAATCACACTTGTATTAATCCACAGATGAGATTAAAGAAGAATGAACATAATTTTCTCTAATCTCCCTATATCACCAATATTAAATTTCTCTCCCTTATACCTGCTCAGAGCAAAGGATAACTTGCCCTTCTCTGGCATAGAGCTTGTACATGTTAAAATACGTGCCAAAAAAGCAGCCTGTGTTTGAAGATACCACAAAATGAAGCATTTATCACTTCACTTGAAACTTTTCTCCAATGATTAAACATTCTCACTGTTTAAAACATGAGTTTAATGTTTAAAAATGTGTCTGTCTTCAGTTTATGTGGGTTCACTTCCAGCCACTGGCTTCTCTTATGTTGTTCTTCTGTTTTGTTGGTGCTTGATGCAGGGGATAGGGGTGCTTTCCACTAGACCAGGTTGCTCAAAGCCCCATACAYGCTGGCCTTGAACACTTTCAGGGGTGGGACACCACAGCTTCTCTGYGGAATCTGTTGCAGTGCCTCAGCAACCTCACAGTAAAGAATTTCTTCCTAATGTCTAATCTAAATCTAAACTTAAATGGATTTCCTTCATTTTAAAGAGATTTTGCCTTTTCTTATTGCTAGYAAAAATGTCCCTCTGCAACCTTCTTGTAGGCTCCCTTTATGTATTGGAAGGCTTCCTTAAAATGTCTCTGAAGACTTCTGTTCTCCAGATCGAGAAATCCTAACTCTCTCAGTCTGTCATCATAGGAGGTAATCATCTTCATGATTMCCTTCTTCCGGATTCATTCCAGCAGTTCCATGTCCTTCCTGTGCTATGACCCCAGAGCTGATGCAGCCCTGCAGGTGGGGTCTCAGCAGAGCAGAGCAGAGGGGCACAATCCCCTCCGTCCCCTGCTGCCCACAGATGTGTATAAGAGACAGGGTCTCAGCAGAGCAGAGCAGAGGGGCACAATCCCCTCCGTCCCCTGCTGCCCACACTGCTCTGGATGCAGCCCAGGACACGTGTGGCTCTCTGGGCTGTAAGTGCCATGGCTGGGGCATATTGAGATTTTTGCCCACCAGATCCCCCAGGTTCTTCTTGGCTGTTCCTTATCCCTTCATTACCCAGGCTATATTGYTAATATATAGTTTGCCCTCACCACCTTGCTCTTGGTCTTGCTAAACCTCCTGCGGCCTCATGGGCCCACATCTTGAGCTGGTCCAGGTCCCTCTGGAGAGCATCCTGTCTTTTTAGGAGTGTCAACAGCACCACTCAGCCCCGTGTCATTGTCATTGAGGGTGCCCTCCATCTCTTTGTCTGTGCCATTGCTGACAACATTAAATGACCCTGGTTCCAACATGGACCCCTGAGAGATATCACTCATTGGCATTATCTATCAAAACTCTGAGCTGCCCCCACTGCCCTCTGGATATGACTGCCCAATCACTTTGTTATCCATTGAACAGACCACTCAATTTTAACAAAATGTAAATTTTGGTGAGACTTTATAAAAGTCTTGTTGAAAGACTTTTCAACAGGTATCCTACAGATATCATGAGAACTAGATACCAAGCATGGGATAGACACTAAGAGAAAAGCAGCCAGAATAAGCTAAACTTCCAATAGATACCAAGGGTATTCACAAGCCAAAGCTATTGGAAGCCAGAAAGTCACAACACAACTTGTTGAGCTATATCTGTCTGGTACTTCTCTGGGGAGAAAGCAGAAGAATGGGGAAATGTTGGAAGGAGGACACAAGTATCACTGTAACASCAACAGTTATAAAGACTAAATAATTTTGAAATTTGAGATATAGTCTAAAATACTTTCATTTTTCATGGTTCTGACCAAAGAGAAGACAAATTCTATATTTTCAGTGGTTCAGAGGTTGACTAATGTAATGAATATTACYTTAGTGGTCCTAGAACTGATAGCATGGTTCAAGAGGGAAAAASCAAAGCATTGTCTGCTATGGTGATCCTCCTGAGCAGGTAGGAGTCAATTTTGCAGCAGCATTGAAGCTAATCATAGCCCACATACTGTTTAATCAACAGTCACGGCAAGCTTGAGGGGAATTAAAGAGCAATGCAATCATTGTGCTTCATAGTATGAATAGCATCTGATGACGCACTGCAGAAACAGCCAGAAATAACATGAGAAAGGATGTTTCACAGAACAGATTGCACCACGAGCTCAAGCTACCCAGCTTAGGAGGGTGCAGTTCAACCCTTATCCTTCTGCCTATGTTCCCTACACAAATCATGTGGGCTTGCCCTTTCTATTTCTGCTTGAAAGATACCAAGACAACTGAATACAAGAAGTAGGTGGAAGTCTCTTGACACCTGAAACTTTCCTCAGCAGCATGAGTATATGCTGAGGCTTATTTGTGTTGGGGGCCAGGGGTCCTCACCTGGTTGCTGGTGCCATCTCTTGAGGGGAGGAAAAGTGCAAGATCTCCTCTCTGCCCTACCCCACCAAAGGAGTAGATTCATGTGTTTTTTGGGTTTTTTTTTCAAAAATTAAATGCGTTTTGGAATTCTTTCTATCCTTTCTTAAAGTGTATGTGGGGTGGTTGTGAATGGCTTTTCATTTCCACTTTTTATATTTGCTTTAAATAGCATAACACATAATGTTGATATGTCCTGAAGATATTTTTTCTCACATTTGCTGTCCTTATTTTTATATGAAATGCCTAGATGATGGCTCAGTAGAAATCAATCTGGAAAGTCACCACCAATAGACATGTAGGGCATACTTATCTTTTGATATTAAGAGAATAAAGCAAAATTCCACTGAAAAAGTGTTGTGGCATAGCTGTAGGTAAACTCATAATAAATTGCAGAGTTTGTGGAAAACCATATTCAACAACTTACATTATTCTGAATACTAATACCCTAGTAGTTAAAACTATTGTGTACCTTATATGTCTGGAAATGGTTATTTTGGCAGTTTTTAAACCTGAAAATGTAATACTGAGCATAAACACTTCAGTTTACACTTAGCTAAATAGCAGTTTTTTACTGTTTACACACATTTATTTCAGAATTTGCAGCAATGATCAATTTTGTGGAGGATTATATGTGTGATAAARCTGGGCAGAACCATCTCTACTTTGATTTAGTAATTTGATCTCAGCAAGCTAAAAATCAGCTCTGCAGAGAAGGACTTGCTGGTCTTGGTACATCTGAAGGTGAACATGAGCCCTTTGGGCAAATACAGCCAACAGCACCACGGGTTGTTTTAGGAAGACTATTGGCAATTGAAGGATGTGATCCTTTCCCTATGCTCAGCARTGTCAAGGCACACCTGGAATACAATACAAGAGACACATGGGTCTGCTGAGGTGAGAGCAGTGGAGGGTCAGGAAAGAGATTCAGAGCTTGAAGGTTGGAGCATCTGCCATAAAGGGACAGAGAGATTTGGGACTGCTTAGCCTGCAGAAGAGAAGGCTCAGGATATCTTATCAGTGTATATAGAGTCCTAGTAGGATGGGAGAGACAGACTGAAGGGGAAAGGAAGCTGTTATCAGGGAAGTAGAACTAGGAAAGGAGGCAGTGGGCATGAAGTAAAGTACATGAATATGCATGTAGACTAAAGCAGATGTGACCAAACATTGGAACAATGTCCCATGGGTCTTCAATCTTATTTGGCAATGCTCAAAAGCTGATTGGAAGTGGTCCTGAGCAATGTGACARAGCCGGTCCTGCTTTGAGCAGTGGGGTGGGACTACACAAGAGTTGGATCTGATCTCACCTGTTTTGTGATGCTGTAATTAATACATTTCCCTGTTATCTGCACATGGGGATAGAGCATCTTTACCAAAATCATCTGTTTGGGTGTTGGGATTGAAACTGGGTAATATATTATAAATATGTACAGATATTTCAACTGTATGAATTCAATTGGTCTTGATTTAAAAGGAGACAACTGTATGMATTCAAACAGCTGATAGAACTTTCCTTGGAAAAGATACTGCAGTGTGATCTACACTTGAAGAATCTGGTGGCCAAAGCATGGCTTGCTAGAGTGCTGCCCTGCTGACCTGACCAGTTAAATTACAGCAGAGACTCAGAGGATATGAGTGTGTAAAGCAATGTCATGACATCTCAAGACAGCGAGTAAGATGTGATTTAAAGATCAGGATAGTCTGATATTGGTAAAGATCTGGACTCATTACTGAACTAGCAGACCTTCGCAGGGCCCTGAGTGGCAATGCAACCTTGACCATGTTTTCTATCCGCTTATACATCACAGAGTTTTTTACAGGTATTTTGGGCATTTTGTGGAAAGGTGTGGGCCATAATTCCTGGTATTTCTGTCCTCTGAAGTTCCTTGGGCAATCAAGGCTAGTGGGCCTGTTTCTTTTTTTTGTCTCTGGAGTAATTATTGCCAGTTACATTTTCTTTACATTTCAATTGACCTCAAGAGGGGAGGACTCCTTTATACTGCTGACAGTGTATCTTTCATGTGCTTTTACGACTTCTTCAAATAACCATTGAATGGAAAAGATACATTTTTTCCCCAGTATATTTAAGGAGCTAACACAATTACTTATGTTTTACAGATTTTTTAGTTGCATTCAGAATTTGAAAGAGTGATTTAGAAGAGCTAGATTATGAGTCATATGCAGTTTAATACCACAACAGTAGACAAAAGTGCTTAGAGATYTTTGCTTGGATAAGCAGTTTGATATGGAAGATTTTGCATTTGTACTGTAATGACCATACTGATTTTTCCCTCTTCATCCCTCATCTTGTATAGTGAACATAAAAACATAAGATCAGATCTGCTGCCACAAACTCATCATTTAATATTAAAGTATGAGGCTGGATARTGCTGCCAGAATCATGACCCCTCTCAATATGCAGGTTTTGTGGCCATGCATTTTCTTTTAGAATCAGGGAAGCGCTAGAAGTTCTGTTGCTCCATTTGTTACCATAGAGGAGGGATGGTCTCACTAGGTAAAGAATCCAGATTAATTCCTCTCAGTAGGAAGTACTGAAATAAAGCACAGATGAATGGTAACATACCTATGTTTCTTCACYGATTGGAAATGACAGTCTGGTATGCTTCCTAAAGCAAAATGCAGCTACTTAACATTCTTGTAAGTCATCTCACAYTTACCACAATCCACAAAAGGATGCAGCCCCAGGTTAGCATTCAGGAAACTCTTGTCTCATGCAGCGGAAGACTCTCAAGAACTTCATTAGAAGAGGCATAAATTAAAAAGCTGGGAAGAAATATGTACTCAGAGACACACTGAGCTAGAAATTCTTCCAAAAGATGATGAAAGAAATCCAACAGAACAYAATAAGCAAGGAACTGCTGATAGGACACTACCTCCCTTCCTTGGTGACAAAAGTAACTGCAGTATGCAGAGYTTTTTGCAGTAACCATTAAAGAAAAGAAAAAGAAGAAAATGAAAGTTTGAAAACTTTTTCTATCAAAACACTTCAGTTATTCATTCAGTATTAAGTCACTGAATAAAAATGCATTGAGTTCTGATTTTAATTTCCAGGCTTCCTGATTAGTCTGTCTGCCATGATTAGCCATGGCTAGTTYCTCCTGTGTTGCAACAGAGCAGATTAAAGAGGTAAAGAAGTCTAGCACATCACATGGGATGTAATCCACACAGAAAACTCTGTCCTCAAGGAATCTGTGCATCTGTGCACCTCTAGGTGGGGAGCAAAAAGCTCATGAAAATAAGTGGTAAATTAAAGCTTGCTTTGTAGCAGCTGGCACACATTCCCAGYTCAGATTTGCATAACCCGAGAGGTGTTGGGCCTCAGAGTTTAAAATGAGGCTTCTCTGAAAAATTAAACTAAGTAGAATGGGGTRAGTCAAATGGTATCCTCCATCAGCCTATGGATGGGGGCTCCCAACAGCAGAGATCTGATCAAAGACTGCTTCTCTGAGACATAAAGGTTCACTGAGTAAGTCCCAAGGAGAGTTTAAGTCTGCACAGCTAATTTAGACATGCAGCATTGCGCAGTTTTATTAGCACCACACAGAGGCTAGCCAGTCTGTCCCCAAGGAGCTCTTACCTCTATCAGGCTTATAGGTAGCTCCAATATTACATACTGAATGCTTTCTATTAAATGATGTTCAATTTTGCCAAAACATCAAGTGACACTGAGAAAGAGAAATAAATGTAGCTAAACTCAACTCTAAGGAGGGTAGACTGTAAATTTAAACTTTAGGTTCCAGGTATTTGGACATTTCACTCACTCTTTAAGAACATCTAATATACTGCTTAAAAGATTTAATAAAATAAGGCAAGTTATGAGCCTCTTATGAAGAGTTCTGAGAACTTGAACAAAATCTTTGATCAGTACCTTAACAGTTTCAAGGTGAAAATGGGTGAGGGAGTTTMCAAATACCTAACCTGGGAGTCATTCAGATGCTGGGATGGGTTTGGGTACATTTCCTAACACTTCACTAACTCTATTTTGAGAACCTTTATGAAGCATTCATTAAGCACTAAGAAATAAGAATTTGGAGGAAAAAATAAACTTAAGGCTGCACATAGCATTGAGAAACATAGGTAGCAAATGCACAATAAGAACTGTTGGAGGGAGTCAGAAATAAAAATATTAGGAGCTTAAATTGACATGGTAATACAAAGAATGTCCCCCACTGTTCATCAGACACTGCCAGGACATCAAAGCTCTCAGCAAAATGGTATTTCATGTTAAGAAATGCACTTAGGAATCTACTGATCTATCATTAAAAMATGACATCCCCCCCTTACCCATTTGACTCTGATCTATTTACATAGCACTTAGTACATTCATAAAATGTTGCTTTATTTGGCACACTGTTCAGTTTATGCAAGCTACAAGCAATCTAAGCAATTGGATTGATTCCAGTGTAGACAGGATTTGCTCAATAACTTATAGCTGAGATGTAATCAGGATTGTCTTTAAATTTTCTAGAGAGAACAGAATTAAAGGTTGGTTTTTAGTATAATATTTATGTATCTAGTATAAGTTAATGAGAGGTAACAAGCATTAATCACCTCCTGTCTGCAGGTTTTATACACAATAATGAAATAAGTTGCTAATTCTTGGATAAAGATAGATGATATAACACACATTTTGATACAAAAGGCTGAAACTAAACAAGACAGTCTCTGGTCCTGGGAGGGAAAGGAAGTAGTCCTTCCCCCAAGAGAGGTGGAGTGAAACAAAGACAAGTAAGCACTGCTGCCCACGATTCATGAAGCACATGCTAGACAGATTGAGAACCTATCTCATGTGATGAAAGACTTCCAACCAAAAAAGCTACAAATAGGCCTGGAAGAACAAAGAGAGGACAGAATAGCGCTACTTTGTATTTCACTTTTCCTTCACATAAAATCTGGACAATATCAGCAATCTGGAGACATGCTTTATTTCCCTATTTGCCTTTAGACATGCATTTGAAGATGCTTCTACCCATCCAACAGAGAAATTTTTTGCGTGATCTGTATTGATTTGTATGCTAATGACAACACATCTGTCAGACAGGAATTGTATGTTGCCTCAATTGACTCATTCTTACCTYTCTTAGGAACAGAGTAAGATTTTAATCACTTCAGCCAAGAGAGAAATCAAGACAATAAGATATAACAAGGTAACAAAAGCCTTGAAGCAGTTGAAAATTTGGTACAATTCATGTAATTATTTATTTTGCAAAGGAGTTTGGAGTCCTAGGATACATCTATATATTATTGCTTTAAGCCAAAATTGTGATGTCTTTTTGCAGCAAGACAGGCCACCGTGAATATTACTAATTTGAAGTGTGCTGAGAGGCCACTTATCTAACACACTAAGGCAGTTTCCACCTGGACAAACAAACCACCAGGGATGCATGCAATCATGATGCAGCTGCATGCATCATGCAACTCCCAGGCTTTTCTGCATCTTGCACACTTCCCAGATAGGGGTTCTGAACAGTTATGATAYATAATTTTGTGGCCACCATATGCCCAGTACTGCAGATATATTTCTGACTGATCATCCCAGATGCACCCTTTGGAGAGCAGAGCTCTCAGCRGGGCAGAGAAAACATTTGCATTCCCAGCTTAATCTCCAGTCTTCCCTCCATGGATTTTTTTAAGAGCCAAGATTTGAGATAAAACTTTCCATGTGTTTCTTGGTGAACAAAAATGATAGAATGAACTGAAATCAGGGCCAAAGGSTTATGTTTGCTAGTCACCACTAATTATAAAGCACCTACAACCTGTGATTGCTATTTGCAATAACTTGTCATGCAAGAAAACATTTTCTTGAGCTGCCTATGAATGTAGCAGTGCCAGTAAGGGCATTGTAAGTTATTAAGTTCTTTGCTCACAAGCTACAGGGGACCCTGGAAGATATTTTTATTTTCACATTAATCTAAAATGGGGTGTGTCTTTCTGAAGCAAATTCTTCCTCCCAAAGGTCAGTCAAGGTAAGCTGAGAGACCTAATTTCATGTGTTAAGTGATGCTGTTTAAACAARAAAAAAAATTTGGAAGTGATGATTTCAAGGTAACTTAGGTATGGAAAATTCTATGAAAAACAGAAAAACAGTTGAAACTACACTCTTGCACAGTACACTCTCTGGGTGCCAGATAGCCCAGCACAACAGCAATCACATCCCTTTACACAGTTCTGGAGGGATCACGATGTGGCATTCTGGGAGTAGGGTGGTGGGCACCTGCTTGGCAAGTCCCATCAAGACTAAGGAGTTACAAACATGGAAATTTTAAATTAATTCCTCTGTGGAACCAGTGTGAGAAATGTGAATGTGCATGGACAGATTTATTTATTTTTTTAGCCCAAAGCAGTGTTTGACAAATTGAGTCTTTTGCAAAAGGTAGAGTCAACATATTAACACCCCATTAAAGGAAGCAAATCATCATGTGCATATTCTGCCTCTACAATGGTAAGTAGCTTGACTGGAAGAATCATAAACAACTGACACAAGGGCCGCTATGTTAATATATTTATCTTTAGCAGCAGCCCTTTGTTCTGTATAAAAGCTGTACAGTAATTGACAAAAAACCCCAGCAGATTAATAAGCAAGTTTTCATACACAAAATTAAGTTTAGTTACCAGAAAGTGACAGTCTATGGATTTTGAATTTCTGTAGCTACAATTTCAGTACTTAAATGAATTATGCTCATGAATAACACAAAAGCATTCCATATTTGTTATGGTACTTATTTATTATTTCTTTTTAATGTTCAATAGATGATCTTTTTGTCTTCTAATTATTTTRTTACATAGAATGGGGCTAAAATAAGAATTTTAGCATCTGGGTTGAACTYCCACTTTCATCATCTTGAAAGTAAGTGTGAAGATATTTAGTTCATACAAGATCTTGGTATTTTAACTAATTTTTTCAGGCTGCTTTCAGAATTGAGATTTTATTTGTAAAATTCTAAGTAGTTGCTAAGAAAAATCTCAAGAGGTAATGTCTTTTCTAATTTGTCTTTTCCAGCCCTAGGAACAGCAATTTGGTGTAGATGTACAACTTGCACCAATGCAGTTCACTCTGCCTTTTCCCTACAGCAGTTCTGCACCAGGAGTTGTTTTCTGCAGTCTGCTAGCTATGGAACAAATGCATTCTCTATTTATAGATAAACTTCCTGTGACCCATGGAAAGATATTCTTGAACTTCCTCTTATGTTTTAGCTTGTTTAAAATCCCAGGAAAGTTATTTCACTTTTTAGCTGCTAGTCTTTTTAAAAAACCTGTATAAATGTGCATTAACTCACTATTTTTTTAAAGTGATCATTGACATACCTGATTAAAATTATAGCAGTTAGTCTAGAGCACTGCCATCATGAAAAGATCCCATATGTGTTTTGGTATCTTCTCTGCTTTTCTTAATTTTGTAAACAGTTCCTATCAACTRATAAAACAGCATAGTGCATTTAACTTGTGAAGAGATACTAAAACCAAAAGGAATAAGAACGCAAGAAGAAAGCAGTATTTTTAATGAAAGTCTGTTCTGTTTTCAAATTATATTTTGTAAATTATTTTTTAAAATATTCTGTTTTCCCAGGTAATACAACAAATGTATCTGGTTTAAATTTTATCTACATCTATTATTATGCTTCTACTCCCAGTTTTGTTGTTGTTGTTGTTTTCCCTCYATAAGAAGCAGAAGAAATTCAGTTTCAGACATATATTTTCCACCATGTAGAAATTAATAGTATAACTCCTAGCCAAAAATCCTCAGCATCTGAGCAATAATTACAACATGCCACACAGGGTTTATGACAGCCAAGCAGAACACAGAACAAAAGCCTGRGTTTCTGTTACTCAGATGGTGTTGGTTGCAATCATTTGTGCACAGCTGTCTATGCCTTAGCTGATTTTGCAGTGAACAGGGAAAGGTGGAAAGTTCAGAAGTGTCAATATTTCTCATTTCAGCAAAAATAAACAAAAATGCACCAGTTCAGAAATAATATTTAGGACATCTTGCTCCTATCCTGGTGAGTGTCAGAAATTTCCATATTTTTATGCATTTTTGACAGTTATCATCCCTAATTGCTATCATCAGTAGGTCAAATTATGAATCTTCTTGGACGCTCTCTCTGGCAGATGCATTAACAGAAAATACTTAGAGATACTTATTTTGGCAATTTTTTCTAGAACCACCGAACTCCTGCTTGCCTTTAGAATTCTTAGAAACTAGTAATACTGTATGCCTTCTGCTCACAAGAAATAAAAATCCAGGATTCAGTATCTTGAATTGCTTTGCTAATGGTTTCCTTTCCAACTTTTTTAAGTCAAGGCAAAACTTTCATGAGCAAACTCATCTGGAGTTTGGGACATTAGAGGGACAATGTGTTAGGACACATACGTATACACAAACTTTAGAACATTGCAGCAGTGGAAACATAGCCAGAAAATTTGGGAATAGCCTGGAATTCTGAAAAAAAAATTAGTCTTTACTGCTAAAATTTTCCATAATACCTAGCTGATGTCAAAATTTARAACCAGTTTTCTAGAAGGAAAAGAAAAATTTTATCTTCTTTCTTATTGAAATATCCTGTGAATTCTAGAAGAGCAGTATTCACAGAAATCAGTAGCAGCATTCAATATCGTCAAGTATCGTTGGAGAGGAGCTGGAATTGGAAATTASCATCAATTTTATACCCAGATAATTCAATTAAAAATTTCAGTCTCTTTTCCAAATTCAGAAAAATGTTCTCTGCTTCTACTGATTTCCCAGGTATACAAAATGCTAACATTGTGGGTAACTAGCTTTTGTTTTGCTTTCACCATGCTTTTTACTTTAAAAGACACTAAAATATGCATAAACCACTTTCTTTTTTACTCCCTACAATTTGTTACCTGATATATAAGACCAATAAATATTTATCTGAGGCTTATTGTACTCAAAGTAAGTTTGCATACTGTGAAGGTCAAACAAGCCTAGAAAAGGAGTTTTTGCATAAGCCGTGTAGCACATGGTTCGCTGCACTAACATAAGCAGACAACCTTCCCTCCCTCCCATCCCTCCAAATATCCAGACTCTTCAGATCTTCAGGTACTAACATGGGCCCATGTTAGTGCTGGCATGTGAGCTACTTTTAAGGCCTTGTTACTGAGCTCTGCTCTGTGCAGAATCCCACCTTTGCTAAATTGTGACCTACAGAGGTTTGGGTTCTGATGGCAGTGTCARAAGTTCCCACTGTATTCTCTCCTCTTCATTCCCACTGCCTCTGCTCTCCACACACAGAGCCCTGCATGCACAGAGTGCTGCAGACACCTTTCCTCATCTGTGCCAGGCTATTGCACTGTTTCAGTGAGCATGGTCTTGTTCTTACTTGTCTCCACATGTCTTGCTATGAAGGGTAGTTCAACTGCATCCRACTGAGTTTATTAAGCCCAAATTAAATGCTCAAAATTAAAATTATGATTGTTCCACCTTTGATGGGTTTTTTTCACATACTTACTTGATGTCTCTCTACTGCCACATCTAAAATTAATTTGTTTATACTGCCCCAGAAACTGAAGAGCTGTTCAAGGAGTRCTTCAGTATCAGAATAAGGATATTTAATTTTTTTTTTTCCTAATCACATGAATTTTGTATACTARTTCATTCTGGGAAGTTGTTGATAGCAAAACTTGACAGATGTTTTGTTTCCTTGGAAATAAAACTGAAACACACATATATTTTCTTCATAGGAGAGAAGGAACTTCAATAATTTTTTTTGAATACTTTGAAATGCTACTCTGATCTTACTTTCAAAAAAGTTCTTCTTTGGCTCTAGCTGAATTCAACCTTTCCCAGAGCCGAGAGTTTACAGCATTATTGTATAGTTTCTATCAGAAAACTTTGTATTTTAGTAAATGTTTTATGGAAAAGATATTAACATAGTGTTAAGTGCTCTGAATYTCTTTTCCCACAATTGGACTTTGTTGCTGTATTTCCTGCACTTTGCCTTGGTTTTGTGTGCTCTGTCTGTGTGAGATTACATGGGGTTTTCCTTAACTTGAAAAATCTTATCTTTTGTTGACGGGAGTGACCTTTACTATTTTTAGAGCATAATGCAAGACCCATCTTTTCTCATGAGCCTTTTCTCAGTAATGAACAATGACATCATATCCCAGGGTACTTTTAAGAAAATAGTCAGACCCTTAGTAACTAGATATGAAAGACTAAATCAAGACAGGGAAATTGAGGCCTTTTACAAGACACTCTGCTCCAGAAATTCCTTCTTATAACCACGGTAGCTTTGATTTGCCTAACCAAGCAAATTATAAACAAAAACAGTTACAGCAACATGGGTTCTATCAATCAAATATACACCAGGTTCTCAGATAGGATTAAACACTACTGGGACTTCTCTAGACTCCACACAGCAAGGCCATGTCTAGATGGCTGCAATTGCAGAAACATCACAGAATATTCCAATTTGGAAGGGCCCCACGAGGATCAAATTCAGTCCAGCTCTAAAGTGCATAGTGCACTCAAGGACTGAACCCACGGGCTCAGCCTTATCAGCACCAAGCTCTCACCACCTGGGTTGACCTCAGGGCCATTGAACACCTTGGTTACAGTGCAGCCAAAGACCATTCTCAGCCACAGAAAGAGCCAGCGCCCAAAGGGGTGAGAGTTGCACATGCAGCKCTGCTGTGCCTCTCATCCATCCAGGCGCTGTTAAATTCATACCACACTTCTGTTCAGACACTCTGATCCTAACTTTCAAGACAAGTAACTTTTAAKCAGAATATAAACCAGAAGCATGGAAAATCTTTATGGAATCCATAAGAGGCCCTCAAGCATTTCAGCCAGTGCTAGGCCAGTGCTTATTTTTACTTCTAATCCTTGCCAACATCAWAATGAAATTATCCTTCCCTTACAGTTCCACTGTCTTTAAACCATGAAATACACAGTGACTTTAATTTCTTAATGCTGAAAGATGTAGAAGGCACTCAGATACTACACTCAGTGTCTGGAGTACAAAACCCTTGAAATCAGATTAATACAATAGCTAGTCATGCACTCTGTGTGGGAGAACAAACATCTGATTGGTGCAAGTTAACATTTAAGAGTATTTGGATGGAAATATGTTGGTAGGAGGATTTAGTCACAGAGAGGGAGGAGAAGGAGGGATTGCTATTATTTTGCAATGCAAAGTGGAGCCTCCTTACTCTATAGAGGACTAAAAAGCAAAGGGAGGAAGCAGATATTCCTTCATCATGGGCATTCTCTGGGAAACTTGACTGACCTCAGTTATCAGGGGAAGAACTAAATCTGGGGCAGACAGAGAAATCCAGAGAGGGAAATATTCTGCTGTCTTGGGACAATAGGCATTTCTGAGCATCATATACACTTACTATAACAACAATGCCTTATTGACTTCCTTTGCTTATTAGGAGAACTGCCTTTTTCACCACACATCTGTTTCCCATGTGAAGCAAGAGACTTACCTTGCTAACTTCAAATATCAAAAAAAAAACCCACACAAAAGCTTTTTCTCAGTAAGCAAAACAAATGGGCTTATAAATGATGAGTTCTGAATAATGGTTAGCATGCAATGGATTCTCCCACTCATGAGGTACATATGCGCTGCATATCATCAAGAGCTTTTAATAATTTTGTCATCTAGATATTTCAGAAATGTTTTTAGATTTCTGCAATATGTTCAGCAATGAAAGTGGCAGGTATCCAATGTTAACAATAGACTCTAAGCTATGAATCACCAGAAGAAAACAAAAAAAACCTGCAAGAATAAGGTTTAGTCATATTTGTCAGAATACATCAGACCAAGCAAATGCAACCCTCAGGGTTCTCAAACTAAACCTATCAATGCAGAACTCCTAAATTCAGTGAGAATTTTTCCAACTTTTACCCTGCTTTAAAATTCAAAGTATCTTGAGGCGGCATAATTTTTATAAACAAACAAAAAATGTACTTATGAAATCTTCAGCAGCACTTGGTGAAAAGTTTTATTCTTAGCGCAGGGAGGCTTTTGATTTTGGGGGCTGGAGCGGGCAGGAAAGGAGAGGTTATGGTCTAGCATGTTGTATGAAATACTTTGGGTCAGTCTTGAAAGTCTGCATGTTGTGTCATGCTGCTTGAATAGAAGATGTCAGAGCCTGTCTCTTATACACATCTCAGTCTTGAAAGTCTGCATGTTGTGTCATGCTGCTTGAATAGAAGATGTCAGAGCCCTTATGAAAAGCTTTTCATTACTAGGGTTAGCCAGCAGAAAATCTGAAAAAAAAAATCTCACACCTGGGAGTCTGTAAGGTAGTAAGTACCTCTGCCAGGTAATGAACCTTTAGTCCAGAACCTTCCTCCATGCCCTCAAAGCACTGAGCGAGGTCCATTCTTCTCACTGTTACTGGCTGTTGTGCTTTGAAAGTCATTCTACTTCATCCTGTTTAAACTTATTGGCTGCACAGCAAAAGAATTCAAGATTCATTTGACAAAAAAGAGAAAACAAGTGTCAGCTTGGTTCAATAGCCAGGTAATGTTCACACTTACCAGGGGAGAGAGTCCTTGTAAGAATGTTTTAGGCATTTTGTCACTGATCTCTGAACAAGCTACAGGGACATGTGGAGCAGCCCATACCCTGATACCAAGAGCAGCAGGAGGGATGTGGGTTTGAACTCCCTCCAGCAGAGGATCAAAATGAACTTGGAAGCATTGCAATGGCTTCAAAATTTCACCAAATGTTTGCAATTTCCCACCTCCTCCAAATTCCATAGCCAGATCACCATGCTATTAATACCACTACATAAGCAAGAATTTCCAGCTAGTTAGGTCTCATATTATTTCTGCAACAAGTCTCATTTCCTTAGTATTATCAAACCCTCACCACTTGCAAGAAGATATCCCAGTCAGTTATGGATAGAGACAGAAGGAGCTGAGCACAAAGCACCAACATGTCACTGCACAAAATACCCAAAATTATACATTTCCTTAAGTAAATTTTCTTATTTTCAAATAAACATAGTCACAGTACAGTTTTGATAATTGTGTCGAGACCTCCTCTCTCCCTGCAGAACATGTCCAAAGTCCAGTCTTAGTACTTTCTCCTTCATTTCTCATGGAACAGCTGCTGTTGGACAGGACAGTCTTAAGAATGAAGCAGGATTGAAAGCATTGGCATCACTGGCAGACCTAACTGAAGTTCTAAACCTGTATTCAAAAATATATAAGGAGAATATTGCTCATAGAGACTTTGGAATGGTTATTTGCAAGAACTAAGGGCTCAAGACTGCAATTTCTTGCAGTGTAATACTTTTATCTGGAAATGAAATCTTATATATCTTACTTAATATACTTAAYTATTCTAGCAAGGATTTGAATTACTAAAAATCACTTCCAAGAAAAAAAAATACCACCAAATTTCATTACTAGTTTAAGTTCATGATTCCAAACTGAAAAACAGACACAGACCATTCAAATGGTTCTGTTTAAAAATAGTATTATAGGATTAAGCAAACCTTAAAAATAGTATTATAGGATTAAACAAACCTAAGTAGAGCCAACAAAGAGGATTAATTAACTGAATTTAAGTGGGAGGAAGGTTTTTTCATTTATCAAAATCTAGGAAAAAACCACAACTTARTTTACCTTATAGCAAAATGAGTTTGGTAGCAAATGATTCGTTGTAGGTTTTCCCCTACTTTCCCCTCTTCCCTTCCTCTACAGGTGCACAAGCCTAGTGAGTTTATTGCAGAGTAAAGAGGCAATGTTTTCTGTTCCCTTGGCAGGATATCGGTGCTTAGCAGTTGGTGTGCCAGGAACCTCCCTGAACAAATTCGCTGTGAAACAGCAGCACCTTTTTGCGTTGAAACAAACTGACAAAAGCAGCTACGCCACAGATGGGAAATCCTCCTGCAGTTAGTATGCATAGCTGCAAGTGTTTGGTTTAACAACCAAAAAGTAAGATGGCTAAAAGATAAATTTTCTAATCAGCTTCCTGACTAAGGGTTGYTTGTTTCATCCCATATATAACAGGGTTCTAAAGTTTCTCAATTAAGTGATAAAGTATCACTAGCCCTTAATTAAAAGTTGATAATATATTTTACAGAAAATCATTAACTCCTTTCTCCCTTTACCTAGTGGCTAAGTTTATCTGCTCATARACAGAAAGTCTGTTCCAAGTCACACTGGATTTATGTCTGCCAGTTCCTCTTCATACATATGAGCCATTTCTTGGAACAGCAAGTCATTTATGTCAGCAAGAGGCTGAGAAGTGTGAGCCTCTCTGCACCTGGAAATTCACTGTGGTGAATAGCTGTAAGAACTAGTCTGGGCAAGTAAATTCCATTGCATGGATACTTCAGAAAGTGGTTTTGAAACCAGCTTCACTGAAAATTGTTTATTTCCCCTTCACTCTTTTTTAAGGTCAAACCTTAGACTGCTACTCCTGTTCCAGAGCATTAACAAAGCCTGTGTGCTGTGCAAATACTGAACAGCCCAGACTCACCAAATATGCATGGAGCCCTAATTCCTCAGAAACCTTGCCAGGCAGCCAGCCCAGTGGTAGAACACAAAACTGTCTGATTTCAACTGCCTGGCATGTTGAAATTCCAGTGGTTCTCATCCAGGAGATTCAGCAGATCCGTTCAACAGACCTGCAAATGTAAGTGCTGAAACTGCTGACTGCAGGGTCGGTAATTGACTGGGGATGCTCCAGATCCATTGCTTCCTGGCAGTGCAGATCCCATATAACCTCCTTAATGGGCTCAGGGATAGATGACACAGCAGAAACCCACAAAGGATTCCTGCAGAATCCAGAGAAACACCATCTCTGCTGACATTTTCAGTTTRGCAGATGCAGCAAGTGTGAATGGAATCCAGCTTTTCTTTTTCTGACTGGCTTTAAATTATTACTACAAAACAGTAGCGTCAAAATTCTTGCATCACATCTGCAGTTTAGCACTATTGATCTTGTCTCTGRGCAGGAAACAAAATTGGCAGTATCCAAAGAAATATACTGAACCAGCTCACATCACACATTTTTATRTTGTTGTGCCACAATTCATATTTCAGAAGAGTCCCAGGTCAAAATTATTTTTAGCCCAATAAGTCAGTAAGCCAAGACCATCAGCACAGGTGGTGACACCTCTGGGGCAGAGTATTTAAAAGGAGGAAAAAACCTGTTGTACAACCACAGCTGTGAGAGAAGAGTGAAAGAAATAGCTAAGCAGAAATCAAAGTCAGTGAAGGAGGATGGACAGGAGATGCTCCCTACTTGAGAGCTGAGGCTCCCCTGCAGGCTGTGGAGAAGACCATGGTGAGACAGCTGTGGTCCTGAGCCCATGAAGGTCTGTGGTGGAGCGCAAACCCACCTCCATCCCATGGAGAGCCCCACACCAGGGCAGGTGGTTGTCTGAAGGAGGCTGTGACCCTCTGGAAAGCCTGTGCTGGAGCAGGGTCCTGGCAGGAACTATGTGTCCAAGGGGAGAGGAGTCTGTGCAGGAGTTTGCTGGCTGGACCTGTGACGCCCAGGCTGGAGCAGCTCATGAAGAACTGGAGCCCATGAGAAGGACTCTCTTTGGAGAAGATTGTGAAGGACTGTCTCCTGTGGCAGGCACCCCACACTTGAGGGGTGAAAGAGGATGAGGAGTGCTCCCACGGAGGAGGAAACAGCAGCAGGGATAATGTGTAATGACCTGAGTGTGTAATAAACTGATTGCAGAATCCATCTGTCCACCTCTACCACCAGGACAGAATGTGGGAGTGAAGTTGAGCCCTGGAAGAAGGGAGAGGTGGGGGAGAAGGTGCTTTAAATATTGGGGGTTTTTTCTCATTATTCTGCTCTGATTTGAATGATAATAGGTGAAAATAATTTCCCCAAACTGATTGTTTTGCCCATGCTGTAATTATTTGTAACCTACGTGACTTTAGTTTTTTCTCCTGTCCATTTGAGGAGGAGTGATGGAGCAGCTTGATGGGCACCTGGTGTTTATCATAGTCAGTTCCTTTTTCATTACTTTTTTTGTTTGTGTGTTTGTTTTGTTTTGTTTTGRTTTGAATACTTCTAACAGTTTTCAACCTCAATTTCTCATCACTGAAGTCTTCTGGCTTTGCATAGTAAAAAATACAGGATAAAAGTGACTGCTTTTCCTGGCCCTAGCAGTGAATTTAGAGGGGTGTAGCTTGCTGACTTTGCATGTGTCATGGTTTAACCCCAGCCAGCAACTGAGRCCCACACAGCAGCTCCCTTCCCCTTTGTTGGGATGGGGGACAGAATTGAAAGGGTGAAAGAAAACTTGTGGGTTGAGATAAGAAYAGTTAAAAAATYGAAAAATAACTTAATAATAACAACAATAATAATAATAGTAATAATAAAAATAAATTGCAATGAAATAAAAGTTTTAAAAAGGGGAAAGCAATGAATGGAGATGAAAACAATTGCTCACCACCAGCTGCTGGATACCCACCATTTCCTGAGCAGTGGCTCTCCTGGTAAGTTTTCCTCCTCGTTAATACACTGAACATGACATCCTGTGGTATGGAATATGCCTTTGTCCTGTTGGGGTTAGCTGTCCTGCCTGTGTCTCATCCCATCCCTGTGTCCCATCTTTTACCCTCTGGCCTCCTCTCTGACAGGGCATCATGTCAGAGAAGTCCTTGACTTAGGYGAAGTGCTGCTCATCAACAATGAAAAGATCAGTGCATTAACAACATTATTCTTATCCTAAATCTGAAACACAGCTAATAGGAAGAAAATTAACTCTGTCCCAGTCAACACCAGGACACCATGAAAGAAAGTCAGATGTGGAGCACACCCTTCTGCAGCAGCCCTCTCACTTTCCATGTTTTTTTCCACTGTAAAAAGAGCTGCAGTCCCCTTCAGTCATGTGAAAATGATCAAAAACAGATTTTGATCAGTTTTTCTCTACATATATGAGAGAAAAGATTCAGTGGGAAAGGTGGCATTTTTCACTGGAACTAAGTGGTGAAACTYAGGAGAAAAGGGCCTCCAGCATCTCTAACCCAGAGAACCCATGTCAGAGCCATCTAACAGTTGAACCCACACAAAGAGTCTGGAGATGTTATGGCATTTGTTTGGGGTGAGGGCAGTGAGGTGCAGAGCAGATTTCTTGATCTGGCACAGCAAGGAAAGGAATCCTTACATTTAAGACTGGCTGTGATTTCAGAGGATAAAGACTGCTTTATTGAAGAAAAAGAAGTCTGAAACCTCCCACCTAACTAGTAGGTCTCCTTAATATATTTTYCCTTCAATAAAAAGTGTATTTTCCTGAAGTCATTCTGTCAAGTGTTCTCTCTAGTTTAAATTGTCATGCCTGCTGTCACATAAAGAATGCAATTACAGTCAGTGCCTCTGGTGTAAGGCTAACTCTTTCAGTGWAAAAGCCTTCCCACTGGGGGCAGAACTGCAATTACAATTAGCTTGTTTGATACAAGTTACAGTGATGCAGGAAACTGACATCTTGAAAACTCAAACCTTATAACAGACTCCATTTTAAGGTATTGGCTTTGAGTAGGTTTTATACATAAAGTGCTCCTGTAAAACCCCTAATTTGCTTCCTTATTCTTCAGCAAAATATAAAGGAATCTAGCTAGAGCCTGCAGTTTGCACCACTGTCTTTACCACTCTGTTTGTAAAAAGAGTCCTCTGCTGTAATTTTTTCTATGCTTCTTTGAATATAAGCCTTCCATGTAAAAATCCCAAAACCAAATCCACATGCAAAATTAAATTAGAGTATTATGTAGCACATAGAGTACTATGGATCATGAAGTAATTTGTAGGAAGCAGTATAGCATTAATTACAGCATCCCCCCTGAAAAAAGATGGAACCAAAGCTTTTTTTTTGCTTACAAAACCCTCAAAATAGCATGAACACTATCCACCTCCCCCAAAGAAGAATAGAACACACAGTATAATTGCTGAGAAAAGCAGGAAAGGGAAAAAAAACCCAGTGCAATAAGTAACAAAACCCTCATCCAGGCATCTTGGTTTCAGCAATTCTGTTACACTTTAAGGAGAGGACCAGGCTTCTGACTTGCAGGTATCCCCCACTGAAATCACCCAGGTATCCCCCACTGAAATCACCCAGATGCACTGCTGGGAATGAGATCAGGGACAGCCGAGTCCCCCCTCCATCACCCCCAGCCACACACTCCCTTTAGCTGGAACTGGCAGTTCTCCCTCTYCCTGAGCTGGCAAACTACAGGAAGGACAGCCTGTCACCTGTCAGATTAATTTACTTTCTATCTGCTTAACTCTGACAGTCTCTGGAGTCGCTCATCCTGCAATCATTAACATTAAGCAGCTAGCAGCAGGGGAGAGCCCAGGACACGTGTGTGTGACCCAAATGTAATATTAATGGGCTGTCCTGGACTGCCCACAAGTGCAGAGAGGGAAAAGTTAAATAAGAAAAACAAGGTTCTCCCTCAGAGGTATTTCTAAATGAGTGCTWAACGAAGGTGGTTATGAGAGCTTCTGCTGTTGAAAATGAAGTGGCCCTTGGGATACAACACGAAGAGAGTATGCTGGTAACTTAAGAGGTATTTAAAAAAGCTGAGTTTGCAAGGGGAACATATTCAGCCAGCATCCTAGTCAAACTCTCRTTTGGGAATATTCATCATGTGTACAGAAACATATATAGCTTCATCTGGAAGAGGCTGGCATTTTTTCATCCTTTCCCTTTCCAGCAGAGGTAGTGGCAGTGTGGTTGATTTGTTACACCTCACTGCTTGCTGCTCTTAGTGACAAGTAAGACAGCCATGACTAAAGACTTAAAAGCACCCACTTTCTCTGCCACCCTCTTTTCCTTACTYTTCTTCTCTCCTTTCCTGGTGATTTTTACCAGCCTGACTCTCTGTTTACTGGCACATTATTTACCTCGGTCTGCTGGGTCTTGCCATTGCCTGTTCAACCTTATGCAACCTGTCCAGTGATCCACCTACGGCTTGTCATATTTCATATTTCATTCCTTTCCTTTTGTTACATATGCACATTATAGACAGATATACTTCCCTCTGTTTGTCTTCTACTCCAAAAGTAAAAAAAAAAAAAATTAAAAAAACCCCAACCACTTTAAAAGTTCATTTGAGTGTGTCAGAAAAGCAGAATCTAAAATTTGACTCACAGTAAAATTTTTAATTTGGGCTCAGAAGTGTTCTGAYGCAGACACAAACTTTCTCCCACTCTCCAGTATAGGCAAGAGTGAGATTGCATCAATACTGTTGCATTTGTATTTTCCTCTAAGGTAGTTTGTACATTTGAAATCTGGACTGCTCACAGAAATCTCCCCTGAAGCAAAGACTCCATCAGCACTGGAATAGTTGCCTCTCTTGGCTTGTGTGCACCCTAGACTAAATTCAAGCCTTTCAAGTACCRTTACCTGTAGCATAAAATTCACCTATCCAACGTTTGTGATCACTGCATTTTCAGATCCTTTTGTGTGGCATCTCTGACTACCCAAGTATTTACTTTTTGCAGTCATTTTTTGGCTACTTCTTRCTATTGATAGTATTTTGTTATTGTCTTAGAAAATTCCATACTGTAAGATTTAGGAATGACTTTCCATTTTTTTCAATACCACATTGAAATCCTGATCCTATTCTCCAGAGTTTTTACAAACTTCACCTTTGTTTTACTATCTCAATTTTCATGGCTGTATTTTGTCTTGCTTTTCTCATTCAGTTTTAGGATTCAGTGGCTGTTGATCACTAGGAGCTGCTATCCACAACAAATTAAAGAGAATAAAATATTTTTCTCAATGTCTAAATGCATGTTTCATTGGTTGAAAGGTCTGTAAATTGTGTATATCTGTAAAATGATATATATTTTTTGCACTTAATTTGCCTTCTTCTAGTCTCAAAGTAATTTTAGGAAGGAAAAAATATGCATTATTTTATTTGTTGTGAGGTTAAAGAGCTGAACAGGTCTGTCAGGAAAAGCTAGTTTTTTATTTGCTGACATAAACTGCTAATTATACTGAATTATATCTCGTAACTTGTGCATTGT
Source organism: Sporophila hypoxantha (assembly GCA_002167245.1). NCBI lineage: Eukaryota > Metazoa > Chordata > Aves > Passeriformes > Thraupidae > Sporophila > Sporophila hypoxantha. The sequence goes on from NDFG01000392.1 coordinate 12,427,106, forward strand.
GCTTTTTTATACATCTGATTCTTTCATGTATCTCCCTTGAGTTCCTCAAGTTAATAATCCAGATAGTCAAGTGTCCTCACATCTAATTAAATTCCCTGATGCACATTAAAAACCAACAAAAAATTCCCAGTCCTGAGACCATGATGGGATGATATATGTGACTGATAAGCACTATTACCTGGGGAGAGCTGCCTTACATGATACAGAGAGACATAAGCCTCACTYCTGCTGGAGAAAGCCAGCTAATCTCCTCAGGGATGCTCACATCCTCTTCTGCAATCTATTTCCATGTATATTCAGACTGCCTACACTGCAGACAGGTGAAAACTGCTGTAATTTATWCTGACARGGTGGAAATAACATCATAAAGTCAKTTTCACTTCATCACATGGTAAAACTTTAATCTTCAAGGAAAAAGGAAATTGGCTGAGACTCATCCAGTCAAAAATTAGAGATTGCATGGGCAAATATTCTATCTAACCAAAAGCCTTTCTGGGCTTGGAACCCATCTTTTACTGCCTGTAAATAGTATAGGACTGATAAAATCGTAAATCATATATTTCTGCTAGGTAGCTCATATTATATAGGTTAAATCTAAGCCTTAATTTTCAAAATTTCTCTGACTAGCAAGTAGATGTAATGGTGAATTAGCCCTTGCTCCTGTGATTAACAATTTATGATAATGTGATTATTATTGAGAAACTAAGAGGAGGTAAGTTCTAAGCATCATAGGAGTGCTCAGAAAGTAGGGATTAAAACTCTACATGATTCCTAATTACTCAGAAATATTCTAGATAAACTTATATGGCTTTTGTAATCACCACTACGACTACCTCCATGGAGCAGAGGGCTGTAGAACCCGATGGCAACAGAATAGTTTTGAATCCTCTACCATGAAAATCCCCAACAGACTTTCATTAAACTCAGGACAATCAAAACACTGTCAGAATTCCTCCAGCCTCTGGACATTGAAAACACTGACATTTGATAAAATATCAGCAAGATATCTAGCATCAAAACACTGATTCTTTGGCAAGACCAGCTTTTAGTATTTTCCTCAGAAGATGCATTACCTATGATAGGAGGGAAGAAAAATCAGAAAAGAAAAAAGAGAAAGAAYCAGAGAGGAAATCAGTGTCTCATTTGGAAAGAAGGTAGATTTATTATCCTAAGGACTTCTTTCCTCTTAATTCTTGAGCCTACTTCAACAGAAAAACTGARGTGTTCTGTGATTGCAGCTATGATTTTTATATGTCCATAGAATTCACTTACTTCTATCCTCTTTCTAATGAGGGTGTGCTGTGTTTTACTCTGTTTTCTCCTCTGCTAAAAGGGTGCATGATAAATTCCTGGGTAYTACTAACACCTGAGTCAAAGAGTTCAATTCAGATTCAATTACAGTTGCTTAAAAGCGCACATTAGTATTTGCCAAAGGTTGAGAATAGGACTGCATTCATGCTCAAATGCACGCACACATGGAGGGGGGTTCCCTACTTGAGGTTGGACAGGATGTTATCTTTCTTCAAAGGAGARGGAAAAGAGAATAGTTGTTGAAAACTGGAAAACCTAGAAAAATGTTTGACAATAGAAATTCTTAGCTAAAACGAAGGTCTTACACAATAGACCTTCTTAGTAGATGYGAAGGTTTTAGAGATTTCTGGCCATGTTAAACTCCTCCCCCACTTCCTTGGGCAGAAATCCAAAAACAACAGGGAGGTACATTGCTTGTGAGTGAATATCAAAATAGACTGAAATCCATGACCTTTCTGAACTCTGTAAGTACCTCTTTAGCTTGTAAACTGGAGTCTGYATTTACAAGCATCACCAGCAGTTGATATCTAGCTCTCGATCAGTTTGCAGGTAATTTGTACCAAATCCCTGTTGATGCTGCTGACTCCATTGAATGCTTTATTGTATTTTAGATGTCTGRGTTTACACTGGTTATGGAAAGCTCTTCAAGCTTAAGGCTTGAGACTTTTTTGGGCTTTGTATTTTGTACACTTTCACATATATGCTAATATTGCTTAAATTCACAGAGGATGATTTGAGGTGCTGCTTCCTTCTGCCTTTTTTTTGGTTTAGAAGGATGCAAAATTATAGTGACTATGGAAATATTTTGTTTAAAGCATAGAAAGATATGAAAATACAGTAAATTACAATGCATCCAGGTTTCATTACACTTCCTGTGGATGCTGGACTGCAGACCACGCATCCACGGGAGATCTCATTAACCCAGCAGCTGCGTGTCTTGTGGTCTCTGCAGATGCATTACTGAAGCACTTCAGCTAGCTGCAACCTCATGAAACACAGTAAACCCACGTACTCTTTTTTATACACTACTAACCATAAAGAAATATATCTTCATTAAAAAAGGCYATAGTTGTACCTTTCTTTCCTCTTAACAGCTGCTGAAATTAGAAAAATTTKAAGCACTTGTGAAACACAGTGCTCGTGACAAATTCTCTAGCTAAAGAATTATATTTTACAAAAGTTCCCGATGTTTGAACCTCACCCTMAGCTGCCTAAATAAATATAGAAATWTGACRGTTTCTATTCAGTTTAAATAATGCATTTTGACAAATTCACCTTTTTTAGAAGTTTTACATATTATGTTATAAAAGAAAAGTAATAGCTTCAAAATACAAATAAAGTAAAAAGCTTTTAAATTTTAAATTAAAATTAAATTAATAGGCTTTTGATTTTTTATTTGAAAGCTATTTCTCCATTCCAATTTAGGGTCATAGAAAAGGTATGGTAGCTGAGGTAACAAGTTACAGGACTTTTCTGACTCCATTGTCATGAACTTGATGGGATGAGGACCAGAAGAAAGTGCCTTCTGTTTCTTAGGACAGCTTGCATCCTAAGTTGTGTGTTAAACCTATAATGTATATTTAAAATAATTAATATTTACAACACATGGATATAAGTCACAGAAAAAAATCTTGTACCCTTTATGGCTATATTATGGCCAKTTCCCTGTAAATATATTTGACAAAAGTCTTTATTACAAATTTCAGCTCTGCACAAATATACCCCACACATACAAATACAGCCTATTGCCAGATTTTCTTTCTCATTTGTTTTTTTTAAGTGTGGATAGAAATGCAGAATTCTCTTGAGGCTCCTTCCAAACTATCATGCATTTTTAGTAGAACACTAAGTGCTGGAACCCAAGTTTCATGACGGACCCTATCACATCTTGTGGGTACAAACATAAACTAGATAATGCAAACTGTAATGCAAGCTTCCACATTCAGRGAAGATTTATTGTTTTGGGCCTGAGTGAGGACCTTTTGGACCTGTCTGCTGAGAATGGCACTAGGAATCCGCTCAATTCCTTAACAAAATTACATTTGGGGTAAGGAAGAATTGTGTCTTTTATGCATTTGTTGGTCCACATTCATATATTTTGCTCTCAAAGACACACTCCACTAAAATGTAAAATACAGASTAAGATCATACGTAAAACTAGCTTAGGTCCAAATTTCAGGCTGCTCTGCATGCAGAAGTGTGGTGTATTCTGGTTTTGAGTCTTTAGAGTTTTGAGTGCTCAATAAAGCAAAGGCTGAACTGAAAATCTTCCAGTGGCAGCCACAACACATATTTATTCCCACAGAACTCTTTGAAGTGCAGGGTAAAGTAGAGTCTCTGTGACAGCTTACTCTCTCCACTGCTTTTATAGTTGCCCTCCTCTATCCACCACCTTATTTCTCAAAATCTAACACCCTGGAAGCTTGAAGATCTCCTGCCTCTCTCACTGAGGAATGCCATCAAAAGGTTTTTAAAAGAGGGAGGCAGAGGTCTTTTCTTGCGCCCCATTGTGTGTCTTCTTTTCATCATCCTAAAAAGCATGAAAGGAAATTTAAGAAGTTAATTATTATTATTGTTATTTTTGTTATTTATTATTGTTGACTATTACTGTTATTATTATAATATATTGTATCAGCAAATAGCTGCATTAGTAATATTCACTTAGCAATAATCAGATTTTTGCACTTATTTTTGTCTTTACTTACTAAGAATTACTCTTACTGAGCAGCAACATTCTTCCACTACATATGTTTAATTTTAATATGCTCACAAGGATTAACAGCTCAGCACTTGATGACAATGCAGCGCTATAACAGACAGGGTTAAATCACAGGAAAATACTAATCAAATACATTGTTTGATGCATAGAGCTATATTTCAGAAAATATATTCTTCATCTAGCAATTTTTTCTCAGTTTYGAGACATTATCAGACTTGAAAGTGATCCCTATGCTTGATTTGAACTCATGTCTAGTTGTATAATGTCATAAATTACATGAACAATTGCCAAGGTCACTTCAGATAGCCTCATTGCTTTTTTTATTCAAGGAGATAGCCCTTCAATAGTGAGAAATATGGTATCCAGGAATTCCAGCTTGCCCTCATGTAATCTCCTTCACAGAGTGCAACAAAGAACAATTGTGTGAAGCACAATGACCTCAGATGCTTGAAGTCTCTCAAACTATTTATGAATGTGGAGTGGAGAGACTAAGCATGCATTCAGGATGAGGAAACCTTGACCAGCAAGAAGCATTTCWGTTGTGAATTATTTTTGTATGAGGAAGTTTTAACAGAATGCAATAAGTACACGTAGTGTGATAGTCAAGCAAATAACAAGCACAGACATTTTTTAGTTATTCTGAGAAAGCATGATACCTCTTCAGAATTTTGTGAGAGCAAACATGACAGGCAGTGTGAATGTCCTTGAGAAAATGCATGTTACTGTGACATGTCCTCATACACCTGCAGCAGCAGAGATCTAAACTTACAGATTTCTCCRCGCATTACTGTGATTAAACTGGTTTACTTTAATTTGTGAACCAGTGTGATGGTTGTCACAAGGTTCTTGGGGTGAAGGAAGAGATGAGATGGTCGAATCCATGATCAGAAGGCTTGATTTATTATGTTATGCTGTATACATATATTATACTAAAAAGAAAAGAAAAGGAGAGTTTCCAGAAGCTGCTAACTACCTAAGAATAGAATAGAAAGAATGATAACACAGCAGCTCTCTCCGGCTCTGTCCGAGAGAGTTCTCAGCCCTGGATTGGCCATCACCTCCAAACACTCAATCTGGGCCAATCCAGAACTGACCTGCTGCATTCCACAGAAGCAGATAACTTATTGTTTACATCTTGTTGCTGAACTTCTCAGCTCCAGCAGGAAAAATCCTCTCTGAGGATTTTTCATAAAGGAAATATCTGTGACAAACCAGCAGGTCTGTTTATCCAAAGAAAAATAAGAACATATTATTTCTTTTTGGTAAGCAACCTGTATATGTAAGTGGCTTACTGTCAAGCAAGAAATTTCATCCGAATTATCCACAGCAAGTGAGCTGTGATGTGTCCATTCCCTATACAACTGGTATTATATCTATGATAGTGTGTGTACATGCATGGCAATAGAGCAAAAATTTATACACTATYACAGTATTCAAAGAAAAATTTGTGGGCTGGACCAGAAGATCTGTCTGTGTTAGACACTTTTGCCAACTGCTGTCAAATAAAAAAGTAAGCAAAGAAAAAACATGACTTGCAGTTGTAACTCTACTTCTACAATTTACAGCATCTGCAGTCAAATAGATTATCCTCTGTGTTGTACATTATAAAAAGCAACCTCTTACATACTCGGCACCCTAAAAATTACTTCACCTCTGTAACTTTTAAACAAACAAACATTTTAAAAAATCATTYTTTTATTCAGATTAACAGGAAACAGGAATCAGCAGGAAATTTTGCACTGGAAATAGAGAGATGCACTGAAGGCAAAKAAAACTGCAGTGGGACTGTTATATGCAGGACCAAATGTTAGAGATGTTAGAAAGTGAAATAATAAAAYCTTGGGATTTTGTGTATTATATAAAACAGGTCTGTTGTGATTTATTATAACAAAGACATCTAAAYGAGTTTAAAAGCTCTTGAAATTATTCTTTTTTGTATAGATAATACTTAAAAATAGTATTGGAGGTACTTAGAACACATTTCAAGCTTTTTGAGAGAATTCTAATTTCTGTGTTGTTTGAACGTCATTAACAAGTGTGCAACCCCCATATTCTGTTGCTACTGCTAGTGCACATGGAGTCTTTGAGGCGCCGCAGCTAAGCCAAGATAGAGAAAGGATAATTAAGGACTTAGAAAATAAAAACATGGGAACAGAATGACAGTGAACTCCATCTGAGTACCAGAATAGCACCTGGTAACCACAATTGCTACATTTCCAATAATGCCTAACCCAGAATCAGCCTTATCTTCACTTAGAAATGGTGGCTGTAAAGTCTTATGTATCTATGTACATCTCCATTATGGGCCTACAGAGGTATGGTCACTGGTTATGACACTAGATAATGACTTTCAAATAAAAATCTCAGTTCTCAACAGAGAAATGTTCTTTCAAATTTTATTTTGTTTTAAGTCTATTTCTGTATTATTCAGTTTTAATCATACAGCATCCCTWATTAAGGAATGCGTGTTGGTATCTGGTGATTCCACCTATGCCTTGCAGGACAAATAAGTCACAAATTTGTGACTTTATTGAGGTATCAAGGACACACACTGTGCAAGGATTTAGAAGATGCAAGTGTGATCATATCCTTCATATCTGCGAAATAATAAACTATTTCTAAGATTATACTTCACAGTTGCAAGATGAGCATGTTGAAGAAGGTTACTYATACTTTTAGCTTTATTTATATGTATCAATTGGTGAAACAAACAAACAAGCAAGCAAACAAAGCAATTATGTGGACTACAGTGAAGTGCTGGCCCTGTGTAGTTCAATGTCTATGTAATGCTGAGCTGCTGAAGACAGAGATGCATAAAGATGCTGAAGCAACTTTGTAAGTAATCCAGATGAGTTTAGTTTAAGCTGTTTACTTTACAGAGTTTAATACACATGCCAGGGAAGAAAGGCCTCACCTTCTCATTTAAATTAAGGCATGTTATAATTAAAAATGTTAAAAGCATACACAGTAATTTTCTTCTTTTCTCCTCTAAAATTGTACTTTTCGCACAGCTCTCTCTGATATTTCAGTCAATGCAATCAGTAAAACTTTTGAATACCTGACAAGATATGTGTTTAAACAAGATTAGTGTTCTATGCATTTCATGCTGCATTGCATGCCTATTCTGCATCCTCGGAAGTCCATGTTTAARGAATTCTCAAAGGAATAGGCAGAAAATCAGATTAGGACATGAGGASATGGGAAACAAGGTGAAAGAACAGTCTTCTCACTGCACACTACTGCTGCATTTTGAAGTATTATGGTCTCTATGACCACACGATTTTGGAACATGTCACTATTTAATGRTTCTGCTCATTGGCATATGAAATCACTATTGTCCCCACTTTGCTTTCCATGGATGGATATATAGAGATATGAAAATATAACTAAAATCATAAACACTTTTGAGAACTTAGCAGTTCTTTGCACAGCAGAATTATGAACCCAAATCTCTCAGCTGATAGGTTAGTACTTTACCAATGGGCTATGTTACTTTATTCTGTAAAATGCTGATAATTAACTAAAATGTCTTGGAAGACTTTCTCCAGTCTGAGAGTAAGAAGTATGGCCCACCTTGTGATAATTAAATTTTCTTTCCTTAAAAGAGCAGCTGTGTCCCTGTAACTCAGTGGGAGCCATCTGTGGTCCTTGCTAACCCTTGAACTGTGCCTGGTGTCTGTGAGGATTGAGCTGGTGTGGGTCAACACTGGGCTATGGTGCATGCAAACAAGGAAACAATGATTATTCTGTGTCTGTATTTAATATGCAATTGTGGATGTTGCCAATTACAGCAGCTAGAGGCCTTCAAAGACATCAGTATTTGAGAAAAGAAGTAAGGCTGGAAAACTTCCCCACGTGGGGGTAGGTTTATCCTCTTTGTTTTCTGTGTATAGCACCACACCCAGACTATTTTCTGTTAAACTCTGCACAATGGCTATCATGTCTCTGTGTGCAGTGAGCATGAACAGCAAAGCACCTTTCCTCTTTTCCCGCCTGCCCCTCAACACACGTACACACTCTGAGACTCGGCTCTCAGGAAAAACAAAACAATTCTGTGAAACAAGCTAATTCAAAGTAATACAATGACTTTGCCAAAATAATCTCTACAAGTGACGAGGAGGAAATTATTTCACTTTTTGCTTTATCCAGGGGGTGCTCTTGCATAACCTGTTCACTGTACACAACAGCTCCATTCCAGTTTRATGTGAGCCATAATTGAAAGCAATGCTTTCCACAGTTTTAGGTAAAGGTGTTTTCTAACCCTGTGCTATCCACAAGRCAAGAAAAACTTTTCTCCCTTTGTGCAGGAGTGTTTTAAAGTACTTATTAAGGGTACATACAAGGGTGAGCTGCAAGTCTGAAGCTGATAACCATGCATTCAGAACTAAGGCTCATAAAGAGCTGGTTATGAAAGTGTATTATTACAGCCTAGGGGTTTGATCCTGTGAACCCTCACTTGACTTTTCTGAATACTGTCAGTGTGTTCTGATTGCATTTGATTTACATTCATAGTTTACATGAATTGGCTCAGACAACCAGCTGGATCCAGTACCTCTATTAAAAATTGAATTTATGAGATGAAGTTTATCATAAGGTTAGTATTCTCTCCAATGTCTTCATTACACTGAAGGACATGCAGTATCTTTTCAGCATCTGTACTGAGTAATAGAGTTATCAACCTTGCCAAAAAATGGTTAGAAGAATTTTGAATAGTCAAAAAACAAAAAAAAGGACACGTGTGTAGAAATTTAAGGAATATTTTAAACAAGATATTTAATGTCTCAAAGGCATATTTGAATGCAATGATGTCCCCTGTACTCTGAGCCCCATCTGGCAGACAGCAGCATGCTGGCCCAGCTGGATGACCAGGAGGTACAATGCAGCAGACTGACAGGGAGCTCTCAGACAGCTGCATTAGAGCAGTCTCCACTGCCCATATGCCCAGCCACTAAACCATAATCCCATTTTCCTTCTTAACCCCCCTAATCCTTTCAGAATCCTCCAGGAAAGTTGGTTTAGTTAAATCTGAAGGTCTTTCCTCTGAGATTTTGGGAATGACAGAGTGAAGCAGCAGGGATCCTCATATTACCAATCTCATGCAACTGCAAAGAGATGAGAATAAAATGAGCCATCACCTTAAGTGGCCTCTTGTTGTTCCAGGGAGAGTTCTAGGAAAGCAAACAGCCTTTAATAATTTTGAAAACAACACTTTCTTTTTTTCCTAAATCTGAATATAAGCCATTTCCTAACCTCTTCAATCCAGTTTCATTGAATGAAGCCCAYTTCAGTTTCAAAAAATGTTTAAGCCTTTAATAAGTTCCTGGTGTCCTTAATTGACAATTTTATTTGTGTTATTTTAGTAAAAAATACATTATGGGAGTGGGCAGGAAAAAATTGCTTTATCTTCTTTTGTAGTTTCCTTCATTGATTTCCAAGATGATAAATTGTTTGTAATGTACCTATAAATGCACTCATTTAAGTGAAGATTACTCATAACAGGATCTGAATCTGAGCGCAGTATCCAGCTGTCTCTGAGATTATCATAATGATTCTCCTTTGGGGGCAGTACTCTGCCCACATATTAACATAAATTTAAAGGAATACATAAAAACTAATATCAAGCAATACCTTTTCTGCTTCCATTGCTTGTKTGTATTCACTGCAACCCAGTAGATGAATAAATATCTTAGAGATATTTAGAGACGTCTTAGAGACATCTGTATTGATGGGGAAAAAAAYTCAATATAAAACCATAGCCTAAGGTTAAACAAAATAGTACCTTGTAGGCGTTCTGAAACAGTTCTGAAACAGCATTTTTATGTAATTATTAACTCCCATTTCTCTAAACTCTGCTTTTTCGTGTCAGAATCAGAAGATGAGATGAGAGAATGTAGTAAGATAGTCTAATTTCTGTAGTGTTAACACAAAGAAATGAGAGAAGAAAATAGAAGGAAAATTGAAAAATTATGTTCCAGTGTCATCTCCAGGTCCATTTTTTCTGTCCTAGGCTGGCTATCAGTCTAATGTTTTCTACTAAAGGCTGCTAGACAAAACAAGGTATAATTTTAGAGAAGTACTGACCCAAAATGACATTTCAGGGGATTTTAAAAATTCACCATTGGAGCTCTGAAATAAAGATTAATCTTTATGTCACGTTCCTAACATTTATTAATTAACAATTTTTTCAAAGAGCATGAGGTTTTGATTTGGTGTGGGATGGCATTGGACATGGCATGTGAAAAGCTAAATGCTTTCAGCTCCCATTATCTTTAACAGGGACAATGTGATTCTCTGCCCTATCTACAAGCACCCTAAGATTTCCATGCATWTGATGTAGACAGGATCAAAAGGTTCAAATTACCATGTTCATGTGTCATCGATGAACAAGAAAAWTTTTAAACCCTAAAGAGCCTACAGAATACTTATGTGATGCACACTTATGTGATGCTCTTTGTGAATAATACAGGTGGGCAGAATATTTTGGAACTATTCCTTTGAAATTTTGTGTCAGTTCAAAAGTACAGCTATTGCTCTCACTTCTTTGAGAAATGTTGTCACAGAGAGCTTTTTGTGTTATCTTGACTACCCATCCATTCCTGACCTGAGGAAAATGGAGGTTGTTTAAGTGCAAGATAAAATCAGAGTCACATGTGAAAGTAGGAATTAGTCTCTGAAGAAACTTGAGAGTGGTTTCAAAGAATTTTAAGACACATATTCAGTCTTAAGAAAAACCCCAACAGTTTTAGATTAAAGTAAAAGTTCATAGAAAACATAACTGTTGTGCCATGAAGAACAGCAAGTTAATGAGAAATTGAMAATTCTAATAATACCTACCCTTATAAATCATATTAATTGATTTTATATTCATTTTATGAAGAATGCCACAAACATATYACTGATGCAAAAGCAATTTGGACTGGCTTTAGGAGGGGAATGGGAGAAAGCTATGGTTTTTTTAATGGTAGCTACCCCAGTAAAAAGAGGTTTGGCATTAGAAGCTGACTTTCACAAAGCCCAGCCAATGTAATTCAATCTGCATTGGAAGGTTTTTTTGCATAGTTTTTCTTGTTTTCCTTACATGTATAATGTGATCTAAGTGGCATGTGAATTAATTCATGACTTAAGCTACATAGAATTCATGACTTAAATATGTGCAACTGCAAATTTAACAATCATGTTAATGCCTTTGTATTAAATTCTATCTAAAACAGATTTTGTTATCTCCCCATTGTCCATGAGGTATGTTTGTCATGAATGCAAACTGTGAGGATTTGTGTCTAAGCAAACAGACTCTCCTGGAACAGCACATAAAGTCTGTGTGGCTTCCTCAACATAGCCAATAGCCCTTGATTCTTTTGTAGTGGTTTCTTTATTGTTAGTTTATTGGAAAGATTTTATCAGTGATGTTCAATCTATTTACCTTGAAATAGGAATGCATCTAAGAATAAGTCCTCCCATACTATTTTCTAAGCCAATTTTTGCTGACCAAGCAGTGAAAAGATTAAAATAATTATCTTTAGCATGAGGGATGCCTCAAAAATYTGAGCTAGGCTTCAGCTCCCTTCTKTCCTGCATAGTTGTTTTTCTCCTGTCTGTTTCATTTTATTTTTGTCTTTTATGTTCTACCATAGTCACACAAGATACAACTACATTACTGTGAAGGAGAATCTATTGAAAGGCRCAGAATTCTGTTTAGAAAGAAAAAAAGAAAGGCTTTTTTTTTTTTTTATTAAGTGACTTTCTGCTCAAAAATCTAATTCTTTAATGATAAAGCAATTTCCACTGTGCTTTCCCTTGCTTATTGGCCAAATTTCCAGGAAAATGTATTTTCTGCTCTCCAGAATCCCACTGATTACCAAGGGGAGCAAGATGTTCTGCATGTCTCCAGGTCTTACTGTAGACACAGGGCTACATCAACAAGAAACTTCTTCCACCTCTCCTATGATGTTAAGTACACCCACAAAGTTTTCCAGAGAATTTTAAAATTGTTGGCGCTCTCTTAAAGTCACCTAAATTTCCTGCAAACTGGACTTGCCAGTGCAGTTTGGGGCTGAAAGGCTCTTTAGCAGCTTCTGACTTCTTCAAGGCACAACMAATTTCACAGTGGGAATGAGGAAGGTTCAGCGTGGGCACAGGGTGATACCCCCTGACCCTTTTGCCCACACACAGTCAACCTTGCCTTTGTTTTTTGCATWAAAAAATAGATTTGACTTCCATAATATACACCAAATCTCCACTTGTCACATAAGTTTCCACAATAATTACTGGACTTCTGTAAGAAATGTAAGGTATACCTTGATATCTAAAACCAGTGAGAATGTTATTTTACTGGGAAAATACTGCTTTTAATGTGCAGCATCCTCCAAACACCTCTGATCATCTAGAGTACTCAAAAAATTAGGTAAAGAATCTTACTGAAATATTTCTACAGTCTAGTTTTAGCCTTTGGATTTAGGTATTTTAAACTGACCTTCTCTGGCACCCCTTTCTCTCTATTGACTACAAGAAGAACTCCCCTCAATTATGCCTTTTTTATGCACTGAAAACAGATACACTGGTCAGATTAGACTTGTTTGGAATTTGAACCAAAACAAAACTGTGAGTGCCTGGAAAATGTCTGTGATCCATGGAGACCAGTGCCTTCAGGACTTGTTTTGAGAGCATCTGAGTGTGAACAAAATAATCCTGAAGAGATTGGAATAAAATTCTGACCACAGCTAGGAAATGATATAAAGTCTTCCTACTTGATAAAGACTTCCCACCACAAACAGAATACCATTCATAGCATTTTCTATCCTCTCACAAATGCCAGAAATCTCAGCAAAACACAAAAAAAAAAAAAAAAAATCAACAATATATAACAGCTCTACTGTCTGTCTTTATGCTATTTACAAGCTGACTCCAGACAGGAATTTGCATGTGATGGACTCAGGCAGYAGAAATTCAGACAAAATAGGCCCCATAAAAGATTTGGGGGATGTTTCACCTCTGAATAGGTGCCTTTTTTAAAGTCMTGGAGCACCCTCTAAGCAAAGAAGCACTACTCTAAAGGTTTTGTCTTGTTTTATTCTTATGAGCACTGCTTCAGGCACTAGACATAGTGCTTACTCAAGGTGACAAAACCAAGGAGTTGTAGGATGGAACTGGAAAGAAAATATATGATAAAACATGGAAAAGCACATGTTCTTGCAAAAATGTCAGTATTAGCCAATGCTAATCTTTAATAATAATAATAATAATAATAATAACAATAATAATAATAATAATAATAATAATAATAATAATAATAATAATAGTGATAAGAATGTTACACAGAGTAGCCCTTATTACATGTAGATTTGAAACTGAAGTGAGTGGGAAGCCTGGCTGAGTAAAGCAAGTGAGCCAGGTTAAACTACTAGCTAGCTATCAGTCCATCAGTCCTTAAAGTATTCCAAACATTCCCTGGAAGCAACAGGAAATTCTGGTCCAAGACAGTAACCCTGAAAATAAAGATATGTGCAAAATAGGTTTACCAAACTCCTAACGATAGAAGAACCTGCCTCTGTGATCTAACTACAGTTTTGATGATCTGCTTACCACCCAGCCCAGGTAAAATATCTATATTGATTACAACTTGGCAGCAGGTGCTGTTTTTACTGTTGTCATGGCTCCCTTCCCACTACATATCATCATGCCATTCACACGTTTAATTAAATACATATCTCCAAGTGAATTCTGGTTACAAGGATGAGACAAAACTTGATGCATTGAACTGGTCCAGGGCCATTACTTGCATTGTCTATGTTATGAGCAACAGTGCACTTAGTATCAAGATGGTAAAAGCTGCAAAAATTAATGGAAGGTTCCCTTAAGTGAAAAAAAAAAATTATATCCTCCTTTTTATTTCATCTGTTCCAGGGCCATCAGTGGTCTTTACAGTACATTTCTTCCTTTATAATTATTTACGAGAGGACTTCTTTTTCTGTTTCTGGCTATCATTATTACTTGTTTATTTTAATTATTCTCACATCATTATTACTAGGTTATTTTAAGCATTCTCTGATAAATATAGAAGCTCCTGTTTACTAAACTTCTTCAATTAAATTAGACTGTTTACAAATTTTCTTAAATTATGGATCCAATTCTGAGGAAATAAGGAAAATGGAAAAAAGCCCTATGAAACAACTAAGAGAATAAAGGAAATTACATGCTTACATAACTTAATTACATAATATTACTGATCRTACATAACTATAAAAAGATCAGTGGCTGTAAAAATTCTTCTAACTCAGGGATTCAAGCACTACTTAAAAAGGTTTGACATTGTCTGCTTATTCATCTTTCTTAGCTCTGTGTGGCAGGTTTCAACAGAAAATTTCTGGGAAAAAAATCTGGAAAAATTACAAGAGATGGTGAGATCAGGTGGAGCTGGGAAAAGGTTATTTACCCAGTTCTTCATTGCAAGTAAAGCTACATTGCCAAGGTCTGGAATACAGATTAATTTTAAAGATACCTGTTGTGATTACCTCATATAAACATCAGTTTTCAGAACAAAGGCAGTTCTCAAATGCCAAAGATTTTATCATTCTTCTAGTGTAGAAAAAGCATTATTGTTCTGTTGCAGAGAACTAACAACTGGAGCTAGCAGTCAGAACATTTTCTTCTAAACATATAACCAAAGAGCTTCACTAGAGTGAAATTTATTTTGGAGAGGCATATAAGTTACAAATGTTTTCACAGGAAGCTTTAAGAAGTCATTGGTCCCCTAGGCATCTTCAATAAGAAGGGAAGGAGAAACAGATTGCAAACTTTACATGTGCTAGCTAGGGACAAGTATTTTTAAGTAATTCCCTTAGTAAATATGTATTTAAACGATTTCATTGTTTTTGTTCCATAACWGAAAAAAGAATACTGAAACAGAATTGGGTTCTACCAGCCTTTTCTACTAATATCTATGTCTGGTTGGATTACTTATCAGCCAAGGCCAAACCTTCCATGGCTGTAACCACAGACTGCATGGCAGAAAGATGCAGGGTAGGCAAAGAGCAGGAGGGTAGAACAGCAGCCCTGTGGTCTGGCTTATTGTCCTGATTTCCCTCCTCACTCAGCCAGACAGTGTCCCACATTCCTGACAGCGATCTCAAGGAAAGACAAGGTAGAAGAATGAGGTGTCTGTGTTTGCCAAACAGTGGACACAARGTGGAGATACTGTATTTGAATTTCAACATTTGACACAAAAAATCCCTAAAACAGGGACAAAGCCAAATTTTAARTTGATGATCATTGCTGAATGCCATTTGGAAGGTGGATTCTGAGTGCACTGCTGCTTACCTTTTAACCTCCAATCTTCTTCACTAAGTTCTATTTCAATTAAAGCAGAAAACTCATAACAAAGTAAATCTCACAAGCTAATTGGTAAAGGGTACTATTTTTTACTTTTTCTTTCATTGACTGTGGGAGGTTAACACTGTCATCTTCCCAAATTGTGGACGAAACCTGTGAACCTGTGTATCTCTCAGACCTGATTTARGGCCAAAACTTGATGCTTCTTAGAAAAGGTTGGCAAAATTAGTCTCATAATGTAGGTGATCAAACTAACACAYTTAAGATGAATTGCTCTTCTTACCTTAGAGTTCATTATCACTAAGCAAATAAATTTTGGGTCAGGTGACCCTCCTTAAAATGTCATATAATATGAAATAATCTTCTTATAGCCTTTCATGATGATAAGAAGACAAGAAGAATTAATATTTAAGAGCCATTCTTTTATGAGCAGAAAGGATAACAGAGAAATATAGGTTAACATGGTTAATAAAAAATATGTAGGAGTGGAGCTGTAAAGGGAGTTGATATTTTCTACAAGCTATTTTATAACAATATTAAAATGTACTATGTGAAATTGAAATGTTTCTYTGAATTAATCAAGTCCAAAAACAAAGGGATCTAGCAAGTACTGTGATGTACAGATTCTTTTGATATGTCCCARGAAGATGAAATTGCTTGACTGAAGAGGAATATCTATGGCCAGATGAAGGTTAGACCATGGGTATTTACACCCAACACAACTTTTAAAAGTTTATAAGCCTAGCTGCTAGAGGAGGGAAAGCCACTGAAAAGAGAGAGACACAGATGGAGAAACAAGGGCATCCCTCAAGAATACCAGATATACAGATGTCCTAGGGCAATTCCCTAAACCAGAMCAACATATAACACAGTCTGCTAAATCATGCTGCTATGAAGGTGCTGTGAAATGTCACAAAGTTCCAGCATGACCATCAATCTGCTAGAGAAATGGCAACTTCTCCACTTTGAGAATTTTTTTGCTTGTTTTTCTGGTTGGTTTTTGYTTTGTTGTTGGGCTTGGCCTTTTTTGTCCTTTGTTTGCAGGGATTTGGGTTTGTTTGCAGGTTTATTTAGAGTTTTTTATTTCATTTTTGGCTTGTGTGTTTTGAGGTTGTTTTTTAAATAACTAGCAATAACTAGGACCAAAAGTAATACTTTGGTTCACAGCATTTAGGCTTGACAGGACACAACCTGTTTCTTCTACCACCAGTTCAGCAGAAATGAAGAAGGTGATTCTGCTTTGTATGTGCAAGAATAGCTACCACTTCAGGTGAGTGAGAGAAATTGGAGGGAATGAAAAGAGGTCTGATAGTTTCTCTTTTATTGTGATCATGCTTAGAAGTTTAGTCAGRAGTCAAGGCCTAACTGCAATGAGTTAAAGTCATTTTATTAACAGGTTATTTATAATCTTAGACTTGAATTCTGCCGTCACTTTTGCATGTGCACAACTTTCCCATTCAAGACAATTTCATAAGAGTCATTAGTACTATTCAKATTAAGATTAAGCAGATCTTGAAGAATAAATAATAGGACTAGGACYTTGGTGTACTTTTTTGTGTAATCACAAATGACAGTAGTTCTGACAATGTTCTATAAAATATATGGAAAAAATCTGAACAAAGGAAAGATACATATGGTCACAAGCCTAGGTCACATCTAGATTTTGCCAAGACCTTTCACTTTACAAACACTTGAAAAGCTAATAACTCTCACTGTCAAATACCTGCCACATTTTTTTAGCACATATAATTGGGAATCTGGCATCACAAAGGATTTTACTGAAAGAAACCACTCTGAACATATATTCATACAAATACAATGTGAATAATATGCTCACAGTGGCTCATTATTTTTTCTTTTTGGGCACAGGTATCTACACAGGGTGCACAGGCATGGGAATGTGTGTAGGATACACAGGCATGGGAGAGCTCCCCACTGCCTTAGCAGGCAGCCACTGGTTTGGCCTTCAGGTGCATGACATACATCTTGTTGAAGGTAGTTCTGCTTGTGCAGACCCCTTACTGATTCTGCAGCATCAGACTCTCTCCTGCTCCAGCTACATCTCTGAATTACAGGCTCAAAACCAAATGGCTGAACAATATCCTTTTAGATCTTGCTTCACCTGAATTCCTTATCCAACAATTCCTTGTCCAACACTTTGCACAAAGGCAAGTGTTTGCTCCCTAAAATCCTCACTTCTCACAACCATGTCATTTCTTGTCTGTAATAATTTTCTCAGAAAAGAGCCATTACAAAACCACAGTGATATACTAAACACTACAAAGATTGTAATTAGGAAGTATGTGAATTTAGATTGCTTCCTCCTATCAGACAGAAGGAACAGACAACTTACTTGTTGCAAAGTTCATCACTCTTAAGACTTTGTTGACACAGAAATAAAGAAAATAGCCTAGAAAACAAAATGACAAAACATAGTTAAATATCTGTCATTAGCATAAAAAAGATTATTTCACTTTTTCACTTAGAGAGGGAAATTTCAGCCAGTTGCCACCTGTGCATAAAAGATATATAACTAATAAATTAAACTCAATATTTTGAAAAGAAGGAGAAAAACCAAACCAAACAAACCAAACTGAAACTACCAAACAAAAATACCCAACATTTTAAAAAGTGGAACGAAAGTTATAATAAAATGAACACTTAAATATTTTAGTAATATTTTAGCAAGAATCTCTTCCTGAGTAAAAAAAACAAAACCTCAAGCTTATTACACCATAAATGAGAGTCACAGGAAACTTATCTGAGAAAGGAGAGATTAAATAACATTTAGCCCTGCATAGTGATATCAAACCCTACAGAAGTATAAAATGTCAAAAAGAAAGTAATTTCATATGGCCCTCTATAACACAATAGACTAAAGAAAATGAATATATTTACACAATAACACTGGACTTTCAAAGTACATCAGCATGTCTCACATTGGTTTATCTACCAAAATGAAAACACACCTTTCTGAAAATACAGTCAGAAATATGCACTGAGCACCTGAAAAAGTTTTTCAATATAATTTTTGTTTGAAACAAGACAAAAAAAAKCCCAAAAAACAAAACAAACAAAAATGYAACCAACACAAAACAAGACCGTAATCCTCCGGTTTAAGGTTTTTTCCCAAGCATAAATTAAAGAAAAAATAGACAAATCTGAATAAAATCAGGAGTTTTCCTCACATACAAAATCATGGAAGAGGAAGAGATTGTAATGAAAGATAATTGCTCTTTCACTGCAGCCATGCCACACAACTTTCCTATAAATGATAACTCAGAAAGTTTGGTAAATTACAGAATAARTTTGATATTACGTCAAATAAATGAAAAGCACTAAAGTATTTTACCTGTTTTCAAAATAGAAGGTTCATACAAACTGAGTCTCTGAATTATGTTTTGTTTAAACCCTAATTATATTTTGTGCAAACCCTAAATATATATTTGACAGAAACTGTAAAACAAAGAGAAGTAGCAGCTCTCTGATAACATAATAAGTGAGAACAGATGTATATGGAAATTCAAGGAAGAAGAATACTCCTATCAATTATCAGTGGGTAAAATTCTTGAGCTATTTAGGCCATTCCTTGTATTGCTTGTAGCCCACTGCAATTTCCTATTGCTATCAGCCCTGTAGAGGTATACTTGGTACATTCATTCATTCTTCTGCTACTTTGTCTCCATATATTAAACCCACAAATATTTCTTATATTACTTTTGAGCAGCTCCACCCAGGATGTGGTAAATTGAGACATACAGGAGCACAGAAGACATTTATTTTTTGGAAGAATAACAGCTTTTCTCTTACAAATTAAACTGACTACCAAGCTGAAAAGTGACACTGAGCATGTTTACCCATTTTGGAATTGCTGTGAAACTTCAGTGTTCTCCAAAAATGTTCAGCCTCAGCGGTGATCCTTTTACGTCATCATGTGCAAGCACAACATAAAAATTGGAAAATGCAGGGCATTTCAGCAATAGGAGTTTAGAACTTTGGAATTGTCTAGATTAAGCTAAATATTTGTAAAAATARCATAGCATAACTTCTGATTAAGTGTGCTGGAGGTACCTTCCTGACACTGTAAACACCAAACCTGTAACTTCATGCATGTCATCAATTTTGAAGGCTTTCAGGCAGCTAGATTTTGTGGAGTCTTAATCCTGTAAACTGCTTTTACCTTATGTGTAGAAAGTTGATTGCACTTCAGAAACAAACCTTCAAAAAGATGCACAATTTTTGTGTGCACAGCAAATCCGATTAATTTGACTTTTCTTATGGCTTCTGGGCAGCACTGAGCACAGGCTTTTGGGATGATATACAATCACAGGGATGAAAGGCTCCCTTCATTTCCTGTTTTAAGATTCCCTTAGGGGAATATTTACCTTATAACTGAAAATCAAATAATGTCAGCACCTTGCCTTCTGTGCTTCATTAGAACAGTTTATGTATTGCAGTTTGATCRAACATCAAAGATGAGTTGCAAAAGCCATTACTCACTGTCACATTCRCAATGAAGAACAGCATTGAAATCAAAGGAAAGTGCAGCTTGTGTTCCCTTGGTAATACAGTCTACTCTTTGTCTGCCAAAAGTCTCATCTCTGTTTGCCAGTCAGGGCACCAGAGGCCTAAATATTTGCCAGTACATTAAAAGATTCTGTGTGTATGTAGACATTGCATGGCCTCAACCATAGAAACTTCAGCTGATGGAGTAAACTTGTATTTTTAGGGCCTTCATCTGGCTTCTGCTCTGGACTCAGTGCAGAAGTGAATATGGGTAAATGTTTTTTATAAACGTCTTAAGGGTGATTTTGGGCCTAATTTCCCTGTCTTAGAAATCTACTGCACAACACTGTGTATTGGCTTGTCACAAAAGTCTCATGGATGGTCTCACCTCTCTACTGCCTCTTTTTCCCATGCCCTGCAAATGCAGAATGAAAGAGAAGAGGTCTCTCTCTGGCAGCACTGGTATCTCTGGCAATGCCTTAACTTGTGTTTGATCCTGTTGCTGCCAATTCATTACATGATATAATACTGCTCTCACTCAACAGAGGAATTTGCCACTTTTCTTCAAAATGCTACAAACCAAAATAAAGCAAAATGAATTTTTCACAATGAGAATGGAACTATATSTTCAGAGATTTTGTGGATCTTCATCCTTACAGATTTACAGGATAAGGCTCTGGACAACCCAAGATGACTTTGCAAGTAACCTTCCTCTGATCAGTGGCCTGCACTAAGTGCCACCCAGATGTTCCCTCCAAGCTACACTCTGCTGTGATTCTGATTTTTTAAAGCAGCATTTGCCAAATGAAGTGTGTAATTCTGTTTCATGCTGTGCAAGGGGAGCAAGGTGTTTATTTTTAACATGAGGTACTCTTTGTGTTATGATTGCTGTGACATCAGTACTTCTCTGTTGCTTCAGTACTATCCCGAGTAAAAATCACAAGTGAGGAACTGTTTTAGTGGATCAATCATATCTCCAGAACTGAAAGGTATCTGACCACACAGTGATGGCTAGAGCAAGTAAAGTAACCATCAAAAATTACTTTAGTAGAATCCTAAGGAAGTTCAAAAAAACAACTGGTAGCCACAGCCTGAAAAGACTGAACTGACTGTCTCAAGGAGCATGAAACTTTCAAACTTTGGAATGCCTTTACATTTATGAAGAGGTGAAAATAGCATGACACATTTTCCTATAACAGCTTAGATCCACTTTTGTGCACAGTGAAAAAGAAGATTTTTGTGACACTAAATGTCTGAAAATAGTGTCAATTTTTCTCTACAATCAGCAGTTATCATCCAGCTATGTGTAACAGAAACCAGAATGCATAGAAAAGAGCACAAAAATAACCTTTCCTTAAGAGTTGAATATTGTTATTTTTCATAACTTGATTTTTGGTAGCTATCAGTCTATTTTCCCTTACAGAAAAAGAGTTCTTGGCCTGCAAAACTGACAGACTGAGYAAAACCATACATAAAGTACAGCAGAGATGAAAAAACACTGCAGTTGCCTTCTTGCATTTGAAAAGTGTGCTTTCACCATTATAATATTAGTAAGTGAATAAAGTAATTAACAGCACCTGTTTAGAGTCACCGCAGACATGTCTGTATTCTGCACAATGATACTAAAATGATGGCTTACTGCATAYACTCTCTTTCTCTAAACTTGCATTTTGCTCCCTTTTTGGATGCCAGCCCAGCCTTGGGTTATTCTACATAGAATATATTTCACTGCAGTTTGCTAGCTGGGCTAAGTTTTCTAGCATGGTACTTTGCCATAGCCTTGTGAATCTGCCCCTGAGATTTCTCATAGCTAACCCTGATATTTCTACCTGACAATCTGGGAATATAAACCAGGCAAGTTTTTTACTAGATTTTTAGCTGTAGAGCTCATCTGGGAAACAATACATTTTTGGTGGTTATGTAATTAACATTGACTAAATAATTTTGAAGTTGACCTAAAAAGCCAATTTCATGACCTGTTCATGAAAATGTTTAGTCAAATGACATTAAGAACTTGAATTTTTAAAACGTGTAATTTTAAAAGTATTTGAATAGAGCATTGAACTACACAGTAACTCCTGGCACTGAAAGAGTGCTTTAGATTTTCATTTGTCTTGTGCCACCCAATTGCTTGCAGTGAGCTCCTTAAGTGCAACTGTATTGATATATTCTTTTTGAGGAAGATTTCTCAGTGTCACATCAGTGACATAGGATTAGATATTCTTTGAAGTGCATTTCATGCATGACAGTTTTGACCTTAGGTGAAAGCAGCTGTGTAGAATGCAGACCTGGCCTCATTAAATGACCAGGAAACCTCCCACTTGCTTAAATTGTTACACTCTCCATTTATAATGAAGTTGTAATTGCATCTCAGCTTCTCTGCTGTACAGAGAAGCAGCCAGCTGGTGGATATCACCAAAACCACTGGTCAAGCTTCTCCATATCAGGTAAGTCTCTGATGTTGGAACTTTAATCTACAGGATCATTTAAGTATCATTCTGTAACAAACCCCTGTTTTCTAACTCAGCATCCTGAACTGCTTTCAAATCCATTTTTAAACTTACATTGGATTTACTATGCTTTTCATTTCACCTACTTTTATCTTGCTGGAGTATTCTAAATGGAATGTTTTGAATGAATCTACTCTGAAGGTTTCTAAATGGTCATTAGGCACTGTTTTCCACTGGATCAGATATGAATATATATAAAACAGTCTMTGAAGGATTGAAGTGCTGAGTGACCCAGATGAATATTTCAGCAATAGTTATTGTCAGCTGAATGAAAACAGTAGTCCCTTTCTCTGATGCAATGATTTTCAGCTTTGAATTTGACACCAAGAAAAAGAGGTGAGGCATCCTTAGAATGATTAATGCTGCCTTCAAAAGAATTACTCAAGTCAAAAGTGTTTGTGAGGATGTGTTATGTACAGTGAAAGTGTCTGTATTGTATCTATTTGTACAGGGCTGATAGGTCATTTCCCTTGGAAGCTTAATACATTAAAAATTATATAATACAAATAATAGAACATGCAATTAGTAGATAAAAAGGATTTCCACTCAGATGATAAACTTTGATAGTGACATCACTTAGAATTTCACTCTGAGAATTTTTTTTGCACCCTAGCTCAACTGCAAGCATTACTTACYATGACATAATCATGAGGGTAGCATCTTAAATGTCATGATTGCACTTTATCTGGACTACAGGTTGCCACTTAGTGCTCCAGTGCACAGATTACAGTTATGTCAGAAGGTTCCAGCTGAACTCAGTGGAAAGGCCATAGTAGCCTACCTGAAGTAGAAGAAAAATATTATCCTGCTGAGAATTTTATGTGGAGCTACCTTGGGCATATCTACACAGAACTGCAATGTACAGGGTGGACACAGAAAAGGAGCATCCCCTGGAGATTGGCAGAGTCTCACTGTGGCTGTGATTCAACCTTACAGCTTCTCCTTTGGCAGAACTATTTTATGAGGTTTCTCTTCCTCCCCTTTCACATTCATCCAACTCACTCTGTGAAAGAATATGGATTAAATTAAGCCATCCAAAGGAAATTTTTCTTTTGAATTTAATTTTTTGAAAATAATAATTTCATTGATTGAAAGGGTTCCATGATTAGACTTGCCATTCTGACTAATGGAGTCAATAGCATCCTGATAGTAGAAACAAGTAATTTGGGAAAAAAGGTAATGAGAAAGACTTAACCAAGCAGGATTTCTGGAGAAAATGTCTGTGGAGTGATCTCTCTGATGTGGGCATTGTTCATATGGAACAGTTTGAAGAATAGGGTGATTAAAGCACTGAATCTGCTTGCGAATAATGCCTCAATGCAAAACACAGAAAATGTGTTCTTCTCACTGGAAGTGTGCCAGTTTTCAWATAGCTTTAAAGTGAATTATTTGCTTGGAGAAACTGTAAGATTGTACTACATTTGAAATATTGCCTTTSGTGTTTTTTTCAATGCTTATTGTCATGCTAGGTAAATATAAGTAAGTAATGGGGTAAGATAGTTTGCGAGCAGAGTTAATAGTATGGCGGGACTATATACATGTAGAATTAATACTGGAAGATGTTAAAATACTTTTAAAAACCTATGTGAATAACACTACCCATTAAATTAGTAGACATTTCTTTTAATAAGTTAATGGTCATCTCTTGATCATTGAAAAAATGGGAAAAGGTTTATAAAATGAATGAATTTGGTTTACGTTTTTGTGTCATTCCTTTAACTAGTTTAGGCCATCTGTTGTGAATAGAARTGTATTTTTTGCATTCTACAAGTAGAAATGGGTTGAGAAATCTTTATGGCTGTAATGCTAATCTATGATGATGCTAACTGAGCTACTGAGCTACTCTTTGCAATATAAAATTAACAATATAAAGATAAAGATGGACTATATGGTACCACTGCTGCAAATGATTCAAAGAAGATAATGTTTTTTCTCATTAATATTTGATATTTCCAAAGCAAAAAGCAAGCAATCAGAATCATGTGTTTCTTCACTATTTAAAATTCTCAGAATAAAATTTCAATTCTAGAAGGAAGTCTACTTCTTTCTGAAATGCACCAAAGTGTAAACTGGATTTATAGAGATTATTTCTGTTTTGAGCATCTAGGATCGAATTTGTCTTTTCTGGCTTTCTGATCCTCCCTTCATCTAACAGTTCTTTCTTACTAGGAGTTCACATACCAAAATGCTTTGAGATAGGAAAAAAACCCCAAAACAAAGCAACAAAGAAATTCACTCATGATAGAAATTATGCTGTGTGAGATCCATGACTCCACTGACAGGAAAATTCTCWCTTTATGTCTTTGAAAAATATATATTTCTATATTAAATAAAATATTAACACCGAATAAAAGACATTGTTGCCACTATTATTAACACTGTGATTAAGCGAGAATTCAGGCAAGCAGCGAGTCACTAATTGAAATACTGTGGTCAGCCTGCTGACAGCTCTGTCCAAGAAACTACAAGCAGAAGTGGGTTTGCAGTGCATTGGTCTTTTGAAATCCTAGTCCATGTAAAAGATGTAGGAGCAGCACTGGAATATGATTCATGTTGCTACAGTTTATCCCTACATAACCAACATCAAAGACTAAACCTTAAGGACAGATATTAGGGCTGCYCAAAGCATTAAACAGCTAACTTCCTAACAAGACCTTTCAAATTTTATAAGTTTGATCTGTAGCTGGTGTTTCAGCAGTGTTTAGAATTATCTAAACAGAATGTTTTGCTTTAAAAGTAGTAGCTTTATTAAATTTAGTTCATCTGATCTGAAACGTTCAATGTTAAAGATCTGAATTAGTCCACAGCATGAGAATCACACCCAAAAATGTTCAATCTCTGAGAAAAAAATACAGAGAAAAGATAGTCTTCCCCATGTCAGAAAATTCAGAATATTTTGGAAACATCTAATGATTTCTATTTAAAATCTGGCAATCTGTTGCATTTATACTAAGAATGTGGCTTGTGTTGTGGCAAAAGTATCCTAGACACTATACCTGCATATAGCTCACTCAGAAATATCTGGGACAATCCCCAAGACTGTAACTGCAGGATACCATGGGTGGTAGACACTACTGATGCAGGAGCAATGTCAGAAGCAGGGACAATGTATTGCTGGAGTTCTCTCTGACCTTTGTTTTGTGCAGGCAATGAGAAGGAGATGCAAAGCCCGAGACTCAGAGGAAGAAAATACAAGAGGCAGATGTGGGAGAACGATGCAGACTGCACAGGGAGGCACAAGTGCCAGTTGTCTTGAAGCTGTAAGAGAGGAAAAAAAAGCTAGGAAGAGGCTGAAACTAGACAGGGAGCACAAAGAAGGAGATAAATTCTGGATCTGAAGCACATATGAAACATGTGATCTAGTGAAACAATGCCATAAATGATTTCCAGGGGAGGCAGACAAGCCAAATGAAACTGAAAGTGATTAAGCCAAATCATATGGATTTATTCCACTCCGATGAGGGGGAGACTGGGGCAGACTGGATGTGAAAACTGTTATCATGACAAGTGTCCTGAAAACACAGCTACTACACATTCTTCTAKTATAGCTTATTGAGCATTTTTGTGGGTCTGTCTTAGTGAATTAACATAGAGGTCAAATATGTGTTCAAATTTCAAAGCACAGAGAACATGGAAAGAATGTGTGGAGTATCCAACACTGCTGGAATGTAAGTACAGAATGTGGTAAGAAATTCTTCAACTCCCTGAGATTGAGATTTTGATACATTTATTAAATGTAATTAAATGAATGCTAGATGCTAGAAAGGAGGGGGAAAAAAACCCCAATCCACCCATAACTCAAGCCTTTGCCATCAGTGTAAAATGACAGTTATGTTTCCATAGCAATAGAAACCTCTACTCACACTGCATGCCAACTAACACATCCAACTGTTTGACATTAATTTAGTTTGCTATAGCAACCATATTTATACTAGCTTATTTCYGCTATCAAAATTAATTACAAATTATACCCAGGGCATCATAGTTCTGATTTCATTAATCTCATAATATTTTTATATATCTGATAATTGAGAGTTTGTAAGGACTAAGAAGGCAAACCTCTGAACAAGATTCTGACTGGAGTGTCACAGACATTAATAGAGAGCAACACCCCAGGATSCAAGATGTGCATTCTGGAGTAATGTGTGTGTATATAAGTTATCATGTACAGGAAAACTTGAGGGAAATGTTCAGTTACAACTTTATCTCAGAATGTAAAACATTAGGAGGCATAGTTGTTGGCATGAACAAAACTGTAAATTGGGTCCTTCATTATGTGAAGAGAGAGTTGCCATACAGCATGTGTTTCACTGAAAACAAGTAACTTAATCTGGTTTTGGAGGGGAGAGTAGACTGAAACATCTAATTGCTTCACTTTTTTGGGGGCTTTTGAGTTTGATTGGAGTTTTTTGTTTGCTTMTTTGTTTTGTATTTTTTTGGCACYTATGATCTTTCTTGTCAACCTTGCTCTTGTATGAARGAGACAATTTCATAGCAATGACAGCCCTCCAGCAAGCCCTTCTAATGTCTGGTGCAGCAGAACCAGCTGTTACTTTGCATTGTGTTCTCTGCAACTACAACCGATAGGGCTGGGCTGAAGTTTCACTTTGAGTTTGTCAGATTACTTCACTGCCTAAACCATTTCTGCACCACTCAATCATCTTCCCTTCACTGAGACTTACCTAGGCCCTTTTAAGAGACAAAGGTGTTCATTCATTTTAATGAGCACTTGTTTTCTCCCAAATCTGAGGGATTCAGTTGGTCATTTGGGTTTAAAATTATTCCTTTTTTTCAATTTCATGGAAGTTTCTTTAGTATTTTAAGAGAATCACAGAATGATGGATCTTCAGGGACCATCTTTCCCAGTACACCTGCTCAAGCAGGSTCACCTAGAACATGTTTCTCAGTACCATGTGCAAACAGCTTTCAAATATATCCAAGGACTGAGATTCCACAACGTCTCTGGGCAACCTGTTTCCATGCTTTCTCACTCTCACACAAAAAAGTTTCACCATTCTCTGACGAATAAGCCTTCAGCTTTCTCAGCAAAAGCATAACTTTGTGTGTATATATACACATATGTGTGTATATATGTATGTATATGTATATTTAACAGCATACACTTCCAAAGGTAGGGCTTATTTACACGCCTTTTTAGACAAAACCAAATGATGATTCCCTGAATACTGAATTCTCAATAGCTCTTTAACTCCTGAAGTCAACTTACAAAGCCTTTATCAATGGTCTGTAAACAATTCCTTAACAATGTCACCATGACAGAACTGGACAACCATTAGAACAGTGCCCCCAGGATCGTGACGAGTGGTACCCTCTGCAATGTGAGTCTGCAAGGGCTCAAGAGACAGCAGACTCTCAGAGACCAGAGAGATCTGCAGATGGATGTTCTGGGTTCTCCAGTCTTCCTTATCATTCTGCCTAGTAAGGAAGTCACTAGAGGTGTCCTATCTCTGTGGATTTTTTTTTTTAACTTTTTATTTCTAAGGTTGCAAAAGGCACCTGAACAGACACAGAAACCAAAAGTGCACATATTAAACAAAGGAAGGTGAAGMGGTTCTTCATAGACAAAATTCTGAAGTCCCTACTCCAGTGTGGTCACAGGTGGGGAAAGCTTAGATGGATTAAAAAACTGAGTGGACAAAATCACTTAACATTTAATACTGAGAACTCTTAAATGAAAATATATTCCCATTCTGCTAAAAAAAAGAGAGTACTGTTTTTTTTTAGCAGGGGGCCAGAGTATTGAGGTCAATCAGCTGCAGGGAACTTGGCCCAAGCTGCACAGTACTTGGTCCCAGATTTCTTAAGTATTTTC
This sequence comes from Sporophila hypoxantha, assembly GCA_002167245.1. Taxonomy (NCBI): domain Eukaryota; kingdom Metazoa; phylum Chordata; class Aves; order Passeriformes; family Thraupidae; genus Sporophila; species Sporophila hypoxantha. The sequence goes on from NDFG01000392.1 coordinate 12,455,310, forward strand.
TGTAGTTCCAAAATATTTTTATAAGTTTGGTATTGGACAGTGGCTGTAAATAAACAATGAGCAAGMGCAGTTGCAATCCTTCTAGGGATGATTTTACTGCATGAAAATGAGGGGTTTAATGCATTCCCTGCAGGACAGTATGAGGGCAGCTGTGTATGCTGGATTAAAGATAGGGGAAAGCTGTAGAATAATGGAGTCAGACCTGATGCAAGCCTTTTTATTTTGCCAATGGGAACAGTCCTTGGCACAATARAGTTCCTTTGCACAGTTCTTGTGCACTGTCACAGAGATGGAGTTAACCTCAGCCAAAACTATACCTCAGGGCATGCTTGCATGCYTGCAGTTAAGCATCATGGACACAATACTCTCACTTAAGCTTGCTCWCCAGCCCAATACAAAGCAGCTCTCCTAATGGTGCAAAAGGTTGGCATTTGACAGAATAATGTTGGGAAGCATCAGTGGCTTCTGGTTRCTTTCCTACAGCCTTTCCAAAGGATTTACTATCTACAGAGTACTTAGCTAGATGGACTGTGGTGTGGTTGAATACAGACTTTCTTGTATTTTTTAAGTTGCTCTGGGTGTAGAAACTCTGTTAGAAAGCCTTGTTCTGACAATGAATGAAAGAACTGACTCCAACTGAGCAGTGGCTATTTCTTCCTTTCTAGGACCACACTCATTGTACTGTTCTGAATCTGGCAGCTGGCTGACGTCTTTTGTTCCTGCCTACATCTTTTCTTTCATCCAATTTCTAGGGCAACCCCACATGGAAAGAAAAGAAAAAGCCTCTGGAGAGCACAGAATTAGCATTAACTGAGTATAATTCATAATTATTCATGGTCACAGATTCATTTAAATTTAAAAATTAGTGTTCTACAGAGAGTATATTATAATTCTATACTTTCTTGAGATGTATGAAAAAATGTTATATTCTTCCAGCCATGACCTTAACACACATGTTTTTTAGCTAATGTTGTTTTATTGTTTGATCCTTACACTGTGTCTACACATCTAGATGTGTATATTCTTCCAGCCATGACCTTAACACACATGTTTTTTAGCTAATGTTGTTTTATTGTTTGATCCTTACACTGTGTCTTCCCTGTGAATCATTACTAAATTGAATGCTGTACCAAGTGTTTTGAGCAGATTTTGTGCTGGTTCAGTCTGCTTATAGTAGCCAGCCTGTTTTCTGTAAACAGTGGTGAGGGTAATTTTGTCTTGTTACCAAATACACATTCCTCTTTTCCCCTGAGCAGTGCTCCTGGGAAACAGCCCAAGAGGGTGGAGACAGAGAAGGAGGTGGATCCACCAAAATACTCTATCTGATTCTACCAATATCTCTTCAAAACTGTGGATCTTCAGATACTTTCAACAATGTCCTTCCTTGGGTTATCTTATTGACATGCCAGATGCCTGGAAAAGGCAGTTATTTCACCATGACGGTGCAAATATTCAGCTAATGTTTTTAAAGCTCAGATAAATKTATAGAGGAAAGCACCATAGATTGGTGTACTGGGTGCAGATTTCTGCCTAGGATGTAAGCTATGACACCATTTGGGCTAATTTACTTCATCATCCAGGACTCCATGCCCTGTGGTTGTGTTGTAAATAGCCAGTGCTTCAGTGAGAAAGGTGCCTTCTCAAGAGGCCATTAAGAAAAGGTCAGGAAGGGACAGGACTATACTAAGGGATATTTATAACYAAAAACAAAAGTAGCACAAATGAAGAAAACAACCTTGAGTGTAAGCACACAAGTTGTTATTTCAGTTTATATACGTGCTTTTACTGGAGTGCTTGGAATCATCACCACCCTATTACATATTGTAACACTGAGGCATAAGGCATGTCATATTACAAATAACTATTAATTTTGAGAATAGCTCTCCTCAGTCCTTAAACCTGTTGAGAAGCCACAAGGCAAGATATTTTTTAGGGTAGTGGAAACCTCTGTGTTGTATTTTTACTGGCTTCTTGTGGTGTGTCAGTAGTATCACAAGCACATACACACATAAACCTGTTTTTCTAACACAGATTTTTTATTTTTTAAAGAAAAAAAGAAGGCTTTATTCTAATTTGATAAATTCACATGCTAGACACTATTGCATTGGAGGAGATATTTCAATCTCTGTCCCTTCTCTTGGACATATCTCTGGGGTAAGCATAAGCCAGACTTGAAACTTTTGCTATGCCTAGTTTTGGAGTTACTTTGCCAGGAACTCCCAGAATATGAGATGATGATTGTTTGATTATTTCAGAGATTTGTATTAATTCTTCAGGCTCTCCACAGTTTCTTYCAATAAATATCTTAGTAGCAGAAGCTCCAATTACATATTTCCTTCCTATTCCTCCCTCTATGAGCCAGTGGCTCAGGATGACCCTGCACACTGGATAGAAGAACGATGGAGCTGTCCTGGCAGAAAAATTGGAAAATTTGTAGTATTGATACTTGARACCTTTTGCACTGAACCTGTGAAAGAAGAAAGGGGTTTTCTTAGGAGTAGCTGGTGTCAGACAGGCCCATACTGGAAGCAGCTGTGAAATTTTCAGAACACAAGGTGGAACCACTGAAGAAATAGCTGTATGTGCAAAATGTGACTTCTCACTGCTCTCTTAAAAATGCATCAGCAGGCTGCGTCAGCCATGCAGGATAAAGCAGCATTGGAGGAATAAAAATGAGGTCAAGTGAGRTATTACTTTATACTATTTGGTATCACAGCACCTGTGGCTCCTGCTCCAGGAGGATCAGCTTACATTCACAAGCAAAACTTTTAGAACAACAGTTTGCATCCATCACCTGATCCATTTTACAGCATGGGCTTACCTGCAGAAGAGGCAGTGGCCAGCACTGGTATAACCCTGTCTCTTATACACATCTAGATGTGTATAAGAGACAGGGCCAGCACTGGATATAACCACCAGCTCTCCCCTCTTCTCGCTGGGATGGTGTGAGATGGAAAGGAAGGCATGGGTGTCTTAACAAGGGAGTGTCAGCTGCTGAAAAGGCAAGTGCCATCTAATTCCAAGAAACTGGTCCTAAGTACAAAGATAAAGAAYGGAATTAATTTTGCTGCCTGTTTTTCTATAAACCTGTTTACTCTGAAAAATAGTGACTGACTGGTCTCACTATGAAAATTCATGATTTAGCACCTCTGAGACAGAGCACTGGATTGCAGCATGCAACCCCAAATTTATAAACAAAAGGCTGCCTCACTAAGTCATTAAAATATAGATATCAGTTAATAAAAGAATGCTAACCCTTGGAACTGTAGAAAAAGTAAGAGCTGGAGCCAAAGTTGTAACATTTGCTGTTAGAGCAGTAGAAATAGGATAATGACTGATGCAGAAGTATTTTTTCTTTTTTTTGAACAAACATGGTTCTGTTGGGACTACAGGGTTTTTTTCAGCAGGGAAGCTATCAACAGTGATCTGCATTTCATGACAGGAAATATATTCTGAAGCAGCCTTTACATACTTCCCCCTTGATCTATCCAGCCTTGATATAGTACATAGGTGGAAGATTTGGCATAAAATATTGAAYAATAGCATTCCATTTGCTTACTGCAACTTTCATAAAACCTGTTGTGAGAGTTCACACATCCACCCTCACAAAAAAAATATGGAACAGAGAAGAGAGACATAATTCACCACACACTTTGGGAAATACAAGCATTTTTGTTATGGTTAGGAAATGTATGGTATATACGGGATATAGTATCTGGTGCTGRATTTTGGAGTTTTCAGAAGAAATATATTACATCATTTGGGAATTTATACTGGATCCAATCAAATAAATGCAATTTATAGTAATGAAAAAAAGTGCTGGGAAATCATTTGGTGAATGTTTATATATTTAGTATACAAGTGATGGTATCACCATCATTTAGCATTAAACAAACTTAGCTGTTAGTCTTGCCACAAAATAAGGAAAATAATGTTATCTAAAAAATTAATTGTGAGTCTAGTTCAAGGCCAAAAAATATGTTTATGTCAGGTGACAACAAATTCAAGGAGTACTAATATTTGGTTTCCTGACCAGCATATAATAGACTGTGCTTTCAAACCTTCTTGTTGTCAAGATATATCCTCATTCCAATACAAATATTGCTGAAGAAACCCTTTATTTCAGTTAAGAGAACTACAAAAGCAAACATTAACTAGTGTTGAGATGTGTAACATGCTTCTCAGACTCTTCAGAAAAGAGAACTACTAGTTCTAGCAATAGTCTTGTAAAATGAATTACTTAATTGGAAAACAAATGTCTGAATATRCCCAGTGGTCCTGGTAATGTTGTGTATTCCCCTTTATACAAAGGCCTTGTTATTTTCAAAGTTTGACCAAGGCAAATTTCCTAAGAAAATATATTTTCTATTTTAAAAGCTGTTTTCAGCCTCTAGTGAYTGAAAGGTTCATTTATTGTGAATTCTCAATTATTTATTCCATGAGCATTTCTTGAGGTTTTGAAGAAAAGAGAGTTGACAAGTATGTTAAGGAGCTCTAGACCACAGTAAAAATTCAATTTCACTTACAGCTTTTCCTACTTCACTGTGCTGCATACTGCTTGRACTAATAAACCAATAATTAATGAATAATTTCACTGACATTGGCTAAAATACACAGATACGAAATACTAGGTGTGTTAAATCAGACCAGTCAGTACCTTGCAGAATTTGGAATTCTATGGCATTAGTTTGGCCTCAGAAATAAGCAGTTGCACCAGACATAATTAAGTGGAGCTGAAWTAAAACTTTTTTCCTCACTCTGTTTTTGTCAGTGGGTATTGGCTCATGTTGTTCTATTGAAAGTGGGTTGTTTTGCAGCAAAGAAAYCAAAATTTAAGGGAACAGTGAGACAATGAGAAAGGAGCACGGACTTAAGAATGAGGACAGGGTTGGTGTTTGGACTGGACTGCAGACATTGTGTTATTGCCCTGCTCCAAGTGCCCTGAGGACACTGAAGGCCATGRAGACAATTCTGCTCCCCATAGTCCAGACAGGCACCTGGGCTATTTAGTGTCTTGCAGGTCCTGTGGTCAAAAGAAAACACCATGAATTAGCTCTTCCCCATTTGCTTTCTTGCTGAGCTCCCATTCAAGTGATACACAGACAGATAATARCTTCCAGAAGCAGAAGTACACCTATATTTAAGTACATTTTTCAGAGRTGACATTTGACATCTCTGTTTTAAAGACTTCAACTTACAATGAGTCCATTATCTATCTCTATAAACTGTTCCTCATGTCTAATTGCTCCTCAAAGACTTCTCAAGAATTTTCCTTGTATTTAAATGTCAAGTTTGTCCAACTTGACTTTTTGCCCTTGAGTTTTTTAAGACTGTTTCAGCAAGATTTAGAATGTCCTGACTGACAAACTTCTTCCATGCACAAGCAATTGTTACACWCAATGGTCAAATCACCTCCTTGCCTTTGCTTTGATAATCTGGAAATGTTGGTTTTATTAAGATGATTATTAAACAGCTTGTATGCAGCAGCAATWTCTCTTTACACCCATTTGTGAACCAATTAATCCTTAACAAGGTCACTAAGCTTGACCCTGCTTTAATCAAGATGTTTTTCTCTTTGTAAGGATGAGAGTAAAGAACCCCAAAAGTAAATATTAGAGCTCTGAGGACTTCACAGATAGAAATTTGTGTGTCTATTTTTTTTCTATTTAAAGTAATTCAATTTTAGAAAACATTTTTGGTGGAATAGAAAAATTGTACATTCTTTTCAATATCAAACCCTACAAAATATATTTTCTGTTTTCTGCTTAGGCATGCCATTTAAATTAGAAAATATTTTTATAGAGAAAAGCAGGAAAAAATTCAGAATGCTAAAAATGGTGTGAGGGCCCTGACCTGGCGCAAGGGGTCATGTTTTCCCAGACACCCTGTCTCTCCCTCTGGGGATAAAGATGCTTTTAGATGTGTTCAGGTTTGAAAATTTGGTCCCTGTTTCACAAATAAACTCACAGTATGATGCAACTTCTATTTCTTACCGAGCATAACATCATTGATATTGAAACACCTCAATAAACAAAAAGGGAGTATYCAACATGTTGTCCCTGTCAGAAATATCTGGTTAATTTGTATTAGAATCCTCTTTTACTTTCTCCTGCACATGTAGTCATGGGATTTCTATGGGGAAGAAGAGGACAGGATCAGAATTTTTTTTAGTTAGTCCTTCCTTTTCTCTGCTGTTCCATGTAATTTTTCTTCAGTCATGTAGTATGCTGCTCTCTTCTCCAGCTCAGTCTGGAGTTATCTGAAGCTTCACCAGTTTATTCTGTAGTTTTCTCTGTACAGCAGACATTGAAGGTAGTAGTTTGGGTTCTTTATAATATAAAGGATTACAAATTTTCACTGTACCACTGAAGTTCATCACAACTTTATGAAATAAAGAAGCACATGTTAAAATGGGAAGATTTAAACAACTCATTTGAGCCTTTCCATTTTATTAATTTTACTCTGGCAGCATTTTAAAATGCTGTAACTTGTGATTCTTCAATAATTTRCTATTTTATGTCACTGCTAATGAGGTGTTTAGGCAGGTAGACACAGAGGAGGTGATAATAGAACCTTTCAGCCCTCTCAGATTTTGTAAGAATATTACAGAACATGTGTTTTTTTGCTTTTACATCATTATGAGAAACTGCTTACAATAGATTTGTGAGAGGAAARGTTCAGAGACCATTAAGTATCTAACAGAACTGGCTGGCAGAAGCATTACTCCTGCTGCTCTGCTGCCATAACTCAAGTTTGACCTCCAATTTACCAGCACTTACTGTACACTTGGTTTCTTTGAAGTTGAGTTTACTTCTCATATCAAATGATGCAATAATTTTTTAATGCTAAGAAAAGTCCCACTAACCCCTAGACCTGATAAAAATTCTGTGGCYCTCAAGTGGGAGCTTTCCTTTCCATTTCAGGAGACTTTGGACAGAATTTAGTGAAGCAACCTTCAGATTAATTTACTTTAGAACAAGAAGCATGGTTTAGATGCATCCTCTGAAAAAAACAAGTTAAATAGCTGAACTGCTTAACTTCTGCATAGGAATTATTCTAGTTTTTTCAACATACTATTTATTTTTCTCATAATTTCRTCATTATTCCCTTTTAGGAAGCTAATTGCACCTCTTATATCTACCTCATAAAATTTAAAATAAAATATGTCAAAAGAAAATACTTTCCCTTGATTAACTAAACAACAAGCATATACCAGGCAGCAAAAAATCCCAAATCTTTGAAAACTCCTGATGTTTCAGATATTATTAGATATAGGTTTAATTCCTTTCCATTCCTTCTCTACCCTCCAATTTTGATTATATCTCTCCACCTTACAGACAGATACTGCCATTTAAGAAAAAGGTTAGTCTGAAACTTATTTGCCAACCGCTTTGAAATATTTTATAAATGGAGTCAGATTATCTTATGTGATGATTAAAACCAGGTTTCTATAATGAATATGAAAGAGAGTGAATGCTATAAATTATAATAGACACATCAAATTAAATTAGAGAATTGTGGTAATTGAAAGAACTTGGAAGGAGGATTGGAAGGATCTTGGAAGGAGGATTTACACAAAGTATGATATGTTGGAAGAAGCTTAGAAAATTGTAGTAAGAACCATGTTCTCCCTTTTGGGTGACTGTTTCCCTTGCTGTTCTTCATCTGTTTATTAAGGAAGCAAGAGATGTAACAGGAATGCTCACACAGAAATAATCTTTACTGGAAAACCACCATACCATACCCTCTCAGTAAAGTCATGTGATTGGGAGATTAACTGAAAAAATTTAGGAGGCCACTAATGTTAAAAGTGCTATGAATAAATCATGAGCTGATGTTTTCCACCAGGAGTGGAAATGGAAATGGACTGCTTACATTCTGGAAAAAGTCAATAATTGAAGATCTATTGGATATTTATTTGTGCTTAMTATTAAGGTAATCATCTGCAGCCACCATACTTTTAGTGGTCCAACTTGACCAGGGATATTTTGCTACCACAGGCAGAGGTAGTAGAGAAATGACTAAACACAGGASCTGAGAGGAAGAAAGCTGCTGAATATAACCAGGACATGATGCTTGCATATATGCTAAAAAGGAAGAGCTTTAAAGATTACAGCCCCATTACAAAGTTTACGTGCCTCTGGAGAGTCGTAATTAGACAAGAGCCTTCAGAACTGAAATTTTGAATAAAAAGACCTTCACTCTTCCTATATCCTCTCATAGATCCCTAAAGCTTTGCTTGGTCCAGGTTTGGGGGCATGGTGACCTATAAGTACTAGGCCACCAGAAGTTTCAGCACTGAATCTAATGCATGGTAACAATGCAAATTCATGGGCCCTATGTCATAGTATTTTCCCATGCACAGCCCTCACCACACTTGTCACTTCACTGTTTAACTATCCACAGCTCAAGCATACCAGCTGAGCATCTGAATGGGTACACTGGACATAAATCATCTCAAGGGAAGCGGGCACAACTTCTGGAAAGGTGAAGCCAGGATCATAAAACCCCAGCACAAGGCAGGATGTAACCCTMTGCTTTTGTTCTCTACTGAAAACATAATTCAATATTTGTGAACAGAAGCAAGACTCTGTCTGAGGTTTTAAAGGTCAAATGTATGACCAACACTCAACCCAAATGAAGGAGTTGTCCAGTCACAAGAGTTACAGTTATATTTTCCTCAGCCCAATTGGCTTGAAGCCTTTCATTTTTAAATTTTAATAAAGAGAAAGAAARACAAAGGCTTTTTCCAATGAAAATTAAATTTTTCAAAATTTGAAACTGGACCTGTTCTGATAACTTTCTTCCCATTCAGATTTAGAAGTTATAAGCATTATATTTTCAATAAATATCTTGTTAATAAACCGTACTTGAGTGACAAATTTGAGTGGGTAAGAATGAGGAAATTTTGACCATAACAGTAAAAAAAKCCCAGCATTTTGAACAACAAATCTGATTACATTAACCACATGCTTCCTTCATAAAATCTTCATAGCAAAAGAGATTAACAGTACCATTATTTTCAACAGACTGCAAGCCTAGAGGAAGAAACAGCTGTGTGTTTGGGAAAATGAAAGATCTTTCTGTACAGAGAAAAAAGTACCCAATTCAAATGCATAGTTCAGGAATGCARTACAGGTGAAGGTTTTGCTTTTTTAGCTTTTCATTTCAATTAATTTGTTCTCGGGCACGTGACCTGAGCTGAACATCTTGGCATAAATTCATCACAGCTTATCCTGTAATTATGCTCCTCACTATAACTGAGGGGAAAAGCAGCATGCTTTCTCAAGAACTGCTTTAGTAACAGCTCTTGACAAACATCTGAGGGGAAAAAAATGAGTCAAACTGGAGGGACATTTTCCGCAGTCAGAATCTCTAAAGGTCAGTTAAGCAAAGCAAAACATCTCACTGTTTCTTTGAATTTAAATCTCCTCTGCTTAGTTGTCCTTGAGACCAAAATGGCATCTTTTGAAGTGAAGGCTGATATTTCTCTGTTGATGATTCTCATGTATTTTAAAATGAGACTAGCACTGCAGCCTTATGCTGAATGAATCAGGTACAAACCCCAAGAAAAAAAAGCTGGCCAAGATGCTGGTGCTGACATTATTTTTTTATCACTGTACCTTGTTTAGTTCACCCTGAGTCTTACATAAACTCCCTTACCCACAAGCCAACTGATTCAAAAACTACCAAGGCCAATTATGCATCACTGGCCATGTAATTCCACTCAYTTTTCTGTTAGATGTCAAGTTTATAAAACCATAGATCAGGCCAGGATGTATCCCTTCCTACTTATCCTCTACTAAAGGCTGGATTAAATGATTGTGTATGGAGCAAAGAACATTTTATTTTTCAATTTAGGAGATACGACAAAGTCTGATATCTGAGGCCATAGACAAATAGGGCTGAAACGAAACCAGTTTTTCACAGGCTTTCTTTATCATATTAGACTACATGAGAGATGCAGAGATTGCTGATATGTTCTGATGCTTTTCTTGGTGATTAAACTCTTTTTTCCACATGGATTTCCACTCTCAACAACTCTCAGTCCAAGACTGGTTAAACCATGTAGATATTAGTAAGAGGGTTACCCATAGGATTGCATCAAGGACCTTGTAGGTACACAAATGTTGCAGAGATGAACTCAGGATGTAAATTCCAAAACTACTGTTACAGAGGTAATGAGTTTAAGATTAGCCTCCAAGCTAAAGCTCTGAGTGACACTTCTCTTAAATGTGTCATTTCATTCTTTAGTCTTAGGCTTTGCCTAGAGATCATGCTATTAGGGAATTGTCTTTTGCTCTGCTCTGCCAATGCATACTGCCTGTGACCACCCTCAGTCACTCTGGCTCTTCACTGTCACACTGTGTCTGGCCAGTGTCTGACCTCTAGAGTGCCACAACTCTCTTGTCCACTGTGCTTTCCTTCTGCCAGCCTTGGAGAGAAAGTTGTGGGCACTTGCCTCAAAAACTAATTTCTTGGAACTAGGTCAGCTCATGTACATTTTTGCCCTGAATGTGGCAAAAAGTTACTTCTATTTTGGAAAGCAAAATTTGTGTTTTATGACTCTGCATAAGCTCCTGCCAGGACACGTTGCCAGTGTTTGGCTTTAAAAGGTTCACTGAGGGCAGGAAACATGGAAACAACAGTTCCCCAGAGGGTAGCAATGTGTCTCAGCAAAGGGACAGGGATGGAAGAGACCTCTCCCTTTCCAGTGTTTAGGTGAGATATGCTAGCACACACTTCCTGAAATCCACTGTACTGAATAGGCAAAATAAAAACATGAAATAACATTTTGAATATTTTGTGAATATTATATTTTGGTGAAATATAAATGACATGACTTGAAGATCTTACTCCACCATCTTGAAATGAGTACACCTGCGTGGGACAACTGGCCAAGATGTTACCTCAGTATTGGCAGAAGTGAACAGTGTGTGGRCACTATTTTGGGGCTGGCAAGCCTCATGCCAGTGGTGGGGCATAACAATTTAAAGGCAATGAATGTTATTCTCTCTTCTATGAAAAAGAATGGAGTTTGCACAGAGGACATTTCCAAGCCGGTAAGTGGAATTATTGAGGTGKATTTCTCTCAGCCCTCTCATTGCAAAACACTACACAAGACTATGGATTGCCTGGAGAACTCAGAATCATGATTATAATASTATCACAAATTTGCAAAAGGCATTATATAAATTAGGATTTTTGGCTGGTAGAAGCACAGTTAAGAAAGAGGCAGTTCCTGGAGAACTAAGACAGGTGTCTTATACATACATATGCATGTTTGTGCATGTATCAAATAGTATTTTTCCCTCAGCTTTATTAGAGTTTGTTGATGTTAAAAAAGCATGCCAGCTGCTGAGTTAAAGTGAGAAATCCCAAGTTTGGATAGCTTCCTATCAGCCTTAGTGACCATAACTATCCCCAGTATATCTTTTATAGATAAATTCACTTAGAATTTGAATGAAGCTGATGCTATAGTGCATCTCTCTCATTATCTACATTTATGTCCACATCATCAGCCAAGTCGTTTATGTTCCCCACTCCAGGTGACAGTCCATGTCTTCCATGTAGATATGATTGGGACAGAGGAAACTGATAAGTATCTGTTTTCATGGCCTTTTTCCTGATTGGTGTAGGTTTATGAGAATATAAACTACTCTTTTCTTAGTAAACATTATTCCCTTTGCTGTTTCAATCTGGCACTAAAACTTTTTCCTGTTTACACTTTTCTCTGCAGAATAATTCTGCAAAAAGAAATAATCAGCCAAATGTGTAAAAAATATTGTTGAGTCAGAGATGGGTGGGAAACCAGTTATTGATTGTGAAGGTAAGGATGGTGTTATGCTGCAGTTTTAAACGATGTTGCAGTACAGCATATTCCAAATCAGGAGGGAAGATCAGCAGCTCGAGGATGTGGGAGATAAACTCCTAGTTATCATATGCACTGTGTGATTTTTCAGATGGACAGCATGGTCGGGCTGCAGGGACAGCATAAGAAGGTTTACAGCTGGAAGATACCTTAGGCCCCTTGAACCTTCTATTACTGGAGGCCACAACAGCTGATATAAATTCCTTTATATTTTTCTGACACTATGAAGCTTGTGAAAAGAAGAGTAAGGATTTAGAAGAAGATAAATGAAATATTTACAATTTCTTTAAGGAAGAAGCTAGGCAAATATTTTTCAGTAGCCTTTGGAAAAACAGCAGCAATTYAAGACTTATGTCCTGATCCTCTCAGGTTTTCCCTTACATTCTTGGCTACGAGAGAAGTAGTCACTGGTAGCTGGCAACCATTTCCATACTTAGCCTTATARTGGATAGCTCTAACTTTAAGGGAGTTCATGGTCTTCTGAAGATTAATTAATCCATCAGAAAAATACAGCAACTGGAAAGAAATGGAAATTCTTTCCCTGGCTTCACCCTTGTTTCATTCTCTGCAGTATGGTCTAGTTTTCTTGATACTGCATTTGTCCAACCACTGCTTAGACCTCCCAGATCCAGCGCATACATTGTCCTCCAAGAGCTCAAGTTTTGTGTCACTTTTTTCCCCACTTAGTTTCAAAGCTGGCCTAAGAATCTGAGATGTTCGTACCATGAAACAGATGCACCTTGAGGCCTAGGATCCATGGGGCTACAATTCCATATAAAARGCTGTAAATCTGTGGAACTAAAAGTAGAAAAGTTGCAAAGAGGGATATGAAATTCTCATCAATATCGTCTGGGCCATCTGTACTTACATGTGGTTTCTCAGTCACAGGGAGATAATGATGTGAAAGCAGCCCCTTGGCCTTCCCAGGGGCTCCATGGGGTGTCTTGCCTGCCACACAATGTATGTATGCACTCTGCCTTAAGGAGTTGCTCTTCAAATTGCAATGAATGTGAAACAAAGGGAAAATGTTGCAGTTGGAGAGCAGAGGTCCCTAGATCTGTAACCAGTCTACTTTGGGATAAGCTGTTAAATTGAAACGTCTCCTGTCTATGAATTGAGCTGCAAATGCATGAGGATTGATTTAATGCAGGCGTTTTCCTCATTAAATGAAACTGCTGCATGAATCTCAGGGTGTTAGCAATGCATCAAGGTCAGATACAACCAAGAAAGCTATGCACAAAAAATAAATGGAAAGTGCCTAGGCTCAAATTATCCTCCAGCAGGGGATAAATTCTTTAGGCAAGAGCATGCTGAGGTCTGTAAAGGCATCTGAATATGCTACACACTGAAAAGATTGCTGTAGAGACCATAAAAACTTTAAAAAATTCTACATAAGCAACATGAAGAGCTTTTTTGAGAAGAAATTTTGTGCTGTCAATATTTACAATGCTTTTTGATACATATGAAAAAAAATTGCACTTGGTAGATTAATAATACAAAGCAAGAATAGAAAGAAAACAAACCAGTGGTCACACTTGGTGAGGTAGAGAATTTCAGCTTCAAGGAAAAATAAGGGATATCTCCATGCTAAACTTAAAAAAAACCCAAAACAGTCAATTTCTCAGAAAAATTATATGAGATATGGAACAATTTTCTARTTGAAGTGAGAAAAAATCACCATGTAAGGAGTCTAGATTAAGGGAGCAGTGAAGAAAGAATATTTGGAAACAAGCAGAAAAATTATGTGGCTAGAATGGTTASAAAGAATAGTTTACTCTAAAGAAGGGCCCCTTGTACCTGGATCTGTCTCACTGCTATGCAGCAATGACTTGGTTGCTAGTTATTATTTGATAAAGGCATGGGCATGAGTGCACTCTCATAAAAGATCATGGTGTGGGTGCTGATCTTTGCTAACTTTTCCATTCGGCATCACTTGTAGTTCTCTTGACCAAGGAGAGTTTCCCACCAGTATTTCCTTGTGTTTGTGTTCCACATGCAAAGATGTGCATAGCCAGTAAAATGGATTTGCACCAGAGAGAAAACCTGTGAGTAGGACACCTGACTACAGGGGCAGCTCTGGGCTCCAGTCTCTGGTCCTACATGCTCTGGGCTCCTTTCTCTGTCTTCCATTTAGGGCTGTGAGCAGCAGCAGGAGCAGCAGGTGCSCTTTTCAGTGAGTCTTGCTCCATAAAATCCTCTAGAGACCATAAGAGGCCCCATAAAAGACTCAGGGCCCAGCGGGGCTGTGTGAAGCTGCTGTACTCCTGCACTGTGGCATCCCGTGCAACACAGACCTGTCAGCATCACCAGCAACGTCCCAGCAGCCTGAGCATCTGCATTTGCACCTCAGCCAGACCAACTAATGCTGCTTTTATGTCTGCCAGGAGGCTATTGTGATTCAGCATAGCATTTGATGGTAAACAAACAGTCCTCTCAGAGTTGTGCTTCATTAGTTGTACAACCAAACTATTGTTAAACTTTGTCTTACCTAAGGGGAACTGGGAAACATTTAGCTATTATCSTGGAAATTCATGTTTTTCATAGTATCTGAATAGCCTGAGGAAAACAGAAAATTAGCTTTTTTTAAATATTTTTTTTAACTTTACATGGCACATCCTTGTTTTTGCAAGGTGAAGAATGTAACAACCAAAGAGCTAAGAACAAGCTTTCATTCCTGGTAAGTTCCTCCTAAACCCAGTGAGTTACAAACAACTGATGTTTATTTAGTGGATGTGGTTTGAAAAGAACTTCTGGAATTTTCTTAAGGAAATATTGCTGAAGAAATATATATTTCAACTTTTCATATGGCTTGATTAATTTAATTTTTTGTAAAGAACCTATTCTGACTGATCACTAAAAATTTTAAACTCRATTAAATAATTTTTCTAGAGACTTTAAAAAATAGCAGTAATTAATTACAATTTAATTTTTCTGTGGACTATTGAAACTGCTGCAGTTAGTCAAGTCTTGTGTCTGTTTTTTAAATATAAAGTCTTACTATTATTAATCACCTCCAGGTACATACAGGGAACTTAAGAACACATTATGTTTCATAATACTCCTTCTCTGCCTGTTAAAGTTTAGGGAAAATTGTTTTTTTCTATGTTTGTAATCATGAGCTTAAGACTGACTGCCTATCACCTTTTGGAGTTCATCAATCTGGATCAGAATTATTTCCATTATGATGGGTGTGTTAGAGAATTATATAATTGTCTGAGTTAGAAGGACCTTTAAAGGTCATCCAGTTCYGTTTTCATCTGTTTTACCAAAATAAATAGATATTTTTATACACATTCATCTTATGATAACAAAATATCGTGATTCTGCTGCACATTTTAAGGCTAATTGCTCTAGCACAAGTCTGCTTGAAGTTATAAAAGATTAAATGGTTGTAGTAGCAGACTAAAGTAATCARTGGCATAATATTAATCTGCCAAGCTAAGAGCAACAATAAACTACTTCAAAAATTCATTTCCTGCTCTATTTGTGCATCTATTAAGTGGTCTGCAGCTTATTTCAAGACATTATTGGATTATATTAATGAATGCACATATGGTTAAACACTGCATGTTTGTGTTCAAGTGTATTAGCAAAGTGTACCAGTGTACCTTCTGTTCCATTCAGTCTATTACACTGCCTGTACCCAAAACTGAGTCTCTGGACTTTTGCCCTCTACAAGTTAAAAAAACTTTATATGTACTTATATACAAACAAATGGTATCCACCTTCAAAATAATATTGATTTTTTTCACAAAATATACTCTTATTTTACCTAATGATTTACTTTGTTGGTTTGATAGGKGATGAAAATTTTAAAGTCCTATGATTTACCTTAAAAATAAAACTTTCAGCAGGACATCAGCCTTTCTGTTTTTGTTATATTCCAATTATATTAGTACAGAAAAAGGATGCAAAATGTCCAAACCACAGACACAAAAACATGTAAAGGAGAAAAAAAAAACTTTTAATCTTAAGAATAATATAAGAGACATCTGTGTTACTYCAGAAAGACAAAATATTGCTGATGAGAATCCTCCACTAAGATAATATATAAATAGTACACCCACAGGATCTAATTATTACTCTGTATCATAAAAATCTTTGGCCAATCTTTGGCCAAAATAGGCAATTTGTAAATGCTTTTCCTTCCAGAAACCATGACTGGGACCCTGTGCAGAGAGGCCATCACAGCATCTTATCTTCCAGTGCACTTGCTCAGTGTGTCTTGTGTTTAAGTCAGCTATGATTAGTTGCAGAAAGAAATTTTAGGATATTTTTCTGTTCAGATCTCTCATCTTCAAAGATGAAGATTTGGCCTTTGAATTTGATTTGGTCGTTGTTTCTCACTGTCCAAATCTACATTAATTGACAAAAAATTAAATCAATTTTCAACAAATCAAGACTGCTTTGCCTATGATGGACCTTGGTACATGATCTCCCTGTCTTTTCTTTGATCAATGAGCATTTTCATCTCTCCTGTCATTTTCTCAAGGGAGTGTAAGAGAGCAGCTGTGCATGTGTCTGGCAGTCAGGCATCAACCCACCACAGTCTCAAGGTCCAGTATCTGTTCATCTAAGACCATATTCCATAAAAATAACTTTATTTCTAGYAATTCTTCAAGAAATTTGTTTCCACCTAGGTGTTTTCTTTCCCCAATCACACAATGCTGTATTTGCAGTTAAACCTCTGAATTGCTCTAGTCAGTATATTTAACAACAAATTAACTAAAATCAAGCCCATATTTGAAAAAAACACATTATTTCCTTCTAAAGCAAAAACTCTTCAAGCATTAAATGCTTTGCAGTTGTTCTTCCTGCCTCTTTATTAAATAAGCATAAAACTTTCTATATCTCTTTGAAGGTCCATATCTTATGGCTGAGACAGCAACAAGCACACATTTATGTCTTTAATTATTAGAGGTAGTCTGTAAAATTCTAATACATTAAATTTTTCATAGTTGGAAGTGAGTCATCCTTTTTGATGACAAGTACAGAATACAAAATAACTATCTTGTGGTCTATCTAGTATAAGGCACAGTTGAAGGTCACTGAACATTTCAGAAAAGGGACATAATCTGATAAAAGTGCATAGTTAAAGATATTTTTGTTTATATATTTATCTGAATACCTATTGTTAAAATTCACAGTCTGTGTTTAAAACAACATTGCTATTTTCCACAACTCACCTAATCTGTATGCTGACTGAACATTTAACAGCGCAGAGTTCAACATTTAGCTGCTGTAAAAATGGATTGTGTGAGAGTATAATTGTGCTAACAAGTCAGAAAATATCACTTCAAATTTTGTCTTGCTACAAGCATTGTGTGCTATCTTAGGCAAAATACCCAATACCATCYTTTCCCTTTCCTCATACAATATCTGAATAATGATCTTGACATGGGATATTTATTTGGAAGACTTTGTTCAATTTGAAAATCAGTTTGATATTCTCTGATAAAGAGGATGATTTGAGTAAGACCACTTTTCTCTGTAGTAATAATGGCTCCTCTGACAACCAGCACAAAAATAAAAATAATCTAGTAAGAATGGAATTGCAGAAGTTCAACGAATTTCATTAAACAGATTTTTGCTCTGATATTTCAGAGGTCACAATTTTTCCTTCCCATGTAGCTTTTCTACTTTTTTTTTCTGTTGAAGGTGTATTACTAGTACTGCCCTACTTTCACTTCTCACTTCACAAGGCTCTCCTCATACCCTATCATTTTATGTTAGCCATGTCACTGGGTTACTCAGACACCTTCAGGGCTCTACAATATATCTGTGACTTTTTCAGCAAAAGCAAAGAAGGATTCTAGTAAAACGTAGAGCAGCTGTGTCCTACATTGCACAGGTATTTGCTGAAGACAAAAATTAATTACCCCCACAGAAATTCTTGTATGTTGATAAGAGATGGGTATACTGATATAAACTGTCTAAAGCAAGCTACCACAACTAAATTCTGAATTAAGTCCTTCTGGTCCTATGGCATTCCCCACCAAACCTGGGGSTTGTAGTTCAACCACTAGAAAAAGTGACCTTCTGTGGCAGTTAATGCTTAGGAATTTTTTCTCTGCTTCCTAGGAGGCCTATCTGCTGCCCCAGGCTGCAAATACATCAGAGCACTGAACAGCTTTGATCCAGCATCAGCTGCAGAAGGATAGACATAGCAGCACCTGCCTCTCCCTGCTGGGGGGCCCTGCAGCACCATCCCTGGCAGCTCCAGCATGGCTCTCTCCACTGGGCAAACTCCAGCTGAGCTCAGCTGGGAAAGCTTTGTGCAATGCAGCTGCTAATTTCTGTGATTGAAGATGGCAAGTTACTGTCTACAAGTGCACAGGAAGGATGTGCATTGCAGCACGTGTGTGTGAGACTTGCAATTTCATAAAGAAACATCTAGTATCCCAAAAGTGAAGTGATTGTGCCTCAAAGTCTGGGTTTTAGCAACAGGGAAGATATCTGATTTTCCCTTTGTTACAGGCTGGTAAATTTCTATGTTATTCCCTCCAGTAAGTATATGATATCTCTATTTATAAATAAGTATCTGATAACAATTGACCTATAACAGTAACTTTAGGAAACACAGGGGCCCTCTGTACCTTTCTCTGTAGAGAGTCGGTGTTAATATTCCAGAGTAATTCTCAGTGCTGCACAAGARTGATCACAGTACCACCCCTATTCTCACAGAGTACATTAAAAACCCCAACCAGCACACTAGCATGGGGTGGGTTAGCTTTTTTAATTATCAATTTGCAGTTACTATAATAAAAAAGAATGCAGGGCAGGGTAATTTTTTTACTGGAACACAGACATTAACCTGCCAGTGTAAAGAGTGTGAACTGAAAGTTTGGATTTCAGATCCACAAAAACAGGCTTCCCAGCCAGCTGTTCAGATCAGATATCATTATGCACACATGGATGGTTAGACAGTGATGTCATGACACATGTACAAGTGTCCATGTGAGAACCACTCCCCAAGCATTTGCATTCATATTTTACACAGTCTATAAGTCCTCTCTAGAGTGCAAAATTCTGAGACTTAATTTTAAATTTAGTGGTTTAAAAGAAATCATGATTTTAAAAGTTATCGTTCTCCCAAGAGCCATAGTCAAAGAACTCTGCTCTATGTCCTGTAAAAACTGATTCTAGAGATAAAATCATTCCTCCAAAGCACCTACAGCCTACCTATGGAATAAAAGAAAGGAACTATAGAGCAAAAGAAAGGAACAGAGCATATGTATGAGTTATCAGAAACAATGAGATAACAGAAGTCTCTGAATATTACAATTTTGAGGACCAAGCAATTTTGGGCCAAATAAGATATTTTTCATAATGTACTTTAAGATCTATAGTAGTAAAAACTTCTTTTTAATGTGGATTTCTTATGAGCATTTGTCAAAAAAAAACCAAGAAACTTTAAAGACAGGATGAAAGAAAATGAGAAAGATCCTCTGAAAGRCTTTGAAATTTCTTGAAAACTTTTATGGAAAGTGAAAGGCCATACAGTCCCTCTAGCCTGAAACATTGATATTTCATATTTCAATCCTGTTGAATGATACACAAATTGTAAATGGRTATGACAAGATAGTGATAGGTGACGAAATTTTTATCATATTTTAATGAAGGTAAGGAAATATTTTCAAGGGCATGCCTCAGGATTATACCCCAGTTTTTAACAGGTTCATTTAAGACTAAACACATAATATACTATGCTTCTTTSGAGATGTATTTCCCTATATTTTTAATTTTTTTTCTTTCCTGTCCCTTCCTTTAGAGAAAATGAGCCCAGAGAGGCCTTTCTGATTGTGAGAGTATTAAGGGTAGTCACTGTCAGACTACTGCAACCAGGCAAAAGTGAGTTTACCAAGGGAATAAGGCAAATATGAAACTGAGRTTGGATTTTAAATAATCTGAATGCATGAGGCCTCTAAGCATTGAGAGGCACCTGCTATTTATACTTGCTAAGCAAGGGTTGACCAAGTTTAAGATTCAGCATAACTGCTGGCTTGCAACATTAGAAAAACATACAGCAGACATTTCTTCTATGATTCTGTGTTTTTCCTGTTACTTCCCTCTTTCATAATGTTGTATTCTGCAGGTAGACCTCAAAGAGTGACTGACTGAGAGAGACGTGGCTCAGACTGCACTTCAGCAAGTGCACAAAAATTTACACGACATCCTGGTTCTGGCACCATTTGTATGAGGCCTCTGTCTAAAATTCGTCACCATAAGTTGGTAGCTAAAGGAAGAAATAACCCTTCTATGAACAGGAAAATAATTTGTAAAAGATTTGCATTCCCATCCAGACTGATTACAGATCTGAGACTAAACTGTAATAYGAACACAGGAATTGCCATGGTGGACCAGTGTAATGGCCTACTTAATGCAATATCCACTCACTGACATATGGTCAGTCAAGAAGGTAGAAGTTGCTTTAGAACAGTGCAGCTGAGAAGAAGAAATACATTTAATTTTTTTTACGTAATGTTTTGTTATCCAGTCACACTTTATTGAAGGCCATTGTAAGGTTTTTAATTTGTAGCAAAAGTTGAAGTTGATAATCTTTGTAACTGAAAGACTGGTGTTTAGTGCTCACTTCCCACTTGTCATTTTTGTTGTTTTTTGAGCAACCTCAAGTGGGATTCTTGATACGGATGCCTAAAAATGGATTTGYAAACCATAGGCCATCTGGATGATGCACTAGAAGGTTATTGCCTCACAGGCACACAGAAAAATGCTACATCTCAGTTCTTAGCATCTACTAGGATGWGATTTACCCACTTTGCCTTTTTGTCTATTTCATCTCAGATGTGAATCTGGCAGCTGCTTTCTCCAGAAAAGGCTGAAATAGAAACTAATGTTGTCTCATCTGAAAATTACTTCAATTCCCACCTCTAACACTGTAGTATTGTAACCTCTGACTTTAGCAGCTAAGAAGACATTGACTGCTTAAACAAGAACACAACTGAAACCTAGAAAAAAGTGCAAGAGGTTAATAAGTGAAATATTCCAGCCTTAAGGTCTGGTCATTTTCCAGCTGCCAGGACCAGCATGTTGGGGGATGAGCTCTTTGCTAGAGGATGCCTCTCCTGTCAGTGTATTGTGCAAGTGCAGCTGAGAAGACAGAGAAGGTGGAAATAGCATGGGGATAATTCCTCGAAGGCACTTGGGCAAAACTTGCATTGTCTGGGCCAAGGTATATTTTCTGAAAACAGGTTGTTGTGCCCATAAAACAGGTACCTATTGCTGTACTCATTCACAAATAGATTGAACAGGATGGAAGCAAACACTTTCTGGCATTGTGACAAGGCAAGTAGTGAAAGGCTTTGGCAAGTGGTTGGTGGCAGATGTATCAGGAAAGGTGCTGGTAAAGTGACAGTAAAGGAAAAATTATACAGCCTSTTCTTGCTATGGCATTGAAGGTTTACTGAAACACATCACATTCTCTCTAATTGTGGTCAGAGCAGGTCAGTAGGTCTCAGATGAGCCAGGACTCTGACATGGTGCATTATCTCATAAATATGAATGGTAGCATTCTCACAGCATGATCACCCAGACTATTCAATTGATTTTATAATTCAATAATGATTCAAAACGTATTTATATAGTGCTATCATACAGTCTGTATTAAGAGAAATTAAATCAAAGGAAAGAAAGACTGTGTCATACAACATTTCAAAAATAAATGTTTGGATTTAAATTTAAGATTACTCATTGCCTATCTGCTGCTCTAAACATTAGACAGCACTCTTGAAAAGAGAACATTTGAAAGTATAATCCTGCTAGTTCTCAAGGAGCTCTGAAAAATCAAGAAACACATTTTTGATCAATTATGAGATAGAATCAAGAAAGCACATCTACAGAATTAACTAAATACATTAATATTAGGGGAAAGAAGGTATCAAAACATCCCTCTAATGCATGAATGAGTTGACAGTACTGTCTCTGTCTGCCAGTGTGCAGCCAGATCTAGCAAAAACAAACACTTCAGAAGCTTATGTGAAAATGTTGTGTTACTATAAGTGGGAGAAGACTAGAAAGGGACCAGGCTGTAATATGACATTGAATCACTTAAAGTATGGCAACAGCTGTGCATAATTAATGACCCCAGTAAGTAGCAGCCATAAACCTCCACCAACACGGTCTTTAACACAGGTTAAAGCTGTGGATGACTTTTCCAAAATAACAATAAAAGCAGTTTGATTACATCATCACTGCTCTCCAGACCTGCTGCTAGAGGTCAGGTGTTAATTTGACTGAAACAAGCACATAATAAGGTTCAATTCAGCACATAAAAATGTCAGYTAAACTTTCAATTTAGCAAGGCCTAAAGCCTCACTTTAAGCATATAAAAAATTCCTGCTGAGTCCTGTGGCATCACAAAGTTGGTCAAAGTTGAGCAAGTTTAAGCCACTTTACAGAACTGACACMTTAAGTTCTAGGTGATAACAAAGCTATTGTTCAAAAAAAATAAAAAGGAGCTTGGTTCTATTGCACATTGTTTGTGGATCTGTAAGGATCCACATGACCTGTCAAACTGGGGAAAACACCGACCTGGATTCGTTTAATGGGCTCAGTTGTCTAGTCATGCAACAGAAATAGCATAGCCAAAGGAATGTTAATGTCTCTGACCTAACTATTTTCTTTGTTGCAACATCAGCAAGGCGCTACTGAAATAATCTCAAAGGTATTTTCAAAGGAGTGGGGTGATGCTGTTTCAAAATCTCCTTTACAATGTCCCAGCCTGTAGCTGTACCTATGAAGAAACTTCTGTGCTAACTCCTGGAGCCACACCTCTCTATCAAATACCAAAGTACTTATACTTTTGTATAATAATAATAATTAAAATACAAAAAATGACTTTTCAATGATAAGACTTCCATTAAAGTCCTTACAATCCTCTTCTATTTCTTATTATTGTTATATGTACATTTTAAAGGAGCCTGGGACCAAAATTAAACTGTCTTGGTGAGATAGCTCTCACTTGGTTTCTAAATAAATGTTTGCTCTGTTTACAGTCTACATAAAACTTTAGGTCATTTTGAAATATTTGAAATGCGTACTGGAACAGTGATTTTTTATGTAAATCTTTCTGTTTACTTCAATGCCAGATCTCCAGCTTGTCCTAATATTAAATTAAAAGGAAAGAGAYTGTCTTTTTTCTGAGTCAGTGATTGATCTTAAATTGGCACAGACATTTTAATATCAGCTGAAGTAACTGTAACTTTAAAATCTAATACTGCTATAAATTCTCTTTTCCATAACACAGTATAAAGAAATTATGAACAGCTAAAAAACAGTTAAAAGCACACCAGTGGACAAGTCCATCAAGAAAAACTGCATTGAGACAAGGGCTGCTGGATAATAGGACAAAATTTGAAAATACAGTTTTTTATAGGAATCAACAAAGCCTGTAAAGTTGTGCAAATGGAGGTTTTGAAGCTATGAAACTTTAAAAGTTGCATTCACAGCCTGAACTGTGATGCAGTGAATGACTTATGCATGCTGCAAATTCTGAAGCCAAGTGATAATTTTTGTTCTTCATCAATCTATAGTTTTTGGTTTTATACCTGTAGCAGTGACTGTAACACTCATAACAATGGAGGCACTGCTTATGAAGAATGCAGGGTTTGTCCTGTCGATCAGCACAGTCTATTAAGGCAGCCCAGATCATGGACCATGAAACTGTCATCCTTATTTGCATGAAATTCCCTATGTAATTCCTTTTGAAGAATGTTTTAATTTAGTTGAAAATTACAATTAAAATGTCATCTAATGTTGTTGTCTGAAGATATTGTAMAAAGTATGTAAAGGATGGGAGGAATGTAAAGGAGAAACAAATGAAATGAAGCATTTCTTAGTTGTCATKGCTTTAAAAAAAGAGCTTAGAGATTTCTAGCTACACAGGAATTATTTAAGAAGAGGTCTTACAGAAAGAACAAGGTTTTTTCCTAAGCTGARGACTTAAGTGAGGTATTTTAGACAATCTGATCATTCCTCAGATTTTTAGGGATTTTTTATTTTAATTCTACCAATGCACATTACCTATGAATTTGCACAACTTCTGAAGAAAACAGAGAAAGGATTTTCAAGATTCTATTTCAAGGCTCTTTACCTAAGAAATAAAAATTATTCTGATCTGCAAACCATAATATTAATTAAAATACTGAAGGTGCATATTTCAGTGTGTGTGAAAAAGATCGTGGTAAAAATTGGCCAAATGCTGAGCACAAGCCTCTGCATCTGTTAATCAAATACACGTAAATATAATGCTGAATATTTATCTGAGGCATATGTGCCCATTATAGATTTCATATCACTATTTGTAAGGATGTTTAAACAAAGGAGTGACTACTCTGACACAATACAAGCTGACCAAGGTGAGGAAGATCAAAGTCTAAGTCAGTCTGTAAACATGAGGATGACATCTGAGACCAAATATGTCTCTATATGAGTGTCCAGCTTCTGCTAGTTTGTAAATTTACATGTTACAATAACCTTACTTTCCTAAGAGCATCCTTTCATGGCATATATAAAAAAATAAAATATAATGTGTGTATATAAATGATATAGATACATGAATAGTATAAAATTAAAGAAACCTTTCCTTTTACCTTCCTTTCTTTCTCTCTCTTTCCTTTGTCACATGCCGTGGCATGGTTCTTTTGACTCTGAAAAGGGAAACTGCTTCATTATCCAGAGGACTTGAATTAAGGCTTAATGGTATTACGTCTGAGCATTTCTTTTAAAGAATCTAAATTACCCAATTCCTATGGTGAGCATAAATTATGTTATTACTTCTTAATCAGAGTCTGTTTAGAACACAATCATAGAAGTAGGAAATAGGAGACTTAAAGATCTGTATTTTTCAAAATGAAGGTTTACTGCTCTGCTGATGAATTGGAGAAAAATATGTTCTAAGAAGTCAAGATGAAAACAGAAGAGAGGGCAAATCTATATAATATAAATGMTTTATGTTCCTTAAATCTGGTTTTGTGTAAATATTATAAAGGAAAATTATTCAGAGGAGCAAAACTCGATACAGTAGTTTTGGAACATGTACCTGGATGCAAATCATGGTAATCTGCTCACTGATTATTTTAATTTCTCATTATATTGCAAAAAAAGTAATGGTTAATGGCTAACAACATGAGAAAATTAATTTCCCAATTCTAGATACGTTTATTATTTACATATCTGACTACAGAGAAAGATGTGTTTCTTGTATATGCCTGCAACTGTGATCTGCCAGTGCATGGGAACTAAGCCTTAATTTCCATATGTAGTGAAACTGAGTGGCTTTTCCAGGATGTGATATCCCACCGGATGTTTACAAGAAGAACAATGAAATAATCTAAAAGATACGTTTTGTATTTTCCACCTAATTGTTCTCAGGTATCTATTTTTGCAACCAGTAAATTGCAGATTTAAAAAAAGTCAGAAACAAAGAAACAAACAAACAACAACAAAAAAAAGCCAGTCCACTTTCCTCACCCCTCCTCCTCCCCCCAAACTAAAACAAAACCACAACAAACAGGAAACAGGAAACACACAACAGTTTAGAAAGCTTTTTGGATTACTTTTGGCTTTCGAGGTGTAAGCAAGCTCCTATGGTTCTGTTGCCACACTTCTGTGTTTACATMAATTACTTTTTCTATGTGAACGAAGTGGGAAAAATGGTGCAAGAAACACTGAACCAAGCACTTTGCTAAGTGAAGCACAGCCTAGGAAAACACTGTGGAAATTACTCAAACAATGCAGGTAATTCCTATCCTACCACACCTTTGTTATTCCAATCCCAYTTTTCTCTTGAACAGAACAGTCAAATTGCATTGTATTTTACAACCAGACTGCATGCCCAACAGACAAAGATGAGATCAGACTCCGGACATTTGTCCCAGGTGTTATTTGGTCTTCAGTCTCCAAGAATGTCATCGCTTTCTGAGTAGTCAATCATTCATTGTAGCTGTTTCATGGGTCAGAAAATGAAGCCGAAAGGACAGAAATCTCTTTAGGCTTTTTAGACCCTTCTGTCAGAATTAATGAATTAGCTATGCAGTGGGATTCACAAACTCTTGGARCAGGACTGCTAAATTTATTTCATTTGGGTAACACAATCAATCTTCTAGTCCTGCTTTGCAGTACTGACCTACAACCAGTGGAAGAGTCCRGGAGAGAACATCTGTGTGGAGGGACTTTGCTTACATACAGAATATAGACAGATTACCATCCAGAATTCAAATTTTTCAAAAACCAAGACTGACTCAGGCAGATCCAATTGTTTATTTTGCAAAAATCAGAAGCAAATAGAAATAGTTCTTCTTATCCTCCTGCCTGAGGCACATAGGAAGAGCCCTGCTCTTCTGTAGATTCTCCAGGTGAGGAAGGATAGAAGCATATAGAAGCCCCTCTCAGACTTACCCAATAAACAATGTTCCTATTGCATTACAAGAAAATTTTACTATATCCTCCCTTTAAGAAACTCAGAAGTTGAGAAATACTGGCTGCTCATACCTGTGTCATGTATCATGTACAGTTTCTCAGGCAGTCATGGAAGTCATGGTAGATATTTATTTATCTTCCAGTTGATAASTATAGCTATAAAGAGACGAATAAACAGAAACCAAAGAGAAAACACTGTGCAAGACTTTTTGCCAGTTTCAATGGTGACCTTTTTTACCCACAGAGTAATATGTAGGTATATTTTCCCAGTATTTATTTGACCATAAAATAGCAGCAAATATTGCAGAAAACACTAAGAAACATTTTAACCTTTGAAGAAATGCCAATTCTAGTCTTTCTCCTGCCCACAAYGAGTAGTTACATTATACTGAGATATACCCTGTGTCATTTTCACCAACCTGGCAGCATCTACTTCTACCCATCCTGCAGATCATCATGCTTTAGCTGCCAAAACTGTGCTTCAGACAGTATTTCCAATTCTACTGATGTATATAGGCATTAGAATAAATATATCAGAGAAATMACTAGTATATCTTGAGTACTTTCACATATAGGCTATAAACACTCATGCATACCATGAAAGCACAGGATCATAGCCAGGGGGTTTTACCACTGTTCATTACCAGTAACAGACCATAAGCTTGGTAATGAATTTGTAAGTCTTCAGGAAAAAGGCTTGTCAGGCCTGCTAAATCTGAACATTTAATGGCCTGTCTGCAGATTTGGTTTATTTGTTTTAGCTGTGACAGTAATTTCTCTAATTGACCAGTAGCCTGTGTCTAATTTGTTTTTCTCATTATCTTTATGTGGCACAACCACAGTTTTATACAGCTAGTAGTAACAAACAATCACTCTGTAGAGAATGATAGGTCTGTAACTCTAACAAAATGATATCGTGTAAAAAAATACAAGTCCAGGATGATAATAGAGACCTTGAAAAGCAGAAGGCACTGGMTACAACATAGTGCAGAGTAGGCATGTGATGATCTTGACAATAAAGACCTCTCAGCTAAAAACAACTCCCTGATGATCAATTAAAGAACAGAGTAACAAAGAAAACAGAGGAATAATATTTAACATACATGAAAGACATGATATARAATATGTTTGGATGAAGGTGTAATAGCTGCAGACCAATGAAGAACCACAAGGTGTTAGAAAACACATAAAAGTAAGATGGATACTGGAGTAAGGAACCAACAATGTGAACATCATAATTCATTTGGTAAAAGACTTCAGATGCCCATAATTCACCATAAAGCACCACCACACCAGAATGAAACCACCTGTCTCAGGATCAGAAAAGCAGTAGTCAGGTGAACACACCACCAGGAGAAGGGGTGGAAGCTAACAASTGTGTATGTTACAATTTCAGCCATATTATTGAGACCTTTTCCATATAGAAACAGTCCAACTTAGTTTTCTTTAATTTTKTGTTATATAACAGGACATGGACTAATATTGATAAAATTCTTAAGATTTCAGTTATATGAACAAGAAATTGTTGACTGTGAATGCATATACATATGGTATGCTTCCTCTTAGTCCATAAACAAGATTTTGTGTGTAAGAGTGTGACTGGTAAGAGTGGGARTGCTGCTGCACCCAGTGTTGCAATTCTGCTGTTCCTGAGATGTTTGTCCTGGGACAGGTATGTGTTCATCTACTATTTGGAATGTACCAGTTTATTAATTTCAATTTGTGATCAACATATCCAATATCATGAAATGTAAAGGAGACCATTACAGAGCTGTGTGCTGGGTTTGGTGGCTGTCATGATGAGCACTTCTAAAAGCACCTTCCCTGTCAGGGCCCTCCTGAGTATGGTGGGGAGAGGAATGGCAGGAGCACTGGACTAGCTCTGGCAAATGCAAACACTGGGAATGGGAACAGGAACTCTTTCATCACTCAGGATTGGGAGATGGGTCAGGTTAGCTGATTCACAGGGGTCCCTGGCCCTGGGTTGAGACTTGTCATGCCTGGCTACAAACAGATGGCACAGCTGGCCATTTCCTATAGAGCACTGGGTCATGCATGTGACTCAAGGAAGGCTATTTACCATTCAAAGGTGGAACAACCTTCATTTGCCTAGGGAAAGCTCAGTTTGGACTGTTATAGAGAGACAAGGTAGAGGTTGGAGGATTTCCCTCTGGACATGCTGTCATTTTAGACAGCAGGGGAACACGTTTCCACTGTCTTTCCCAGCTCCTTTTTCCCAGCTCCTGCTGGGGAGCAAAAATGCTCAGACAAATTGCTTACTTTTAAAACAAAAGTAGTCCAGAGCAAAGTCCAGAGCTGCAATAGAAAAATATTATTTAACACAAAATGCCCAAATCCCCTCTTTGTAGAGTAGTTCATTGAAACTTCCTATTGGAAATGGGTCCTAGTCATCCTGAAAATTAGTCTGGGATTCACCTGGCAGTACACTATCTGACCTAAATCAACAGCATACCAGGAACCATGGCCATGGTCCTGATGACTACACATCTGTGTCAGACCTATAGCATGACTACATTTCATTTGCTAGCATAGAGGCAAACACTGAGACAGATTTTGCAGTGATTGATGCTGTAAGCAAATTCACTGGGCAAAATTTTTATCTTTTCCTGTAGTTTAGTAAAGCCAGGCTAATCTTCTGCTGCTTCTTCACTTTCCTGGCAATGTTAGCTGTGCAATAAAAAAGAAAACTGTCTTAGCAATTATGGCATACTTTTCTTCAAGTCAGAACTCCCTGCTTTTCCATGGAAAAGTGCAAACTGCATTCCACTACTTCAGAAGCAGGGGTTAGCTATTCCTTATGATAGCAACTGGTGCTCATCTGTCACAGTGGAGGGGCAAAAGAGCCTCACATAATTATTTTTTCTTACTTAGATACAGCTGTGATGTAAAATTCCTGGTGACCTTTTCTGTGTTGTAGCTCAATTCCTAGAAATAATTCTGATACTAACACACATGAAGATTAGAGAAATTACCTATTCAGACACTGTAGGATCAAATTTGTATTTAGTTTTAATGCCTGACCTCAACAGCAATGTTTTCAGAAATGCATTTTTTAAGTAGTTGTATTTGAACACAATCACAGTGTTATTTATGCACATAAATACAAGCATTGCACACATCTTATAGAAACTTCTTGCCTGACATTGGTACTTTCCACAGTCTGACCTGAGAAGTTCTGCTTCTGTTCCTCAGGGCTGTACAGATCCTGTGTCCTCTGTGCGTACTAACAGAAGGAAATTTTAACACACACATCACTGATTCACCTGTCCAGCTGTGGCTGCTGTTTAATTAGATAGCTGCAAAGCGATGATCATGAGTACAGGACCTCGTCTGTCCTGGTACAAGGGAGGAAAGTTGCAGCTCTRTTGCAGAGAGAGTGGTGTGTCTTTACCCTTTTTCCCATCAGTGCTGCATCTGGCCAGCTGTGTCCTACCTTTTCCTATCATACCTCAGGGAAAGGCAGCTATCCTGGAGTGCTCAGCAGAGTATATAGATCCACGTCCCATGGTAACATTATCTTCTAATATTTTCAATCTTGGTGATATCAAATAAATTTATAAGCATGGCCATACTGCATCTAACACACCATCCCCTTTACATTCAGTGGCACACCCTTATGCCCTTCTGTTGGCAGATGCTAAACTGTGCTAGAGGAGGTTCACAAATATCTGAATATCTGCCCAGTGTTTCTACCCTGTAAGCAGTGTGCAGAAGGACATTTGGTGGCCAAAGACACAGAGAACCTGATCTATAGCCATTTTTRAAAGATTTCCTGTATAAGGGAATCATCAAATTATGTAGAGCTATAAGCCATGGAATAACTTCTATAGATCCTTGGATTCACCCATGAAGAGTGATTTACCAGGCAAGATAAAGCATCTGGAATATCTTCTAGAATATGTAGGATATTTTCTGGAGGTAGCAGGATGGGGAGAACACCTTGGACAGGCAGCTTAAATTATTCTACTAAGAACACTGATATGTGAAGAGATCCCAGTCCATAAAAGTCTTCGGAAATAGACCACAGGGTTATAAAAGCAGCTCAGACATATCTTTTGCAGCCTTTTTCTCACAGAATTGCACAAGCACACCATGACATGGTATACATGCTCCAAACTTGATAAAATGAAAAACTAACAAGCATTGTGATAAGCAGGTGAATTTCTTTCCCCTTCTTTTAGAAAATAAATAAATAAGGGTACCAAAAATATGAAWWTMMTTTTTTTATTAATTTTGTTATTTTTAAAATCAGATGTATCTTCAAAGGATATAAWGCCTGCATTTTAAAAAGTAAATCTAAGAGCATTATCATTGCATATATGTAACACTTTACAGTAAATCCTTTATCATTTCTGATTCAGAGTTACAGGGATCAGACTCAATTCTTCTACCCATAAATTCCTTCTGATGAGATGCCACTTATCTCTAATAGCAGGATGTTTTTAATTAAAAGGAGGAAGATAAACTGAAATGATACCTCATGTCTGTTATCTTTATTACTGTGAAAGGCACATGTAATCTTTTCAGCTCTTGSCAGCCCAGATCACATTCTTAGTAATCAGATATGTAAAACTTAAAAATAAGTGTTTATGGAAAGTTGTCTTGGCCATATCAGTTTTTATTGAACTCATATCATAATTATACTTTATTTCATAGCTGAAAAAAAAATAATTTAACCTGGATAATACATTCTTATCTAAGACAAACATTCATTACAAATGGTGGTGTCTGCATATGAACTACCTTTCTCACTAACTTGCAYATACAAGTGCCAGGTAACAGATATTAAAGGAACAACAGCAGCAGCAGCAACAGCAGCAACAACAAAATCTGGTGGATTTCTGTGCGCATCTAACACATTTAATACTGTCAATTTTTTAGACCCTCTTCATCACCCAGTGATACTCTTCCAAACTACACATACGAAAACAAACCATGTCATTAAAAGAGAAAGAAACAGTGAAAACTTGCTTTTTATTTCCTTTTTACTAAGAAGTACTCTGTGCTTCTGCATAATTGTTAATAAAACACACCATTCTGAAATGGGAACACAATATCTGTTTTCCTTCATTATTATCACTGGAATAATACTTCAAAGCACACAGGGAACATGTGCAAACAGACAAGTGAGCCCCATGTATATAATCTGCTGGAGTTCAGACAAAGAGAAGGAAAATATTTCCTTATAATCCCCCATACCAACAGTACCAGCACATATCTCAGGAGGCACACAGGGAGCATGCACAGATTCTTTGCAAAAGATAGCACTTGCTGCTTTCTCTATAAAATGCCCATAATACCAGGAGAATATAGAGGAGCCTACACCCTTTGAAGAACAGGATAGYCATTAATTAATACATTCATCCAGGGAAAGATTCCTTGACCCAAGGGGATACAGATGATCTCTTCCACTGGTCAAGATAAGGACCTCTTTGCAATACAAACAGACCTATATAGAAGTGGATTAGGGGTTTACCTACACACTATTTGCTGAAATAGCGGCAGAAGCTGATAGAGTACCTTTTTGTTTGCAAGGTTTAGTTTAACATTAAATGTATAAGAGGCAAAGGAAGTAAGACTAGGTTCCAGGTCTCTCACACTTAAGTGAGTGCAGCAGCGACTGTGTTCCTGATTGATGCTCCTTTAACTCCCCTGGCTCCACTTTGTATTAATTTTAAAGGCCTATTTCTGACAATAGAGGTAGATAGGATACTCAAATATTGTGATTTGTGTGGTCAGTARATGCTGGTTTTGATGTAGGAACTTGAAGGAAAACCACTGTTATGTGATCGCACCACATGGAGAAGAAAGCCAAATGTACTGATCCAAGTGCCTAAGATCCCAAGGGSTGATGGGAGATAAGGGTGCAAGTCAGCATTCAGCACCCTTTATTTATCATCTCCTCATTCATCTCAAATTGCTGAGTTTATTTTTAAATGCCCACCTCTTCTCATAATTTTATCAGAAACATAAAAGTTTAACWTTGTGTTTAGAACCCCAGTCTGGTAGTCATGGAGATAAAAGCTATATATCACACTGCCTGGCTTGCAGCCCACATAAACAGGTAACATATAGTTTATCCCAAGTCCATAAAAATAAATACAGCCAGTAAAGAAGGGCCTGGAGAACAGTAGCTAGAAAACTCAAAGTCAATTAAAACAATGGTGAAAAATTACCAGCATGAAATATTTTGGCCATGTAACTGTAGAAAAGAATAAATAGGGAAAGAAGACCTAGAGTAGCCATTATTTCCAAAGAGATGTTATASAAGAATTCAAAATCATATATTCACTTTCCAAAGAGTCATGATAGCTTGCACCAGGCTGGCTTTTCACCCAGTGAGTTTAGGTTGAATGCAGAGCTGAAATCAATACTGAAGGCAACACGCTGTACTTTGAAACCTTGAAGACCACTGTGGAAATGGGGCATTACATCAGCTTTGGTATTAAGCATATAACATTCAAAAGGAAAGGAGAGCAAAAATATCAACTGCAAATTCTGTTCAGTATACGAAGCAATCTCTCCCATTCATGGAGTTTTTACCTTTGAACCCAGCTGAGGCAGCACTTCAAAGACAGCTCTCTTATCTAGGGCAGCCAAATATCAGTGCTATGATAATACAGACTGTCTTTGAGAAGGAATAAATGGAGGGCTTGGGGCCTTGTTGTGAGGATATCGCTAGTCTTTTATTCACAATATTCAGGGTGAATAAAATTCAGAACACTACAGAAAGCAGATGACCCAATTAACCATCCCTAGATTTACAGGATTATTAGAGATACACAGAGCTCCTACTTGCCTTCTGCCCAGGGTCAAGTGCCACATCTGAAGATTACCAACAACTTTTATAAAGCCAGTTTGAGTTATTCGTTGCTGTCTCCAAACTTAATGTCTAGTAGCACACCTGAAGTGTTTTTCTGCTGAAACACTTGGAAACTTCCATCCAAACAGAGCTCACTAAGAACCTAGTCTTGACTTCCTTTGCCTCTTATACACCAAGAACCCACTTGCTGCTTCACAGTGTTCCTCATTGWACAGGAAACTATGAATTCTGCCTCTGAGCATTCTACTTGAAAATTCTACTCTGAACTAGTAGACAATGCCATGACTTGCCCTAATTTCACATCAGGCGTTATTACTGCTTTTTGTGATCTTGATGTCTGCTGCAGATAATGTACCTGAAGTTTTATTCTTGGCATTGGTTTTCTTCATGTTAGTCTGTCAGTCTGTACTACTGATTATTTTCTTTTACCCATACTGGTGGGTGTATCAACTAAAATAAACAAATTAATTTCTAATAGAGAGGAGTGACCCTTAAAYTGGTTTGAAGCTCATAATGCCAAAAGTCATCTTGATCCCCAGTAAAAAATGYGTTTAGAACTGCTTCCAGATTTACAGGCTTGAGATCACAGATGCTCATGTGAAAGCCTACCCTCTCTATGATGAGCTTGGAGCATTTCTATATATTTTAAGGGGTAACAGAAAAGGAAGCTCTGAGAGAATATGGTGGCTTGGTGTAGAAATCTAGTGGAGCTCCAGAAGAATAAAATACTTTGAATCTTGGGAATAATGTAAGGAAAAGTGTTCAAGGCAATAGTTTGGTGTTGATCATGAAGAACAACTGAAATTAAGGAGACATCGTCAGACCACGCAACAAGGAGCCAAGTGTGGAAATGAAACATGACCAAATGGGAAGGTAAAAAAGGTACKGTGATTAAGAGTGCATGAAAATGGGAGGACAGAAAATGAGAGCACTGCATTACACAACAAGCATTAAGAGAAAGACTGAAAACCAGCAAATTCAAAGGAATATGGAAATCTAAACAAATGAGAAATGAGAATCAGGTGGCATTTTTCCCCAACATTTTTATTCTTAACTCTGCTTCTTCCCTTAGCTCAAATGTGAAAGAGAGGAAGGGATATTTCTCTCTTCTTTCTTTCAAGGTTGGGACTGGACAATATCCCTCCAGAGAACTTGCCTATTCTTCTGRTCAAAATGCTGTAACTATCTTTCCTCTCCTAGAAAACTGTGAACTATGCAAACAATATAAGCATTTTTATGATGGTGTGTATAGATCATGTGCAGACCACCAGCAAGCCAAGAGGAGATGTCTGTGCCTTGGCTCCCAAATAAATCCTATTTCAATACATTGATCAAAATCACTCTTTTAAGAAATGAAACTGAGAAGATATGAAATATTGATGTGTTCTTACATGAAAAGGGACTAACAATGGTAGATAAATTATATATCTTGCACTACTKTCATTAAAAGAGTTGTATTTGACAACATGTTACTGAATTTATTCCTTTGACAACTGCAACTAATCTGGGTGGACTTAAGCCTTAAGTCACAACTAAAATCTTAGCAATGTACAGATGCAGCTATTTCCTGTTTGTTATCAGTAATTGTTAWCTTCCCTTTGAAGTTAATCTATTTATCAAGTTCTACAAAGCTCAAGGGTTTTTCTTTTCAGAAAGGGCAAAGCCCTGTTTTTTTCAGTACAAGGTTTGACTTTATTTTAAGCCTTTTTTTACTGACCATACATATTTGGAGTAAGTAGTGAGTTGCAGATCATCGTGGAAAGAAAAAGAACAGCTTTTGTAATCCTTTCAAATATCTAAAAGAAATTCAGATCACTTCTGCAATAGTGGTCTTTATCCTAAACCTTTAAAATATTCAATAAAACATAAAATTTTCTTTTCTCAAGCATGAAGAGTAAGGAAGCCACAACTAGACTCATAACTGGTATCTGGTATTTTTCCTTTTGGAAAAATCTCTGTTTTAAAGCTGGGGATATTGAATCTGTTCAAACAAAAAACTGCCTTCTCTAACAACTTCCTCCGAGCTTTGAAGATTTTTTTTTTCCCCCAAGTTTCAAGTATTTTGCCCTGGGCTTTTTTGCAGGTTTCTCTGTAACCCAGTGCTGGCATGCAGAGAAGAGACACACATTCACCTTGGTATTTTTCTGTCTTGTAAATTAGTAGCAGAGATTTCCTAAGGGATCTTATCCCCCATGTTTTCAGATACAGGGCTGTTTGGCAGTATCGGGATCCCTTTCACTAAACCCCATTACATTCCCTTTTCACATCTCAGTTTGCATATTTTGTGGGAAATAGGGAGTATCTGTAGGCACAGAACAATGATACTGAAACCAAAACTGGATAAAAAGAAAAGAAAAGCTGTCAATGAAAATACATTTCTGAAAGTCTACAGGTTAAGAAAAGGGACATTTTGCTATTTTGTTTCTTAATTTATTTTAAATTTCATGCAGTTTTGTGCTATAAAAATGGAAGCAGCCTCCTTACAGCTGGTTTAGGATTAGCTGATTTGCTGCTCATTGTGTGCAAAAAGAAGATTTTACTTTAGGAATGGCATAGGAATTTTCAGCAGCTTTATCTTATGTGAGATACTGATGGAAACATGAGTTTTTTGGTGTGACATCACAGCTTCTGAAATATTTTAATTGACCATCTTGACTGACCTGCTGTGTAAAGGCAAAATGTTCAACACTGTTTTAATTCTGAAAAAATATATTACAACTGGAAATACAAATGAGCTAAATGAATGATGTATTAACATAATCCTCAGGTGAAAAAAAATTAAACTGGAAAGTTTGACAGAAAAATGTGCAAGGTTGAGGTAATAGATATGTGAACAAGTCTGTCTGCAGTCTGTTATTTCAAGATACTGTGGRTTGCATCTTTTTCTATATTGTTTCACAATATTAGTACTTCTAAAGCAGCTCAAAATAAACAACTGAAGTATCTTTCACTGTAGGAGAGAAGGGACAATATTGAAGATACCACTAAAAATATGGAAAACAGGGAAGTAAAACTTTAGCTAACTTATAGAATAGAGTTCACCATGATAATTACTTTTAGAACCCACTATAATATTTGTAAGAATCTTGATCYCAGTCCACAAATCATTTAAATGTCATGGACCACATTATTAGTAGGGGTGCTATGATTTCTCAATGTACACATGAGCCTTAAAATTGAAAAATCTTGCTTCTGCATGCATTCTGTGTGCTCTGGATTTCCAATGTAGTACAGCTAGAAGCTGATAAAAGTTTAAAAAAAGTAAAAATGAAAGATAGATCTACTCTTGCCTAAATAAAATCTCATTATTAAAGTGAAAATTTCTGAAAATCTTATTCAAACTGCTACAATTAGCAAAATTAAGACATTCTGGAAGAATGTGTCTACACATATAAATATGCAGTGCAAACCCATATACCAGTATTTCTTTGACCTACAGTGACAAAAAACTTTCCTGATTCAGTAAATAATGAGGAAGATCCAAAGCCTTGCAATTAATAATCAGTCCTTTTTCTCAATTGCAATAAATTTCTTCTCTGGGTTAATAGAATTTTTGTAATTAGAGAATGATATCAAGTAATTAGATATGCTGTGCAATAAATCTGATAGCTCTCACAGTCAGCAATCAAGGCTCCTCAGCCTAAAACCAGAGTAAAACTTTGATATGGACAGTAGATTTTTTTCTTTGGCTTGCAGATGCCATTACAAACTRCTGGCATTGACTCGTCTGCTCTGAGCTGGAAGTTACGTGAGGAAGAGCAAATCTTGCAGATGCAGCATTTGTGCACCTTGGAACCCTTGTGACAAGCCCAAGTGTTTCTYCTAGCCTGAACCTCATTCAGCCACAAAAATAGCTCGCCCTTTTATTCCTGAGAAGCAAGAGATTGCATCAAAATCTTCCCAATCTGCTGTCACCCTTCAGGGACATGCTTTCAGAGCAAGACACCTAGTCTGGGTTCGGAAAATCTTTGGGCTCTGATTCACACTCAGAATGCAGCTTTTTTAAAGCATGCAGCTGAGTGCCAGAAAACAAAGGCTCTGCTCCTGGCTACCTTTTGATTTTCTGCATGGTCTTCTGAAAATCCACTTTGACTTTCTGTACTTAAACACAATAAACACAATTGTTCTGTACTTAAACACCTGTAAACACAATACAYTGCTTATCTACCTAACTTTACAGCTCTAAATTCCAGCATGGGATAGCATCAAAAGCATTTATTATGGAAATTACTGTACCTGTGAACACAAAAATTATTTARTCCTGTTGCACATTTCAATGTCCATTGCCAGACAGCAGTGTCCAGGAGTGCAACTTGGCAAATCTGTCTTTACTGCAAATGGTCCTTCTCATTTACCTTCAAAAAATACCAAGGATTATACAAGTAATCTGAGATTCTCCTGAGAGATTTCAAATATAAAACATTCTTTAATTTTACATCAGTGTACTTTGCTGACTGCTTCTACCACTGCTTRTCTTTGTTTCCTTTTTTTTTTAATGCTAGTAAAAATTAATGAGAAAAGGAGAATTTAAAATTATCAGGAAAAATATGCATACTTTTCTMTAATAGTATAAATAAATTGATTGAATTCTGTACAACAGTTGATGCACTGAGGGATAGCTAAAGAAAGCATTTTCCTCACTAGGAATGGTCTCTATGCAAAAGAAACAATCAATCATCAGATTGGTCCTTCACCTGTCTATACTGAGTACTCGCTTCAGTGATCTCATTTTACTCCTGCAGATGACACCATCAGGAATGGGTGGTCTAAGATTGCTTAAGAATCATGTGCAAAAGTATCAGTAAAAACAGTTTAATAGAAAAGTGATAGTGTGACTAAGTT
The DNA here is from genome assembly GCA_002167245.1 of Sporophila hypoxantha. Lineage (NCBI taxonomy): Eukaryota > Metazoa > Chordata > Aves > Passeriformes > Thraupidae > Sporophila > Sporophila hypoxantha. The sequence goes on from NDFG01000392.1 coordinate 12,493,307, forward strand.
AATTGGCAATTTTCACCCTGCTCCTTACTAGATGMTTGAAGCACACAGAGGAAAAGCAAACAAAAATCCAGAGTCAYTCAATCCAAGCTCCCAAAAAAACRTGGAGAMGAGGAAAGGGGGTGGGAAGGGAAACAAAAGAYTAGAAAGTGTAAGGATGAAAAGGAATATGGCCTAAAGAAGGATTAAAGGGGGTATGGCCTCAAGCTCCAATAACACTTAATGGCACCTTAAACTAACGGGCATTTAYCTTATAACTTCAGGTAAATGTTTTAGCAAAGGATTCATATAGGACTTACTATACCACAACAGTAACTTACTTACAGACCTAACTTACAAATCTAAAGTACTTAGACAATCTAGGGGAGCAGCATTTCTTGTGCACTTGGTACAGAATATGCACACTTGCATGCACACAGACACAAAGAGCCTGTACAAGGTGAAAAATTCCCCTCAAAGTAGTGAAATACCCACTTCAGATGCRTTTGTGAAGGGTGGAGCCTCAYGGAGTTGGGGGATCCTCCAAATACAGCAAACGTGGGAGTTCGCTGGCCCTGAGAGGCCCCACTCACAGGGGCTTTGCTGGTCACAGCTGCTGCTCCAGGAGAGCTCAAAGGCTCCCACTTTGGAGCACTGTTTGTTGGSCTGCAAGAGAGGGGCTTTGGTCATAACAATGTTCCAGCCGGGCCACACTTCAGGTTGGAAACGTTCTTTGAAAGTGAGAGAAGAAAATATATTATCYCACTTGGGTTCTTACTTAGGGAAAAACGTTTGCAAGGCTGATCATTAAAAAAAGAGCAGGAGCTCATTAGACATCACAAGTTCCTGGGAGCAGACAGTGTTTTTGATAAGCTTTAGATGAGCTCAGCCTGGATACTTTTAATCAGGATCCATTAAAAAAATATTTTATCCTGATGTTAAGAATGAAGAAGGTATCATCAACACAATATTTCACTGCATGTTAGTAGCACTGTATCGTATTCATAAGGTAAAAAATTATTGTAAATTAAAAYATCATGTTTTATTAACACTGATTTGTAGTCTGTAGGTGTATATTATAATATGCTAATGTAGAAAAAGAAGCAACTTTTTAGATAATTGTATTATTAATATAGAGAAATAGGTGGCCTTYGTGTTTTAATGCTTCTTTAAAATTTAGAAGATCCTCTGATAAATTTATTGGGCAGAAGTTTGAGTTTGTGACAGATCAATATAAAATAATCTGTTCATSCTACACAAGCTGTAGTCTTAAAAAAACCAATTTCTAATACATTACTTCTTACATTAGAAAGACACGTGTCCCAAAGTCATGTTTTGGTGAAAAGCAACATGTGCTCTGTAGTATTGACTGGAATTCAGGACACTTAGGCTGGTATTCAGCTTCCTAAATTTTAAACACCTGAAATTTGGACTTGTGAGTCTAACCTAGTGACCTTGGAATTTTTGTATAATCAGTAGAGAAAAGCAGAATTAAGGCAATTCATTGACATATCAATTTTAGTATGAAATAGGTCTTCCAGAGGCAGTTTCTAGGGTAAGTAGTTAACTTTTAAGTATTGAAAGTTAGGGTAGAGAATTGCACCATTAGTTAAAATTACCTTCTCCAGCCTGAGTTTAAAGAAACCCAAAAAAAGAGAAATTTAAAAGTGCTATGTTTCATGTTTCTAGAATTTTTCATTCTAGGTTTACAGGCACTCCATGCTGAAGAATGATGAAAATAAAGTGCTAGACAAATCTACTGAAACATCTTCAATAGAGTTCTKATAAGATCTTCAGTAGAGTTCCAATTCTGTCTAACTGTAAAAAAGCCTTTATCTTACAGAAATTGCTTCAATAGATTTGCAAAAAGCTAGTGCAATGCTTCTCACTTTTAATGTATTAGGAAGAAATTTTGATGTGAGAATACCGTGATTTTTTCTGTGCTGTTTTTTTGCACAGACAGTATCAGTCATTTTAGAGYCAAGACTCTTGTCAAGATGGACTTTATCCAGCTACTGTGACAATTCATACAGTATTGGTTTTGTCATAAATCCATCAGTGTCAATGCAATTGCACAGATATGGAGTAAGATCATTGTGAGCTATGAAATCGCTTCCTTCCTCCATCTGTTTGCAGTATCTATGACCTAACTCCACAAAGATAGGCACATTTGTCTGAGGACATCAATGAGCAGACAGTGCTCCAGATCCTATGATGTATTACACAGAAAAGGATCCTGTATGGCTTATTTACATGATAAAGACATAATAATTATTATGAGATATTTGAATATGCTTCTAAACTGCTGTTGGAATTCAGATGTTCTCTCTCTCTGTACTTAGGAGCTATTTATGGTAACAAGTTTTGGATGATTCAGTATATAAGACAATAAGATAAAACAAATCCATGTAAAGGCCAGGTGACTTGAAAACTTGACACATGTTGAAGAAATCAATTTCACTCAGCATTAAGAAATGAAGAATAAGGAAGCACCTCAGTAGCTACAAAAAGGTCGGCTGCAGAYGAGACAGATCTTTTCTGTCATGCACCAGGGTAGGGTAAGAGTCAACAAATGCATYATGGAATGAGGAAAATTTCAAATAGATGTGAAGAAAAATATGTGTACTCTGTCAGTACACATATAAAGGACAGACTCTAGCATTTCTATGCTCAGAGACAATTGAACCTCATCTCCACAACATCCTGAGCAACGTACTGCCTGTCTCCAATTTGAGCATTCAGTGGCCTCTTCCAACATGAATTACTTTGTCCATATACTGTCCATGGCCATTCAGCCACAGAAGGGGTKCTTGGATTTTTGAAGACTTTAAAATCATTGGTTTACATTTAGATGGAAGAACTGATTACGCATCAGACTTACACAGTTCAAGAATATTAATTGTCCCGGATTGTCTGTAAATTATCAAGGCAATCATAATCAACACAGCARCAGTGTCAGTGAGAAAAATAATCCAATAAATAATACATGCAGATTTACAAAAATTTGAGGGTTTATGCCTAAAGGCTCTGTTAGTTATTATTACATTTTWTGCTTAACTAGCATTCAGATTAAGCATAAGATACTCACTAGAGAAATATCAGGATTAAAACTGTCTGTATAATTACTCTARGTGCCTTTTTATAGTATGAAGATGAAGTTTAAAAGGAATTTTTAATTAGGTACTTACCTTAGTAATTTAATGTAGCAATTAAAATCCTTAATGAAACACAATATTTTTCTTTTGAATCCCTTCCCTTTTCCTTCCACTTATTGTATGAGAAAAGGGGATTTCTTTTTAATTATTTTTCCTAATTCTTTTTGTATATATATATATATGAAGTGTATACTTCATTAATCAATGGCATCATAAACCCTGTATTTAACAGTGGTGGTTTTGATCTTCTGTACTAACGTTTGTCTTTGTGAAATTTTAGATTTTCACCCTGTTATGGCATACATAAGGAAATGAAAGCATTTTTATATTTGCCAGCTTGATAATATGTAATAATAAGTCTTCATTTAGGAGTAGTAGGATATGCAGTGTGATYTGACAGGTTCTTAAACTGACAATGACTCTTATATTTCATAAAAAATCCAAAACTAAATATGACACATATTGAAATACCTGTAAGAAAATTATACTGTGTTCTGTACAATAAAAATATTTTTGATGAACATGTTGTATATTAAAAAAATGCCACATACCTTAATGAAAGAACATGTCCAAAATGATGACATCTCTGTCCTTACAAGGAGTAGAAAACCAACAGGTTTTATATAGAAGGAAAACTGAAGAAAAGAAGTCACTAATATCTTAAAGTAATCAGTTTGAGTTTTCTGGTTTACATCCGTATTATGGCATTTAATTTGGAGTTTAATCAATTAATGGTTGCAAGTAGATTTTTAAATTGTTTTTTTCCTCAGAATAAGTTATACTGTGTACAACATTGTTTTGGTTCCTGTCAGGTGAGTAAAGCCTGTGAATTTGCTTCTCTCTCCTCTTTCCTCAGTTTCCCTGAGTTTACAGTTTAAACACCTTTAGAATTTCAAAGTTTATTTGAAACTGTTTCCATGGCATATTCAGCCTATCTTTTACTTTACAGAGATATTTTGGGTGATGCTACAGTTTCATGCACTTTTACTATGGTTATTTCACACAGTTTTTGATTCCACATATTATTGAATCCCTTTTTGTATAATCCTCTTAAAAAGAATTATTATGCAATCAGGTTATATGGCATTTTTTGCTAGTGCAATGGTTGTGATATCAGTTTGAGCAAAATCTGACAGGCCTGACATGATCTGTAACATATTTCGGTTTTCACACTACCTCAAATTATGAAGGTGGCTCCTAACATAGCATTGCCCATACGGAGAAAATTAGAAGTTTCAGCTGGTGAGCCATATTTCAATTTTTAAGACACTGAAAACAACTTTTAAATGAAACACTTATCCATGAGACAACCTGTCATATGTAGAACTTCTAAATAAAAATGTGCAATAAAGATGAGATAAAATGTGAAGGAAGAAAGGCCTGAAGTCTGCGCTTAGAAGCCAAAGCTTGGTCCACATTTAGGGACTGTTTGGAAAGGAAATTGGTMTCTGGTGATAGTTTAACTCCCTTTCTTAAGAAGATCCAATGCAGCAAAGAGTTTGAGAGAGTAAAATCCTTCCCCATCACTGTACTTTTTTTGTTTCAGCCTGATGCACATTCCATTCCATCCAATTACATAAAATATTTGATGGAGGATACATCAGCCAMGTATGTACAGGAGCCATTCACAGCTAGGAGACATGTCTGCAAAAACACTGATATTTCATGAAGAAGAGATTATGGCTCCTTTTTGTCACTGAGCAGACTCAGAGTGCAACGTGCTCCCAGCCCAGAGCTTTGGACTCTTCCATAGCCTGTGCCTTGGCAATGTGCCAGAGTCCCACAGCACTGCTGAAAAAGTACAGAGGTGCATCTCACAACCAAAGTAAATCCTGATTGTTCCAGTCCCTGCAGGATTCAAGAACATTGTCAAATATCAGGAGCTGGCACTTTCACCAGCTGGGTAAACTCAACCATTTTCTAATGTGATTTGCAATGCAAATACATGTGGATTTCCATTCTTTGCATCCCAAAGCACTGAAAAAGGCACATGCAAATATTTAAATTCTAAGGTTGAATTTTTCCCCTGTTCATTGAGTCCTGCACTTTTTACTCCCAACTTGGGGAATTAAAATGTTTCCAATACAGCTACTCAAAACACCACCARGCACAGTGCATATGAAACAAATTGCACAAGTGGAACATCATTGTAACTGTCACTGAATAGATTACCCTTTTTCTTAGTGAAGTGTACTTGAGAAAGAGGCAAAATGTTGTGAGAAACAAGCACACAAAAGACAGAATTCAATTCAGAATTAATTTTTTAAACAGTCATGTTGGGGCAGATCACTGATGTGGAAACCCCTGCAGTCTCTGCTGTGTAACCAGGGGATTTCCCAGTAGCCTGTCCCAGCTGAAGGTGAGCACAAGGTTCTGAGGAATATAAGAACAAAATTGTTCCTTTCTGCTTTCATTTTGAGGATTTTCATAATCCTCATTGAAAGAGGTTAATATGTGATACATCTTCAAGGATGTAAAAAATTGGTTATTAAAGGAAAAGAAAAAAATAAAGGAAAAAGAAAATGAAGCTTCTGTGACCTGCTTAAAACAGTTTTGTGGTAGAGAGTGGACTGCAACCCAAAGTTCTCATTCAGACTGAAACATCTGAGCAGATGAGGGCAGAGAATTAAAGTATTTGGATCAGCTGGAGCAAAACCAACATCACTGCCAGAACACAAGGGACGTGAAAAGATGAAGGTGAGTTTCTGACAGCAAGAGAAAACAAGAAAATTACAATGTGTTTCTGCAGGTAAAATGCAAGGTGTCACCAGTACACCAGGGCATTTGAGGATGACAGCATGTCTCAAAGGCTCTTTTTGGGGGAGAGATGATGAGTGGAACAGTTCTATGAGTAGGTGTCAGGAACTAGTAAGCCAGCATCATTGTGGGGGTGAGTATGYGTGTCAGCACTGGGAAGTATAAGAGGGAAGATTATTTTCACTCCAGGAGAAAAAATATTGGGCAAACAAAGAGAAGCAACAGAAGGCAAGCAGAATAGCAGGGGGGAAATTGGGACTGTGCAGTTAGGTGTGGGATAAAAGGYCTCCACAAAAAGGCTGCTGATGTAAAGATACTAATACTAAAGATATTAACTGAAAGACAAATCACAAATCAAAGGAAGAAGCAGCAAACAAAGGTATCCCTGTAGAGSAGAAAAGTAATGCTGGAATGAGAACAAATCTAAGAAAACATAAACATGAATGAGAATATTATGAGCCTGCAGCAATCTTCACAAATTATTCCTTAGAGTACTTTTGTAGCTATGCAGGATTTTGAAAATGCAGATCTCAGTCTGCATAGAAAGTATCATATAATATTTGGGTCACAGGCCATTTCCCTTTATCCCTTTATCCAAACATGCCTTTCATGTTTGTGTTATACAGTCACACCATGAAATACAAAATTCATCTCCCACTAGTTAGTTTCACAACTCACTCACAGTACCTACAATGAATTATCTATAGGTATTATATATTGAGTTTTCTGAGGCAACGGGGTCTCCCTCTTATAGCTATGTACCATTTAGGTGTCTATTTAAGGAAGAAAATGCATCTGAGATACGCATTTCATAAAGGTACCTTGGGTGAAAAGGATGACATTGTAAAGAAATTTTAATTTTTTTCAATTATTATTGAAAGAATCACTATTTGTAATAATTTTCTGTGATGAAATGAGTGGTTTCATTTGTGCAGACTTTGTCATGACAGGCAATTTCAGCAGATACAAGGCATCTGCCAATACTCTTGAGTATCTTCCTGACAAATTGCTTGCCTGCAGAGTCACAAAGAGCAGGCTTCCCCTGCCAGAATCACAGGTAGCACAACAACATAATCATGCCTCCCTCAGCTTCCTCTCTTGCCTCTGAGAAACGACTGTCAAAAGCAGAGCACCATTAAGGCCACATCTTCCATGTGAATTCATTGCCTGTTTGTGCCTCACCTTCTCTGCCCCGTTGAGGTGGCTGCCCCCTCCTGCAGCTGCCCAGACTGGCACTGGGACCCCCACAGCAGGAGCAGAGTCAGCTCTGTCCAACAGCAGCTTAGGAGGCACCTGTTTAACAGTGTGAGTTTRATAATTCATTAGTTTTTGCTGTCTGTTGGAGAGAAGATTTATTTCTTCATATTTTGGTTTTYTTGGGGAGGGATTATTTTCATTGTTACTCTGGAAAGCAGGGCTCATTTCTCTGTTTCAGAGCAGAGGACATTAAACACCTGTGCAGCATGTAATGTGTTAGGAAGATCAGGCAGTACCTTGAAATTACCTTTCTCCTTATGGTGCATAATGAARGGGATCTGCTCCTTCAGTCCTTGGGAGGTTACAGAATTCAATTACTCTCCTCTATTTCAAAGAGCACCAGCAGCAAGATACTGCCTCTGACATGGTGTTTGCACATGGGAACATTATTGCCACAGCCTCATATTTCTTGGCCCTTACATGGACTAAAGAGACATTTTAATCAAWCATTTGAACATTGCTTGTGAGAGACACAGATTTGCACAGTGTTAACTTTAGGTCAGGACTTACTGGTCCTACAGACAGATTTAAGAATGGAAAAGACAAAAGCTATTTACAAAGCATTTTATGTCTGCTTTTCAGCTGTCCTTGGGCATACCCTTCAGAAAGGGTGATGCATGTATGTAATGCTAAATGGTGAAGGCACTAAACCGAAAGTACCAAACACTGTGCAAGTGTTTACACTACAGGCCAGGGCTAACCTGAAACATTCACCCCATAGGAAAGGCATTTCCTCTTCAAATCACCAGCAAATGTCTATGTTTTCARAATTTTAACTAATTGAAGGCAGAAMCTCAAGGTCAGTAGGAGCTGGAATCAAATTTTGCTGAGGATTAACATTTATAAACAGCAATCTTTGAAAAACCTGTATCAGTGTATTTTGAAGAAAGRTTTTTTTTTCCTATGAAAAGAGATACATGATCCCTTAGGGTTCTTTATGGCTGATGGAGTGGAGTTGAACCTGAGCAGAGGGTAAATAAGTTGAATTTGAGATTAATTTCGGAAATGCAAGGCCTACAGCCATTCATGTTTGTTTCAACAGTTGCAATGTAGAGAAAGTCCAGCTCCTTTGAGAGGTTTTAGCATAAATATGAGACTTTCTAATAATTTTATGGTATTATTTGCATTGCAGCATATCTTGGAGCCCTGTTTACTTGCTTGTATACCTCACTGTGACAGACACAAGTAATGAAAGAGCACTGGGCCCAGTGCCCCCAAGAAAGACTGCACTGAGGAAGACAACAAAATCACCTTTGCAAGCTGGAAAAAAKCCTATATTCTCAAGGTTTAATAGATTATAAGAAAAGGCAAGGCAGATTACTAAAACAAAACAAAACAAAAATAGGAGATATTGTCTTTTTCTTATCTTAATAATGCATTTCACTTGCAGAATGATGTAGTTTTAACCCTCTGAGAGGAAAGATTAGACTTTCAGATAATTCATTGAGTAACAGGAGCAGCTGTAGGCCAAGGAGGCACAAGTGGCTGTGGCAAATATCTCCAGAGTTGTATGAAAATCTTCTTGAAAAACAGAATCTATTCCATCTTTTAAAAATCAATAAAAAATATGGTTTAATCATCCTCAAATTATTTGTATATYCATGTATGTATCTGTATACATGCCTCTCATGCTTTATTGTCTTTGACTAACAAGAAACAGGATCAGAGTATTAAAGCACTCATGGACTGGCAGAGCATATTTAGGAAAATGGCAGGGAAGTCAATTTCATGGAATGGTGGGGAACAAATATTTAAGGCAAATTTTTCACTCCACTTGAAAACTTGAACTTGTGTTAGTTTCAGACCACAGTACTTTTCAGCAGCCTGCTGGCATCCCAAGACTCTCTAAGTTTTTTGGTAGGTACACTATGAATTGAAAGACAAAATAACAGAAAATGACAAAATAAGTAGGTTTTACCATCTCCTTCAAAAACAGAAATCATAAGGGATGTGGTATTCCTGTCAACAATCACCTGCTGAGCACACTGTGCTGCAGGCAGACCTGTGTTAATTAAGCAGAGATGTAGAAGCAGCCCCTTTATGGTGCAAAAATGTGAAATATGACTCAGAGCCCACTCACCACTTCATGATTCACAGTGGTGAAGCAGAAATCTTTGAAGGCCATGAATACTTCAAAAAATGAAATCAAGTTTTCTCCTCAGTCACCTGATCAGTCTAGATCTAGGAAAGTGCTACAGCTGAACTAAGCAAGTCACACAGAGCTGAGGACATACCTGTTTATCTGTGTCTTGTGTACCTGACTTGACAGGGCACTGAACGTGAGAAACTGGAAATTCTATGATTGTATATTTCTAATAGCTCCCATCCAGGCAGGTTGGTTTTAGCCCATCAGCACCCATCCAGATTTCATCCTCTCAACTGCAAGGCACGAAACCCAAGTGGTATAAGAGGCCCACAATGGTAAAAAGCGTGTGATCAAGTGAACCTGAAATCCAGCTTTTAACTAAGCTTAGCTACTTTTTCTGCAGCAACAGCAACTTTAGGCACCAAACTAGGAAAGCTGGGCTTCCTCTCTTTCCTGTGTAGCACCCAGAGATCTGCTCAAACTGCATGTGGTCAGCGACKTGAAACTGATGTGAAGAGTCTCACCTGCATCCTCTTCCCTTGTCCAACAGGTCATCTCAAACTCCACAAAATTACAGGTTTACACAAAATATGAAAAAACYCTTGTGACAGTCATCAGTAAAATAATTGGAGGGTGACTCATATAACTCAATCTTATCTTTAGAAAAAAAATAACAAAAACCAGCTAACATTTTGGGAACTCTACAAATCCACCTCTACACTGGCATCATCACCAGGCTCAATTCTCTAGCTCACAGGAGTCACCTTGCCATATCTTTGTGTCCAGAAGCAGAGCAGATGCCCATGACACAGTATTAACWCTGCTGGTGTATGCAGTTCTGGCAGGAGGAGATCAGCTGCAAGAGAAGCTGGAGTCTGATCCAGAGGAAACACAAAACTGCCTAATGTGGCAAATCTGGGATTTAGAAAAGTACAGAAGAAAATGCCTAAGTGTAAGACTAGTACATGACAGAACCAAAATCCATGGAACCATGCAAAGTATAATTCATACGCATGGGGACTACATGGTATCACATATCTGGTAGAAGGATTGAACATTAAAGACAATATTTTAAAATTGGGTAGTTTATCTCAAGTGAAATAAGATCTTGTTTAATTTCTTTTATCGGAGCTGGACAAATTACATTTAGTCTCCCAAATGTGATCAGCAGTTTTAAAACTTAGCTGATCCTAATCCTCTTCCATAACTCTGCTCTGCCCTGGATATCACCCCCGACTTCTGTGCACTTTAAAAATGTGCAACTGCTGAACTCATTACACTTCAGACTGAAGCATGAATGTGTACCAGCTATTCTTGTTGACCTGTAATGCTCAGAGGTCCTCTCTGAAGGGTAAGTTCCATCTTCAACAGAGATTGAGTGACTGAGACAAAAAATACAACAGTAAAATTATAATGTAAAGTTATTTTAGGCCTGGGGTGAACATCTACTAGTTTGATCAGCATTGGACATACTGTAAGAAACATGTTATAAATAGCTGGAACAGCACTTCGCCTCATGAGAAGGGAAAGAAATGGAAATAGGACAAACGGACCCAAACAAAAACAAAATCTTTACTATCATGTCTGTGCTTTTTGTCAAATTTAATTTCTTTTTTTTTTTTTTTTCATATGGAAACACTTTTCTGTGAGCCCCATTTTACAGGATGGAATTTCAGCTCCCTTGTGCAAAAAACAAAAGTGAAGTTGCTGTAACATACATCCTAGCAGTTGAAAAGCCACTAAAAATTATAAGACTGGTGCTGCAGGACTATTAGAGACAAAAGGAAAGGTTCATGAACTGTAAGCAGTCAGCCTCACTTGCACAGGCAGCTATGACAGAGTTTGGTTTCATGTGAAACCTCCCATCACATCAAATCAAGTCAAGCTAGAGCTCTTTGCTGCCTTATAATACATTATGAATAAAGGAGAGGTAAAGAAGACAGAATCCATGAAAGTAGAGAAAAAAAAACAGTTTTAGAGAAAACAAGCAACTCCTGCAATCTGACACTTGCCACAAGTTGAGAGCCAGTGATGTTTGAACATTTCTCTCTCAGACCCATCTGTCTCTGAATTCTGGTAGGCAAACTGAAGGTGCAGKACACTTGAAGGACCTCAGAAGTGGGGAAAGGAGAGGGAACAGCAAAGAAAGAAATTTATAGGAAATGTTCAGCCTCTTAAGTAGGGGAGCAAGCTATCCTCAGGCCTCTGCTATAAGCAGAGTGACTTCCCCAGCATATTATTCATGCCCTAAAGGAACTTTATCCCATTCTATAGTCCATGAATGTTTATTGGGCAGGACCAGCTCAATTGGCAGATCACCTAATGTTGACTAACCAGCAGGCTTMTGCAAAATGTGCATTCCAATATTTGAAGGCCCCAGCAGTCATTGCCCTCAGTGTATTGTTAAGTCAGTTATATCATTTGATTTTCCCTCACTTGGGTGGATCCTGTTTGGTACCGTAGACCAGTGTGTGTTGAAGTGGCGTGGCKAGTGACCTTAGAATATGGGGGCTCTCCATCCCGCTCTGCCAGCTCAGAGACCTGTGCACCTGTGCACCCCAATAACTCAAATAATAATTTGTCTTACTCTTAAGAATTCAGGCAAATGAGGCATTAACTGCCTCAGGTTTTTCTTATTCTTTATCACAATTTTTAACCCCTGCATTCAGTAAAGGATGAGATTTTCCTTAGCTCTTCTTTTGTTGCAGATGTATTTGTAGAAACATATTTTATCATCTTTTATATCAGTAACCAGATTAAGTTTTAGTTTAGCTCTTCGAATTTTCTCCATGCACAACCTCATAACATTCTTGTAGGTCTTCTGATTTGCTTGTCACTTCTTCCAAAATGCATGCATATTTCTTTTTACCCAAGTTCCAGCCAAAACCCCCTGTTCAGTCAGATTGGTCTTCATCCCTGCCAACTGGTTTTATGGCACCAGGGATAGCCTGATCAATGCAGCAGCCCAGATGCTCTGCTTCCATTGCTGTAATCAACTCCACAGGGCGTTTGCCAACATCCATGAGTCAGTAGAGATAAAACACTGTCAGCTTTTCTCATTCAGCAATGTCTAAAGCCAGCTGGATGGCCTCCCCTTAAGCAAATTGGCTCYATTCACCTTCTGCAGCAGTTTCTGGGACTTATCATATGGAACTCCATACAGCAGTTTTCTGCTTCTGATGATTTCCTACAACAGGACAGTTCAGTGAACAGGGCATATTGCTTCTCATTTTCTGGTAGTTTATTATACATTTGGACATCGTCAGCAGACTTCACTTCCTCCTCTGGCAATACTTCAAAATCTTTGCCTTCTGTCCAGCTCATGATTTCTCTCCAAGATTTTGGGYCAACTGAGGTTTCCTAGTGGAGCCTGCTGTGTGATCTCTGTCCTTTGAACATCCAGCCCAGCACTGGCAGTCAGGATGCCAAGAGGAGCTGCCCTTTGGTACSAATCATTTTCAATCCAACTCAAACTCTTTCTTAAGCTGACAGTACCTCTTTTTCAGTRGGAGTAGAATGGATTTCATGTCCTGTGTATCCTCAGATCCCAAAACCTAGGGTTTAACCTGAAGTCTTCTCTGGTGCTTTCTGGCAGAGTTTGCCAGCAGGGCTATTCTCTCCGGCTGTGGTGTAGGGCACATATCTTACATCTTGTCTTCACCAACTGACCCAAAGATTCCTGCATGATTTCCTGTTTGATTTCRTCAAAAGCTTGTTGTTGCTGAGGGTCCCACTTGAAATTTGAAATTGTTCTTTTTTTTGAGTCACTGGATAAAGTGGGCTTACAATCAGGCTGAAATTTAGAGTACGCATTCCCCAAAAACCCAGAATACCTGAGAGGTTGTGGCTCCTCTTTGCTAGTTGGTGGAGATTTTATTTTGTTGAGCACATCCAATGGGATTTGCGATATTCACCTCAATGTTGGAGGCTAACAATTTTATTCATAAAAATTGGATGTCCTGTGCAGATCTCTTGAACTTATTTCACTTTGTGGTAAAATCAGATTAGCTTTCAGAGAGGTTTGGATTATTTTCTTCCCTTTTCCAAAAATTTCTGTTGCTGCATTGCCCCATACAATGATGCGATCAATGTACTGCAGGCATTCCAGAGTTTCACCCTTTTCCAGTGRYARCTGGATCAGTGCATGGCAGATAGTYGGGTTGTGTTMCCACTCTTGGGGTAGTTTATTCCAGGTGTACTGGACATCTCTCAGGTTTGGTCTTCCTGTGTCCTCTTCAGCTTCTGGTGATCCCTAGTCTCTTCACTGGTGGTGCATCAMGAGAAGTTGAAAAGTCCTTGACTTAGSGTAAATGCTCAGCAGCAGCTAAAACATTGGTGTGTTACCAACATTATTCTAGTCCTAAATCCAAAACAAAGCACAGTACCATTTATTAGGAGGAACATTAACTCTGTCCTGACTGAAACCAGGACAACGATCATGTCAGCTAAACTGTGACCTTGGTAACTGTTCCAAACTAGTGACCTTGGTAACTTTTCAAGACCACTTTGAGGGAAAGGCTTTATGAAAAAGTGTTAGGGTAAAGGGGAAAGAAAAAAATTAACCAGCTTTACTTTATGGACAATTCTTACAATAGCAGAGTTCCATTAGCACATCCAAAAGAGCAATCTGAAAAATACTAGAGCAAAAATATCAGACAGGAGGTGTTCAGAGGCTTCAGATGGATACCTCAGGAAAATATATATTTATTCTTTTAGTGCCTCCAGAAAAAAAATCTAGCACTATCAGCAYTCAGATTGATATAGTGCTAATATTTTCCAGACTGATGATAGTATTAGTACCAATCCTTACTTCTATGAGAAACTTCATGTAACTAAATAGAAGCATTTACTGAAATGGATATATATGCATCCTCCTCACTGCCCTCTATGCTTTAACCAAGTTTTTCTATTAGAATAGTACTTATTTTTACAGCCTAAGTCAGAAACACAATGAAGCACAAAGACYTCACCAGTATGCCTCAGGCTTCCTTACAGAATTGAAAGGAACAGTCATCTCAGCAAAACTCTCTTTTTCTTCCTTCTATTGATTTTTTATTTTAAGAAGCAACAAAACGCGAAGCAATTTCTCATTCAAAGTATGGTGCCCCTGCCTCAGTTTTCAGATGACATTTTAAGCTGTGCCACTGTTTCTTGTGCTTTAGTACATGTCAGTAAATCTTCATAGCACTAACACAGAAATGGGAACTTCATGTCAGGTTTGATGCTTTACATCAAGTATAGAGAAAAATGAAAAACAACTATTTTATGTCCAGATAACTTCAGATATAAGAAAATATAGTTTCTTATCTCAGTGTCTTTGCAGCCTGGATCTCTCTCTAATGTGACTGAAAATGTAAGATGTCTTGATTAGGCAGGCTTTAATAGAACAAAATTTTGTGGTTCACACACAGAAAACACAGAGGGGGCAGTGATGATTAGAAAATTGCAGAGAACTGAAGAGGATTTTTTGTTGCTACAAGTTGTCTGTAAGTGTCACCAGAATCCTCCAGAATTTATAAACATTCAAAAATTTAAATTAAAAATATTCTTTTTAAATTTCTCCTTTTCTTCTTTCTTTCTTTCTTGTTTTCTCTCTCTCTCTCTCTCCCTTTATCTCTCCCTCTCTCTGTGTATCTCTCCCTTTTCCTRTTCCTTTCTCTCTCTTCTAAAGATATTCAGGGTTTACTTTTACTAGTAAAAGTTTAATGAACAAAAGCAATGTCAAAAAGTGAGTGAGATTAAGATTATTCTTAAAGTCTTAGCTGTATTTAAAAATCTGGTAGAACTGTAGCACATGTTTATTCAGCATTTGGTGTACAAGCCTTCTATAAATATGAACTTTATTATTTCTTTTGAAATATTCTCTCATGRACATATTAAAAAGATGTAGTGTATTGAATATTAAAATTATTAATTTGTATACTAAAAATTAAGAGAAAAATTATGATAATGAAATTGCTCACTACAATTTATTCTGTAATATAATTTGGGAAAAGGGTATTCTAATGAATATATGGTCATTGAGCTGACATCTACATCAGCACAAGCTGTGACAAAGATGGACTACCTTCATACCACAGAACAACATGGATAATGCAATAACAGGAACTTTACCGTTCAATAAYTTGAATGAAGCATGACAATGAGACTTTATGAAAGAAACAGTCATCACTTGAATAAAGAATTGCAAAAAGCAGGAAAATGCTGAAAATGACAGATTATGGCAGCAGAACAGGACAGACATCACATGGTGCAGGGAAAAAATAAATGGATAAAATGCCAAACTAGATTTGTGGATGTCTTGTGTATATATTCTGCTCTTCAGAATGTGAGAGCATGTGTATAAACACTGAAGCCTGATAGAAAATTGCAACTTGTCAAAAACTGCTGACAGCTCTGCACAAGAACATAAAAAGAAGAAATATTTTGTCCCTGTTAGTAAGATTATGGAGGATTAGACTAAGAAAGGAAAACACTTCTTGCTGGAAAAATATTGTGTAATTCTTCTTTTTACATGTGGGACATTCCAACTACAGATCTTTTTAAGAACTTGCTAAGCTAAATTCACCCTCACAACTTTAGAAATATACTACAAACACTCACAAAATAATTCTGCTTCAAGGGCAACTTGCTTTGTTCACTCTAGTTGAATGTCTGTGAGGGGTCCCTTGAATTCAACTGGGTTGCATAAATCACAAACAACAACAGATAGTGAATCTAAGTTTTGGGAATAGCCACTAATTTAAAAATATAATTCTGTTTTGATSCTTCAATTTTAAGTGATGAGATGGATTGAGCTTGCTTTAAAAATGTGTTTTTCAGTCTTAGGGAGTACCTTCAAGACCCAGGCATGGGTGCCCAAGAATAGCAATGGCAGGTACCTGATCTTACTGAGCAGAGMCTAGGTCCACTGCAAAGAGCAAGTGAGCAGAAGAGCCCTGACCTGAACATCTCCTTGGTTTTCTTCTCCTGGCAGCAGGTAATGTCTATTGCCTTTATACCACACTGTGCTATCCCTTACCTTACAATGAGTCTGGTTTTCCTGCAGGACTACAGATGAGATTAAGTAACTGGCCTCATTAATTAAGGCACACAGCTGTGACATATTTCCTTTACTTCTATGTGCAATTAAAAGGAACCCCACTATCCAACCCAAAACCTTTGCATAAATATACCTACAGTATAGACTTGAAACAAAAGGTATGAGGTCAATATTGCACAAAAATCGTATTGWATGTGAGCGAGTTGCTACCCCAAACAGCTGCAGAATTCCAGACAGGCTCTACTACCACCTTTCACTTGAGAGCCAGGACCAGTCCCACTTGACCAACTCAAAAAAGTTCTCACTGTCTCTTAGCTGGGATAGGGGGCAGTGACATACCAGCATAGTGTTAATTCCCAGTTAGTGGGGCAATGTTGAATCCTCAGGTCCTTCTTTAAATTTTTTATAAGTCTTTGTTTGAGTTCACAGGTAAATATAAATTAAACTTTTCTAGAAAACCACAGACTGAATGATATAAGCAAAATATCTAAATAAAACCAGCTCTGTTGTAACATCTTTAAATATTTCATGGTCTCCACCTCTCTGAATGGCTAAATGTTATCATGAATAACAGTTTGGACTGTGTTTTCAGAGCAGAAAATTAGGTTTCCCATGCTATCACTGGCAAGAAACTAAATTCTTTTTGGAAATAAGGAACACAAGACAAAAGAGGAAGACAAGTGTCTGTTAAACTGATCAAAAGGTAACCCATCATGTCATACCTAACCCTCCTTTCTTCCCGGAAATATATAACACCCTAATTTCTCTCTACAGTTTCACACAGCACACAGGCAAAATCTGACCCAGAAATCTTTTGATCAGAAATGTGATTAATCTTGTTTAAGAATGAATTGGCTTTAACCTGTGTCTTTTTTTTTTTTTTTTTTTTTTTTTTTTTGCCTGATCCAAACTGCTAAGAGTTCTCTTCTGCCAGGAGCAAGAAATCCCCTGCTCTACTTAAGGAGTCACTCCAGTGGCCCTCAACCACAATCTTAACCTCTGTGAACACAAATTCTCATGCAAGAATGACTACACTTTTCCCAGCTGCCGCCCAAACCTACAGATAGATGGAAATCCTTAGTCACTATATGATTTAACTGTAAAGATCTTTATGTACCTARGACTGGGCTTCTGGCTCTGCTAAGAAGTGTTTCAATCTTGGTGATTTGGGACAGTTCAGCAACTGATCCAAACTTAAGCTTTACCAGGATTCACAAGCTAATTTATCTTGCTTCCAAGCTTCACTTGGCAACTGTGTACTCWGCATCTGCAAGAGAGATGCTACACAACAGATGTGTAAAAAAGATTTTTCTTCTATTCAGTATCTGAATGGCTACAGCTCCCACCTATGACAGACAGGATTCCATTAGTTTTTAACCCTCTTAAGGAGACTTACCTAGCTGTAAGGCAGTAAGGTACTCACCCTAGAATGAGTACTTTACATTTCTTCCTGGAATTGCTGCCAAATTTGTATGAAAAAGATTACACAAGAGGTAGAGAAAGTTGGTGTCAGTGTGACACTGAAAGTTTAACAGCATGAAAAAGCTGTTGCCTGGAATCTTTTTCACTGAAATGTGGTTCACGCTAAATAGGTGGTAGGACAGAAACTAGAATTCACCATTATTGACTGTAATGGTTTGAAAAAGAAGCATAATTCCTTTACCATTTCTTTATATTTTTGACAGAGAATTAGCTGTCATACTTCAGCAATATGTTTGTAGTTGTGAARAGTGAGCAAACGGAACAGGTCCCTTGCATGCCAGTTGAGTTGTGAAAGTGCCAGCTTTAGCCTCTTCAGACTTGCTCCCGTAGGTAAACATTATCTTCCCTGTTGGAAGCTGGCCTTTGCAGACCCCATTCCTGAGCATCTAAGGCTATATCAGTATCTTTCAGATACATGCACACATGTTATCATTAGCTCTGGCAGCACTGTACTGTTGAGGAATGTTTTCCAGAGACACCACAAGGGCTATAAACACACAGGTTCTGTTACCTCTGGCATATCCTCATGCAAATCCTGTGATACAATTTATAGGCACGAGGCAGCAAGACTGTGCCACTTAGCAGGTCAGGAAACTGCTGCACTGTGTTTCATTGCACCCAGGTAGACATGTCCTAACTTGCTTATTATGTTTCATAATAATCCAAAGAACCCACTTGTACTTTGTAAATTCCATTCAGTGCTTGGCAGGAAGATGTTGCTGTTGACATGTAGTCACAGATGAAACTCAGATGTCTAGAAGGATTACAACCCTCCCCTGAGCACCCATCATACCTCATTCCTTACTGGGGCAATGAAGGGGACACACTTTTCCATGTAATGCCACAATTCTTTGTTTTTACATAGACACTGTAACTGTGGTATTTAATGGGAACCAAAATTCTAAATTTGCCAAGTTTTTMAACCGTGCTTGTTTGCACACTTAAATGTCCACATCTAGTAAGGGGGCATTGGCCTCTGGGTCAGGTAGTGATCATGTCAGTTGGTAATTATGCTGTCTCCTGTGGCTGGCTGACACGTGAAACAAGATTTCTCTTTATCAGTGCCTGCTTTGTCCTGGTAGGTCCAGGCAGARAGAGTCCGAGCTAATGAATGACTTTTCAAAGCTTAGCTTAGATACCAAGAGCTAGGGGGAGGGCTGAAAGGCAAAATAGAGTAAAACCTCAAAGGTTCGATAACCCGTAGAGTTTATCTGGAAGGAACTTCCACATTTATTTTTCTAATTACTATGTTGTTGGTGTGCTTACAGATGATAAGGCAGTAAACACTGCCAAGAACCTTACACAATTCCAATGGAATTCAGATTGCAACCGGTAAAGCAGATCATTCATAATCACACTGAACTTTTCAGTGCTGTCTGTACTGATGTCATTTTCCACATACAAGGCAGTGGAAAAAGTCAGAATATAATTATTTTAAGTAAGCTGACCATCCCATATTATATCTTCTATGAAATAAGGTTTAATCAGCTCCTCTGTGTCGAGACTAAAGTMTGTGAGTGCAAACAGGAAGTAATATCTACAGAACACATTTCAGCTGTGCAACCACTAGCTGTGGGAGGAAGGCAGTGCAAATTTAAGCAGGTCTCTTTAACAGCTGTTGCAACAGTTACAGTTTGAGTTTGGAAAATTTGCCTTTGAAAGAATCCCAGACTGAGAACTACTCTATGAACTAATTAAAAAGTAATTATACAAGACAGTAATAATTTTTGTATGCTTATTTCATGGGCTTTGATTTTTGCTTTATTAATTAAAAGCACTTCAAATTTAAAAACAAAAATTACATTCTAAACACGGATGAGAGTTCACCAAACTGTTTTCAAAAAACTGTTACTAAACATTTACYTCATAAAACATCTTAATTAGCCCTTTTATACCTCCATACTTATAAATAATTTTTGTATTATTGCAAATTCAGAATCCTAAAATAGGTAGTCAGCTTTAACTCAAGAGTATTTTGATCCTTATCATGACTTTAATACTTCTGCAAATCAAAAATACTTTCCAAGATAAGTGCAAGACCATGCTACATACTTTTGCAGCTTTTTAAATGTCTTACACTATGTGACTGCCATTTCAGCAGATTGCCCCTCCTCCCTACTATTACTGCACTCTCATAGTACACAAGCATTTGCAATAAAGCCCACCCTTTAGCAAAGAGTACTTAACAGACTGGAGAACAACTTGTGCAGCTGGGATACTTTGAAATGCATTTTATATAATCTYTAATCTCATTAAACCTGAACAAAATGTCATAATAGCATGGGAATAGTATGGAAACAGCTCAGTAGTTTTGGCTCTGAGCTCATAAAATGCAGTCTAGTAAAAAGAACTCTTCTGACATGTTCTGACACGATGTTAACACAATTACAAGCATCACAATATATAGAGATAGGAAAGTGGCAAGCTGAAAAAATTTTACTTTTTCTTTTTTCCCTGGAGGAATCAGACTGGTTATTCTCTTCCTGGCTTTGCTAAAATTGTCTTTGGAAATTGCTGTGAGACAAAACCTTCTTTGATTTATCCACAAAGGAAATAAGCATCCAGAAAAACCTTCCTAGCCAAAAGAGTAAGTCATTCTATTAGACGCTTCAAGCATGTCCGACTGTGGATCTCAGAGATGCTTAAGAACTACAAAGTAGAGAATAAAGGCTTATGTGCATTCTCCTGCCCTGTCCACAAACACTGCCTCTGTGTTGTGGCAAGCCCTTCTTACTTTTACAACTGCCTTGTATGGCTGTGTGAAGCTAAAGTGCAGCCCTGGCACAGATCTGCCAGTTCCTATTARGGTCGTTTTCCCCTCCAACAAAGGAAGATCTGTGGCACGAGTCCTTGTGGCAGCCCTGGGATGCTCAGATGTCCCACTGGCAGAAAGCAGCTGCATCACTACTGAGCATTTCAGCTGATGAGTCTGCTCAGTTTTCTGCATGAATAAAATCAAACATGGCAGATTAAAGTCCCTCTAGTTGCTATTTCTTTGATATTGGAGGCTAAATATTGCAGTGCTGAAAAACACTTATTTCTTTCCTCAAAAAGACCAGATTTAGGGGCCAAGCTGTCTTTAATCTCATCTATGCAAAAGTTTCTGCCAGTAATGAGGATAAGATATGACATAATGAAAGTTATGTAGATAAGTCTCTACCTCAGCATGATAAGACTTGCCACATGGTGTCATGTAGCAGTGCTCTCACAGATATTATTTTATTGTGTGCAACTTTTTASTTGTATTTGAACTTTGCTGCTGCATACAAATAAGAGAGATTTTTATGAACACACTTCAGTGACAAGCAGGGACAATGATAGTTTGTCCTGGCAAATGCTGTGTGAAACACCACCTCATTGCCGTATTACTTTATATGTGTCTGCAGACATCCCTCTCCCCACCTTTCACACAGGTCTTTATCTTCCTCCTGACATATACCTTCTCCWAAACCACCATTCTGATGTAAATATTTGCAGTCAGGACCTTTGAAAATTCCAGACCACAGCTCAATAAACTTATTTACAGCAATACTCTATAAGCATTGCTTGATGAAATTTCTAGATTTAGTTTGGTTTCTCTCATGGACAATAAGTTTCATGAATTATCTAACTGAGTAGGTATTCAAACGGTGAAACTTACTCAGATATAATTTGGTTAATAAATTTAGTSAAAATATTAAAAAATAAAGCTTTTTTATGCATTCAAAAAACTCAAAACACAAAGTTTTAAAGCAAATAAATCCCCAAAACTCCCTAAATTTAAGTTGATCAATTGACTACAATAARTGGATCAAATACTCCTTATTTGCACTTTTCTATTAATCATAAATGCAAGTCTAGTGAACAGAAATCAACCTCTATAGGAAATATTTGTCCTCAGTGCCTGACAATTTWACACCAATTATAATATATCCCTAACTTAAGGTCTAGTTTCACTTTAAGTTTTGCATGCTTTTTGGGGTAGACTTCTAAAAATTCTTTGAAGGAGATTTTTATTTTCTCARGGCTTTGTGATCTATTTGTCTTCCCTAGAAAGGATCAACAAAATGATTTTGGAAATACCACCTAAAATTTTGCAAAGCTTTTAACAGTTTTGTTTTAAACATGAATGATCATAAAACCTTTGCAAGACAATATACAGTTTACTGCCTTTCTGTAGATTTAGAATTTAGCTGCTTTGTGGTTATGCAATYGAATGAGTCTTCATGATTTGCAAATGCCAGGAGGTTTCCACTTCCGATGCACAGTCACACTTCTCAGCAATCAGGCACAATAATAAATAGCATATTTTCATCACTCTGTCAGTGCATTCCACGAGGGAAGTGAAGTTTAATATTCCTATTTTAAAGAGAAAGAAACTGAAAAAAAAAACCATTAAGGCAAGAGAGTTGCCCAGATCATCACCCTAGAGTGTGGACCCCAGGGAAGCAGTCTGTATCTGAACACTTCATGGCACAGGTGCTCCCCAGAACTATGGGTTCCTCACTGTGTTCCTCCCACACTGAGGGATCTCAGTAATGTGTTATGCTCACAGGATGCTTGAAGCTTTGCAAGAACTTCCCTGAATTTACCTGCATGATGGTAATAGACTTGGGTTCATAGAGTGCAGCACCCCTGCAGCCTCAGTTTYCCTTCAGACAACACAGAAAGGATATGTGTAAATTAATCATTTTCAAAAAGCAGTTTTTGGTTATGGCTTCTTTTTAAATAGGTCATGTTCAGGAAGCGGTCAAAGATACTTTATTAGACCTAAAGGCAAGGTACCTCATCAATTCAATGCAGACACATCTCTGGCAAACTATCACACTCAGATTGGAGTTGCCAGCCAGAGAGATGTATTCTACCCATCTCTGTGCTCAGCGTATGCACACATCACCTGATGCAGACTTCACTGCGRAGCACTATAAATCAAAGAAGACAGTGGGTGTTCTAGGACAGGAAGGGTTGTTTTGAGTGAACACCTCTTCCTSACTGAAGGGAGGTGAGCAATCAGAACTTTGTCTAGAAGAACAATTTTGCTCATTCAAATAAATGCACCC
This sequence comes from Sporophila hypoxantha, assembly GCA_002167245.1. Classification (NCBI taxonomy): domain Eukaryota; kingdom Metazoa; phylum Chordata; class Aves; order Passeriformes; family Thraupidae; genus Sporophila; species Sporophila hypoxantha. The sequence goes on from NDFG01000392.1 coordinate 12,516,101, forward strand.
TCCAGGCTATTGTAACTTCTGCCAGGAACTGATTCATCCATCGACAGGCTTTTGAATCTGGGTAATGAAATTGCAATGAAAAGAAAGAAGCCTCAGTGTTTTTCAAAAAAAGAGAGGGCTTTTTTCTAGGTTTTTCCTTCTCCCATTCTCTTTTCATAAAACAGCATTATGCCATGGAACAGCTATCAAACCTCTTAATAGCATTAGACAGATGTCTCCAGACAGGACCTTTTTTTTTCTTCTTTTAATCATAAAGCACATTTTTAAAAAATTAAATACATTCTTGTAATAGGCATAGTGTGGCAGGTAAAAGGTGAAGAAAAGGAGATACCCTGCTCCAAAATTTGATAGTACTGAAAACAATTTAGAAAATTTCAATAATTTATTTAGGTCCAACCATGCACCCATAAACTTAAAATCTGTAAACCTTACAAAAAATATTTGTAAGACCATTGTTGACTACTATGAAGAAAACATGCACACAAAGATATGCTTTGTRCAAAATAGGTAAGTACATATTATCAAATAAAGAAAGTTATCCCATTCACACCTAGAAGAGAACCAAAGGACTGATAACTACTTTTAAAATCTTTATTCTGTATAAAAAAAAATGTTATGTTAACCCTGATGAAAAAATGTTGCTATCCTAAATGCCAAGGAAAGAGGAAGAACATAATAAAACCTGTAAAGAGAATACAATATGCAGGCATTTTGTCATCATGAAGGCAGTGATTCATTTGAAATTAATTTTTGACTCATGGATACCAATATGCTTTGCTTTTAGTGCTGTAAACTACATTACTCAAAACAACAATCATATTTTACAATTTGATGGATCTTGTCACCTGACTCTACAATTGTGGCATGTGGCGTGAGTTGGAAAGTGCTATGTGCACACCTAGACTGCAAGGTTTAGGAGAGAAGAGCCTTCTTATTCTTTCTAATAACTATTGTGGTGGGATTCTCTCTCATTATAAGGACATTTTAAGTCACACTAAACATTCAAGCACTTCAAAATTATTGCTGAAAATTTGTCATTACTGTATTTGCAGCACTTGTAAGGGAAATCAAATCTGAAGAATTACCTTTCTAAAGCATCCAGTCATTTGATTGTGCCTAAAGAGATTCAGTTAAGAGCACATTCACATAAGAATCTGWCCAGGCACACTCAGCACACAAACATTCCAAAGGATGTTTTAATTCCACTGGTCAAGAATGTGGAAGTAACTGCTCTGTATATATCTCATTTTCACAGCCCAGTGGGAATACCACAATCTGTCTTGGGCAAGTCTCAGCTGCTATAAAAACAAATATCAAGTARCAATGTGAAGACAAGCTGCCAGTTACAGCCTTTCCTAAACACCTTTTTGATCTCTCTCACATTCAAAAGCAGCAAAGGCTGAGCAGCTAGGAGCTGCTGAAACAATATGATGTCCTCTGCATGGGCTTTATCAGTTCTCCATGGAATGCTTCAATGGCCACCTGTCCAAGCTTAGTAGATTTCAGAAACACAGCAAGGAAACTGCAGGCAGTGTCATAAAGCTTGCAAAACAGGAAAGTTACTTAGGTCATCTATGCACTGGCCAGCTGTAATGATTCACAAACCTTCATTGTTTTGTTTACCAGGAAAGTGGATACCTCCGGGATCTTAAGCCTGGCACACGGAGCTTTTGGAAGTAATGAGCCACTGTACAATCCAAGAAGGCTGATATTGCTTCTGAAAACAAGCCTTACATACACAAACATGTAATTTCAGTATTGTAGTGTCTAGGACACTCTGATGCTTTAAAAAGAGAGACAGAGAACCTTCTCATTCATTCTCCAAGCTCTAGGAAAGCAAATTGCAACAGAAGTTTCTCTGTAAAGTGACTAATAGAAAAGAGTGTCTGGCATTACCTGGGCATAAGTGTACAGGATTTATTAATTGGTATTAAGTACTGTCATCAATGACCCATAATATTTAGGTCACTCAGACAATCTTAGCACTCTCAGAGTAATGGTGATACCTTTCTTCTATTCATATTTTATAGCTAGGGTTAGGCTCTAAACACCTGAAGATCTGATATTAAAATTGTAGAGTCTATAACTTGTTGTCCATAAGTTGTTCAAAATAACTTCTTCCTCKGGGAACATTTCTTGAACAATATTTACTCTATTTGTACAGTTTCTGAATTTACAGAAATGCTTTTTTAGTTCTTGACAGAACAAGTTATAAACCTAGATTTGAATTCTCAAAAGGAAAATTGTTTGGTGGAACCTTCCTGATCTCCTACTTTATTCCACCCAAAACATAATTATAACAAACCTTTAAAAGCATCTTTATTCTTTATTTTCATTTACCGTTGCTTTTCTCTTCCTGTATTTAAGGAACAGAAAGCAAGGGAATATATTTCATTATAATGCTGTACTATTTCAAAATACAGTTTTAATGCTTTTCCACAAGTTTACATCCTKTTACTATTTTAATAAAAGATTTTTTTTCTAATAGACTTAATTGTCAAAAATTARTTTTTTCGTATATTGTCGAATGCTAATCAGAGAGGAGACCATTTAAATTACATTTTCTGTCATGGAAGGGAACTAATTGAATGGTTCTTAAAACCCTGATAATGAACAGTCATTTTCATGTAAATTAGTGGCAACAATACACATGTGAAGCTAATATTTAAAATGCATACATTATAATACTATAAAGTTTCTAGTCCCCAATTAAAAAAACAGAATTATATATTCCTCTTGCAGAAAAGGAAAAAAAACTTTTGACAACAGCTCCAGAATATTTCATATTAAATATTAACTCTTACTTACCTATATATGCCTTAAAACTTCTGAGTAAGCTATAGATTTATTAAGTGCAAAATATAAAATACCATTCAACATCTGAGGCAAGAACTGATTCCTCTGGGCTTATCCTTTTTGATAAGTCTCTGATTTTGTCTCCTGACACTTCAGGTAGAATCATGGGCCTAATAACATATTTCACAAAGCTCTCTATGGATTTCAATGAATCTAAGTATATTAATTGCCAATCTGTTCATTCCCACTTAAAAAAACCCTGAAAKTATTCTATGGCATTGCCATGGCTATGGATCTCAACCCATCAGTGGTCTCATCTTTGACAGGAATCATGTCCCAGCCATGGCAGACTGCTGGGACAGGATTCCAGACCCAGACCTGACTGCTGTGAAATGATGCAGCTATGTAGTGGTGACTTCCCAGCCTTAGCCAAAGCAGCCCTGAAGGACTYTGAGGTAAAGCACCACAAGTGAAAGTGAATGTGAGACACTTTGTTTAGGACAACAAAAGAAAGACTCATGTAGAGGGGATAAAAACTGGACTAACCAACATTATTTCAGCTAAAACAATAGAAGTAAGAGCTATGAATTCACCACGCTATTTTTTGGCAGAGGTGATGCATGGTGCTGGACCCTTTAGTACTTTTTTCTCAGGAAGTAAGGAAGGGAAATACATCCTACTATAGCACTGTTATTTGCAGTCAGATGTGTGACTTTTTGTGCCTAACACCTTGAGAGTTGTYTTTTTAAGAAAAGAAAGGAATAAGTTTCTGGCCAGATAAGACTCTTGCAATTGTAAGTGCCTGTATCAGGCAGGGTAATTTTATAAACTGTTTTACATGGACACATTTATCTTTTTTGCTCTTAAAATAACAGCACTATAAAACAAAAGGGCTCTTCCTCCTTCCTCCTGTGGCAGCTGAATGACACCTGGTAGTAATCTGTACAGAAATGAAATATTTTACACATGCCTTTTCCCTGTTTCTGCTTAGCTAGGGAACAGTGTTGCATTTTTCTTAGTATGGCTGTGGGGACACACAAGATGTTCATGGTTTTTGGATACTATGCACCAATTATTCAGAGACTATAAATGAAAATATTRATCTGAGTGTATTATACAGGTAATGGATGCCACAGAAATTATGTACCCATTTAGATAAGTAATGGAAACAGACTGAATGCCATTTTTAAACACGCTCACATTTTACATTTTTACTATGGATTACTGACATGGTAACTACATTTTCCCATGGATCACTGAGAGAGGGTGCCTCTTCCAAATGTATCCAAACATATCCAGGTCAAATATCATGACCTACACATATTCTCAGGAAGGTTAGCTAGTATAGCAGCTTACTGAATGGCTCAAGTATTTCTTTCCAGCACAGAATGGAAACAGTAAGTACAGGAGGCCTACAGATAGGGATGAGGGTGAGTGAAGAGGGATTCAGAAAGACCAAGGGACACCACAGCCCACCTCAGGCTCTAACAGAAAGGGTGCAATACTCGTGATGGGGATCATGTGATGTGATGACTCAATAATTAGCTAGGGACTTATTTCCCRGCCCACAATTCCATAACCCACACTAACCAGCCCTGCAATTACATGCACTCCTGATCATATTCCCCAACAGCCTCTACGAGGAATGAAAAATGCCACAGTGTTTGAAAAGATCTGCACCTACTTCTATTAGAGGTTRATAACCCTTCCTATAAGCAGCTGGTTAGCATATATAGAGAAGCACTATCATTTCTAGTCGTACATTCTCTTTCTTCCATATCCTGTAGTGATGGGGGTGGGATTTTTTTTTTAATTTTTTATTGGTTTTTGTTGTTGCTGRTTTGGGTTTTTTATTTGTTTTGGTTTGGCTTGGTTTGGGCTTTTTTTTMGWTTTTTTCCCACTGTCCAGTAATTAGAGAGATAGTGCTCCAGTGGTTTTTAAGTAATTTGTCTCTTGTTGCTCATTTGAAAACTGTGTCTTCGTTGCCTGGGACAAAACATCTTGGGATGTTGGCTTCCATATATTTACTTCATGAGCTAACTAATACTTCATCCTCTCTTTCATACTCATGTCTCTTAACACAGGGCATGTACAGCACTCACAACAAAGTTGCTGTCATGAAGACCTTTTGAGACTTTTGGCAGGAAGCTCAAAGACAGGGATATAGAACTTGGGAGGGCAGTTTTACACTCTGCAGAAAGGAAATGCAGAAGCTGTCCTGCAGAAATAGACTGGGAGTGCTGGTGACCCCCATGAGCCAGGCTGTGCCCAGGGGGCCAAGAAGGCCAATGGCATCCTGGCCTGGATCAGCAATGGTGTGGCCAGCAGGGCCAGGGCAGGGATTGTCCCCCTGTGCTGGGCACTGCTGAGGCCACACCTCCAGTGCTGTGTCCAGCTCTGGGCCCTCACTGCAGGAAAGGCKCTGAGGGGCTGGAGAGAGTCCAGAGAAGGGCAATGGAGCTGGGGCAGGGTCTGGAGCACAAGTGCTGTGAGGAGCAGCTGAGGGAGCTGGGGGTGTTTATCCTGGAGAAAAGGAGGCTTAGTGGGGAACCAACTAGTTTCTACAACTGCCTGAAAGGAGATTGTGCCCAGGTGGGGATCAGTCCCTTCTCCCAGGCAACAAGCAACAGAACAAGAGGACATGGCCTCAGGCTGGGCCAAGGTTATATTTAGATTGGACATGAGGAAGAAATTCTTCACAAGGAGTGCTCAATATTGGAATGATCTGCCCATGGAGGTGAAAAAGTCACTATCCCTGGGGGTGTTTAAATAAAGACTGGATGTGTCATTTAGTACCATGGTCTATTTGACATGGTGATGTTCTTTCATAGGTTAGACTTGATGACCTTTAGAGGTCTTTTTCAACCTAAATTCTTCTGTTAAAGAAGAATTTCAGTCACCTCCTAAAAGGTGACTGAAAATCAGCCTATGTTATTGCAGGTAAGAACAAAAGAAAGTGCCAGTTTCAGGGGTTTTTTTGGTGAAAATTGCAGAAGAATTTAGGTTGGAAAAATTCTGTGACATTATTTGTCCAACCTTTGACTGATCATCACCTTGACAATTAGACCGTGGCACGGAATGCCACACCCAGTTTTTTCTTGAGCACTTCCAGGGATGGTGACTCCACCACTTCGGTGAGCAATTCATTCTGTGAGCAAAGTTTAACAACCCTTTCCATGAAGAAATTCTTCCCAATGTCTGATCTGAACCATCCCTGGAACAGCTTGAAGCTTTTTGCTCTTGTCCTGTCCTTTTCAGTCCAAAAATCACAGACAAAACCAGGAGGCAGCTTTTCAAAACTCAGCTGACAGGCCAAAGTAAAAATGTTTGTAAACAAACTCTGTCCATTTTTATGTATGGTAGCTAAGCATCTTGAACCCTCTTCCTAGGCTGTCCTAACAAAGAATGAATACTGACGCAACTTCAGCAGATCAGGCTGGGAGATAAGAGTGCTCTCGGAGCAGCTGACCTTTTCAGAGAGCAGCTCAGCTGGCAGATGAGGAGTCCTGTAGCCTGTTTGCACCTGCAGGGTTAATGTGATTTTCATACACACAGCCTGCATTAGAGAAAGATGCAAAACAATGGTGTCTTAGCAACTGTAATTTGAGCCTGACTACATATAAATCTATCCTGAGTTTTACAGCAATCTCTCTTGGTTTTGTAGRGGGCAGTGCCATAAAAAGGAATACGTTTGGGCTGGGTTTTCTGCTCAGTTTTTTGACGACTTTTTGTTTGTTTTTTTGACAGATGGCACCAACCATTTAATATGTGCATAAATCAAACACACATATATGTGTGCGTGTGTGTATATATATATATATATACACACACATATACACACATATATATAAATTCTAGCCTTTGCAAAATATTTAAAGGATAAAAACAATAATGAAATGCTTAGCTGTAGCTTTTTTTATTGACACAGTCTTCCTGTTCCTATGACTAGTTTCCTCTAAGGAAAATGTGACGTGTTGGATGATTTCCCATTTTCTGTTCAGACAGGAAGTATACAGGCCAACCAGCATTTGGATTTTCTGCTAATCTTTAGTCACTAAAGAACACCTGCAGCCTAACTGTRAGCTAGTTCTGGTACTCAAGGTCTCTATCAAAACACATTGTTAACAAAGGAAAAAGCTGACGTTACACCACCTGGGAACACAGGGAAAATCCTCATTTTTATGTAGCAGTACAAAAGAGTCACACAGAACAGAAGAGAATCACAGAAACATAGAATCATACAAGCCGCTGTTGATATGATTAAATTGCAAACAAATTCAGGGAAAAAAAACAGGTACCAAGGAATTCCCAAGACGCCTCCACAAATGATTCTGCACCACAGAGGATGAACTATTCTCTGCTCAAACACTCTGGCAGATGTAGGGTCATGTTGATACCAGCAATATAAAAGAGCACATGCTGATACGACACATTTCAAAGCAGTTGACCACATTCCAGGGCAGGAATGTGTCTGGAGCATGCATTCACTTTACTTCGACAGAATTTCATACTTGTTGAGGTRATGCTTTTTTCTCATGCCTTGTCAATATCATAACATCCAATGCCAGCCACTGGTGGGTTTTCTGTCATACTTTGCAATCTACAGACAGGAAAATTCCTGAAGTTTTTGTTCTTGCACTTCATATCTCATGRTATGAAGTCATTACATCACTGGGGTTTTATGACAGTGAATCTGAATCAAATTATAAAGGCAATGCAGCACATTATTGTAGAAAATCAGCATCTGAGTGAAAACTTTCAGAAAATCAAATTTAGCAGTAGGATTACATTAAAACTAGAAGTAGAAAAAGGTAATCAGCAACTCCAAATACCTCAAAATATTTTTCAAACTTCTTAAAGTTTAGAGTACATTATAACCATAGGGTACTTTAGTTCAGAGCAAAACAATTGCTCATTGTTTATTACAATTTTTTTTCCTTTCTAACACATTGTTATGCTGATATGTTGTACAAATATCATTCTTTTATTATTTTTCTACATCTGTATTAAACTAAATATTTCTTCTTTTTAGGCTCTGTGCTGAAGACATCTTGCTCCCCTCAAATATGTGAAGAAAGTAATGGATAAATCCCTTTAGAGGGAGGTGAAAGCCTTTCATCAGAAGAAGTAATGTAGGCTTGTCTGTTCAGAACGATACATGAGATGAAAACAGTACTTTCCAAGGAAACTGGTGACATTTTCACTAATAGACAACACAGAAAGAGTGGCAAAAAATGTCAGGGTYATATAATTTTCATGGGTTTCTTCTCAGCTGTCAGCATGTCTGCAGAGGCTGACTAGAGAAAAATCTAACTGAGGATGGAGGAAACTACAATTCAGCCCAAGGCCTTGCCTTTCATAGGAAGGTTTCACAAAAAATTTGAAGTATTTCATAAAACTGACATATCTGAAAATAACTGAGCAAATATAAATTGGTAAGGTTTGTTCTTARTCCTCCCTCTCTGCCATTATCTCATTGCATGACTCTTAGCCACTCTGTGATCTCACAGTGCCTTAAGTTACCTGCTCTGAAATGGAGAGAATGTTGGCCTTTTCTGAATTTGTTTCTTCACAGGTAACTCTTTTCAGAACAGCTTGTTATTGAAAGAACCAAGGCTCTTTCTAGAGAAAGTCCTCCACAAGCCTTGTCTCTGTCTCTCCAGTGACTGTAGAGGGYGTCTTAATAGCCACTTTAATGTAGATGAAAATGAGTCTCATTTCTCAGGAACTGAAATTAACACTTTTTGCTTAAAGACTGCATTCCTATGTAATTGTGTGTGAGCAATTCTTCCATACATGTATCCTTATTGTATCAATAACCATGTACTTATAGGTAAAATGTCCTCTTACATTTTCAATCCTGATAGTAGTGAAGGATTAAAAAAAAAAACCACAAAAAAAAACACAAAAAAAACCAAAAAAAACAAAACCAAAAAAAACCAGCTCACACTGATTTCTTTGGTTCAGTCCTGACCTGAGCAGAATTTAGTTTACTTTTACTCATTGTTGTGATCTCATTTGATTTAAGCGCCTGCTTGTCTCAAGTGTGTTCTTCTCAGAAGTAGCTCCTCTGCTGGCCATTGCAACTGTGCTGCATTTCATGCCCCTTCCTTCTAGGAGTTCAGGCTACTGCAAGGGGACTTGTGCATTTTCAAATTCCCAGTGGCAAGAATTGAGCACACTCTTCTGGACACACAATTACAAAATATGCAAATACAGTTCAAAACATGGGCTTGATCCTGGACTCCTTATTTGAGTGTTGCTACCAGTGAAGTCAGTGGAAATTTTGTTTCAATAAAAATARAGATCCAGGTTTCTAGAATGAAAATCTATATTTAGAAGCACTAGGATTATATAATTATAAATAAATGTAAAAATATATATGCATGCATGTATGGGTTTCGTTGAGTGAAGGCAGATTGTCAGAGCTAGGAGTTGGAATTAATTGTGCAACTCCCACTGATTCAGTACAAAAGCCCTCCACCATCACCTACTTCTTTCTCTGACTTGGTGGAGCTCTGACAAAGGGAACATTTCACTGGTGTCAGCTGTGGTTTTACATTTTCCTTTAGCTGGCAGGTTAAAGTAATAGAAAAAAAGAAAGCAAAGCCTCAAGGGAGCATTGAGAAGTGGGGAGTGCAGACAAYCAGACAGAAAGCAGCATCCTGACAGTATCTCACAAGGGAAGAAAAAGCAAGTCTGCCAGCTGTTCCACAGAAATGTTCTGATGTTCCTTTTATACACTTGGTTCAAATTATACCCCACTTTCACTGAATGCAATATTTAATTTTTTATTTTAGTATATTTATAAACTCATAGCCATTTTTTTGTGTACACAGATGCAGTTCTTTGCCCATTTCACTAAATGAAACAGACTGTTTATCCTGTAAAAATAAATTTTCCCAAGTTTTCTTAAGTTTCAGAAGACCGATTTTTAAATCCATAACATCCTTTAATTCAGTTCAGTAATTGCATTTTGTTTGGTCTACAATAARATTCAAAGCTGTAGAGACCACATTGTTAAAAAGTGTGACCTGTTTACTCAAACTTTCCTATAATACATACAGGACCGGGCATGATTTGTTCAGAGTTTGGTGACTTTGCAGTCTTGTTGACTCTGACAGAGCAGAGGGGCAAATGACATTCAAGTCACACTTTTTTGAGTGATGAGTAAGACCTTTGCCCCATTGCAGTTCTCTATCTATCTAAATCTGTACAGTCCATCTAAAATTTGAATTGTCCCAGCTTGAGTGCATAAACCAAGAGAGGAAGCGTACTGCATAAGCAGCCTTTATTTACTAATTTCAGATCTTTACCTAATTTCAGATCCTACAGTCTGGTGTGTGACTGTTTCTAAAGCATTTATTTTAAAATATTCCTGAAATTAAATATCATTCCAGTGTTGTTTTCTTTTTTTCTTTAGCCTTCTTCCTCTAGAAGGTTATTTCTTGCCTGTTTCCTCCATTATCCCACAAAATAGAAAGGAAATTACTATTAAAAAATGTTTATCCAACATGAAAATTTCTTCAAAGGATGTGTGAAATTAATCMCTGCAAATAGTGCACACCACCTACAATCGAGAAATAAAGATCAATTGATATAAATTCCAGGTAAATGCACTTAGTGCACTGTCTTGTTATGTCTGTCCACTCCTTGATAATAAATAAGCCTTACATATCCCCATATGCAATTCTGAGATCATTTATTTGTGTATTTCTATAAGTGACATATTGCAAATATTACCTTTTCAAAAAAGATAGCTGACATTATCCTGACATTCTTAGGAAGTGTTTCCTATTAGTTTTTCTAAACTAAATACATTGCTCGAGCAAAGGCAGACCACTTATTGTGTTTCTGAACTGTCKCTTGGTTTGTATTTATGGTAATGAGGATTTGTCAGTTCTAGTTATTTGCATTAAATCTAATAGTATTCCTTATCCCTTGGACAGGCTTGTTGTTAGTTTATCAAACCTCTGACATTTTGCTTCAATAAACTCCAGTGCAGACAACCTAGTAAGTTGGTATCCAGGGGTTTATTTCTGTGTTGTTAAATAAATTTTAAGTATGTGAAAAAAAAGAACCAAATATTTTAAATGATCCACCATTCCAATTAGTAATTTTTACCACTAGTTGAATTTTGAAAGGAATAAAACAAGAGCCCTTATGATGCTTGGCTAATATGTGCTGTATTCTTTGACTTTTCAGCAGCAGGAATGGGTACCACACCACAGAAATGGGTACCATATTTTTCAAAATTTTTCACCCTGTAGCCATTTTTCAGTGCTTTCTTCTGTTGCAGATAACTGTGAGCTTGAAATTACAATGCTCCATGTAAAAGCTTTATTATTGCAAAAAAACTGATGGAACTAAACACCCTCATTTTTGGAATAGCAGTCCCAAAACTGCATTGTCATCACRGTCACACAGTACTTTTGTATAGGACAAGTTTAAATAAGCCATAACACTTTTGAAATACTATTTCACTTGCACAAGTAATGTGATTTCCATTTTGCACACTGCTCTATCAGATTTCACTAATTTATTGCAGTGTAATGCACTATGCTGCAATAAGGATGGAGTTCCTTGTTAAAGGCAGCAAAAGAAATTTAAGACCCTCCTAAAAGATTTTCAAATACATTGTTGCAAGACAATATACAATTAAATATTTAGGAGCTTTTCGGTTGCTTTTTTTTCCCCAGAAAATGAAATACTCCTTAACCTAAAAAAAAAAAAAAGAAAAAAAAAGATGTTTTTTGCCAAAGTTTTTGCAGTTTCCAGATCACTTAATGTCATGAGGTGGTGTCTGATGAAAAAGAAAATAAAAGAAACTGCTCAGTGGAGCCATTACTGGAAATATTCCAGCTTAGGAGGAAAGAACAATGAGAATAATARACGTAGACACCAAAAGTCTTCTAAATTCCTGGACTAAGAACTGCATCACTTGGAAGTTCAGACGTATATTATTCTCCCACAGCACACAACTTTTATGAGAATTCCTGAAGGCACACTGAAGCTTTTCCATCTCTTATGCTCCAGACTTGTTTTTTTAACATTGTGAAAGTAACAGAATTCTCTACCCTCATATTGAAAAAACTTAAGCAAAACAGATTTCAGCATATGAAGGCCTGGAGGCAATCTACTACTTAAATCCCACTAATTTTATCTGCTACATTTTGAGTGCTACCTTCTGAAGCAGGTAACAAATGTGTGTATCTGTACATCCAAAAATACAATCTTGTGTTGGATTCTGTATGCTATGGCTAACTGGAAGATATTACAGTTTTTAAAAGATGAAGCAGCACAGTAAAAGCAGTTCTGCTCAGCCAAAAGACTGCAAATATTTAAAATACTGTGCAGCATGGCAAAAGTGTCTGAAACCGATTTTGGATTCGTTCCAGTGTTACTTAATAAATGACAATTTTTATGCACATACAACATTCATGAAACTCTCTGGTCCCTCTRGCTGCAGACTCTATTCCACACCAAAAGGTACAGTGAGAGGAGGAGGTGCCGTGTTCTCTCCAGGCTGGGGGCATGCAGTGTACTGCTGATTTTCTTTTCATCTCTGCAAAACCCAAAGACTTTTCCAAGAATGTTGACCAGTCACATTGTCCTGGGGCAGGGCCAAGCCCCCCTGCCACATCTGCCCCATTAGGATGTTGATTACACAGGGCTGGTGTAGTCTGCCTACTGTCTTTGCGCAATATAATGCATTTTGACCAAAAAAAAAACCAACCCAATGGATTGTACTCAGTGTTGGCAAAATAAGTTTCATCTGCAGCATCTGACTTCCAAGCTCTGGATGAGAAAGGGGAAATAGGCTATATATCTTAAAGTAGGATAACCAACAGTAAAACAGCAAAAATGCTTTAGTTGTCTTTAGGAGATGGAGAGGTAAATCATGTATCATTATCAGTGAGAATTTGCTGAAGGGAACAAAAAGATCTGCCCTGGCACACAACCTGCCTGCTAAAACTGGGATATTTTGCTGTTCCTTGCTGAGTGTTCTGCTTGTGCAACCCCTCCAAGTTTCCCCTACGTCACTCTTGCAGCCTGTTTCCTGGTCACTTTGGCCTCTGCAGGAAGCTGGCAAACCTCTTAATTTGGATGCTTATGTGTCATAATAAATTGTCCCCTCCCATCCATCCACCCACCCACCCATTTTATAAATGTGCAGGATTTCCTCCACAGGGAATGGACAGCAAAATAAATTGCATGTGGCAGCAATCTTCACATTTCTGTGACTTAGACACTTTCCCCTACAATTGCAATGTGACAACCTGCTCACACACAATGCTGTTTTTGCAGTGAAAACACAGCTCATAAAAATCATCATTCCCAGTTTCTACCCCTTGAGCAAATATCTTTCCCAGTCARTCTCCCTTGACCATGTGGGGATCGATCCTACAGATACAAGTGGGTTCCAAAAGAATACATTCTCTCTTTACCTCAGATTTCTAATAAACATCCCAGTTCATAGACTGCAAATAGGCTGACACAGATCAATTGCACTTCCCTCATATTTCTCCCCAGGCTCCAGAGTCCATAACTGAAGCAAGAATGCATTGATCTCACTGGATTTTTAGCTTCATAAATGTGTGAAAATTTCAAGATTTATGCTTATGCAGAAGAAAGGGTGCCTGATATGGTTTTAATTTGACTATTTTTAGTTATCTACATTTTAGTTAGTTGTTTTACTAATGGGTATTTATAATCAATGAAGAAATCAAGGACTCTAGCACTTTAGTGACTTCATCGTAAATTAGAGATATTATTAGAATTGCAAACTTGTCTCCACTAGCTATAAAGCTAGTGGAGGTCTCTACAGTGCAGGCAAGGAAGATTCTTGTGTCTCATGGCTTACATATAAATGATTAAACAAATTCTAAACAGAAGGCTAAACAAAGAGACAGGAGACAGCAATTCAGAGCATATGACTCTTGATTTGACTCTTGATTTAATGCTTAGATTTGAGAGCAGCCACTGAAATGATTCATTAGTAGCAATGCAGCACTTGACCCACTGCCAAGGAAGAGTGGGTGGTCTCTGTCACCAAAAAAATCTCTTGAAAAAGTTCATTCAGTCACTGAGAAGATGAGCAAAACCTACACAGAAAATGCAACACTGGTGTATTTTAGGCAGACCTTGCAGATTTGTTGCCACTAGTAAGAAGGGTCACAAACAGGCCATTCTTTGGGCTATATTCCAATGACTGCAATTTCTGCATATCTCTGCATGCTGTAAATTATATTCATGCAACTGTGACTTTTGCAAAATCCTTATTTTTGTTTATTTTGCATTTCATATGCTTATAAATATATTCTTGTTGCTCCTATGCCTAAATTCAGTAATGCAGGAAGTTAATTTATAATCTGAAACTGTACTTGCGACTTTATGTTCTGCATTGGAAAAATGGAAATGAAGAAAAAGACACCAGGCCCACATATCAAATTTTTATTTGACTACCCTCCAAAGTGATTCTGAAGGGTAAATATATAAACCCCTTCTAAAAACAATATTCTAAGAAGAAAGCTTTCCAAAATGGATCTTTATAAAGTTTTTAACTAGACTTTATCAAACATTAAGAAAAATAATTTATTATTTAATCATTAACTATTTGATTATCCGGGAACAAACTCCTTAATAAAATGTTCTAGACAAAAAATACAAGATGCAAATAGAAAAACAGGCAGGGGAATAATTTCTCTATAAARAATTTGTATAAATTAACCCTGGTATTGAATACATTCTGCTTTAAATTGCTTTGTTCCCTGGATTAGAATAGGAAGTAGAAGGATATGTGATGAAGGGATTGTCCTGGAATTAAAGGTCAGTGAAAGTAGAAGACTCAGGAGAGTCTTCTCCTGTGGAAAAGGGGAAAAATGAGAATTACATATGGACAGAGTCAAAAAAATTCAAACAATTAATCAATCACTAAACTAAATCAGTCCTGCCACCAGTGAAGAGGGGCTGTTGGGACACCAAACAACTGTATTAACCTTSGTGATGAAAATTATTGTGTAAACTCAAATGACAAATTGTTCAAATATACATTGTTTCAGATGCATCCCAAGCAAATTTCAAGCTATAGAAAGAGTGCAAAAGATTCTTCATATGTATTGAGCAGTGCTACCCTGCAGTGGTCCTGTTGAATCTGATTAAACAGTCTCCTTGCAGAAGAGAGYAGAACAGGTGGGAATTTTACCTTCCAGAAAACACACAATAGTGAGCTCTGGAACTGAGATGCAAATATTGCTCTCACAGACTTCTTAGTAAGTGAGCATTACATTACAAATGTTTGCCTAAATTTGCTTGCTCAGGATACACATCATTCCAGGATTTCCAACACAGAGCTATCTAGTGAGTAAATAATCATGGAGCATCTTATAGGAGGAAAGAACATCTTCAATTCTTAAAARATCCAGCCTTCTGCCAAGTCTGTCTTAGTGGTCTTGGCTATTTCAGTGAGTAGAAGGGATCCTGGTGGGAGACACATGCAAGAAGTACATCTCACAGAGGGCTGGTTTTAAGACCCCATAAGATGGTGTCATAAAGGGTAAGAGAGTGATTTCACCATTTGGAAAAGTTGTGCTGATAGTCACTTTCAGGGAAGAATACAGGGATAACCTTGAAAGAAATTATCCACCAGGAGGAGAGGAAAAACCAAGGTAGGTATAGCTAAAAACCGGGAAAATGAGAAAATGCCTTGCTTCTTCTGCAATTTGACACCATGGTGGAAGTGGATTTAATTTGTCTGAAGTTCTTCAGACCTTTCCCTTTTCAAACAGTCATAGATGTGACAGTATTTTTCATTGTTTTTTTTCTTTTTGGTGATGTGGTTTAGAGTTTGAAAAAAAAAAAAATCCGAATTTCAGTTACTTCTGTTGCATTTTTTAGCATTTTACAATCCCAGACTCTTAGGGCAACAATTCCTGTTTTAAAAAGAAACAGTAAGCTTTTCTCAGACTGCAGCCTGTCTTTCTGCTTCAGTATATGAGATTTCATATTTAGTGACCTTTTTAGTGTGTTATAATAGTTTGCTTCCCAATATCTATCATATTTCCAGAACAGTTGGAACCCTAATAATTACATATTTCTGTTCCATTATATCAACCCCACTATCATAAAGTTAACTTTCTCTAATTGCTGCATAACCTGAACTAGCATTACTCAAATCCAACTTTTCTCAGAACTTCATATGAAACTCATTAGACAGTTAACTGTTGAAATCCCAGAGCAGCATTAGTAAATTCAGGGGTGTTTCTCTAGACTTGGAGTTGTTCATGAAGAGAGTCTAATCTAGCATGAAATATCTGAACATTGCTGCTCATCTTGCCTAACATGTTTATTCATTACTCCTGCCTCTTTGGGTTGCTCCAAATTATTGTATGTTGTTCCAAATTATTGTCACTGTAGTTCTTAAATAAGGGGAGCAGTAGTTCTTTGTGTGACAGTAGTAAAGCACAACAAAAAGAAGAYGAAAACCTTGAGAGCATGGTGATGAGAAGAATTATGGGAGGAAGTTTGTGCCAAGAATAACATGCTGGTTAGGAGGCCAAGGGCATCAGTGGAGTTTCTGGGTATCTGAAAGAGAAAAGGCTCCATACTCAAGTGCAGCTGTACCATCAAACAGATTTTTTTGCTTTTCTGGGAGGAAAGCTCTTCCTCTCACTTCCACCACTTTGATTACAATGCCAAAAAGTGCTTAATCAAACTCAACAGTTTGTCTCTGAGGGGCTCTCAAAGATGGAAACACTTACATCTTAAACCAAAGAATAGCAACACGGTCACTAGGATGACATTTTGGAATTGTGTATCCAAGTCCTGTTTTCCATGGTGCAGCATATCCATGTGCTATACACTTGCCACAAAACTACTCCTTTACAMACTTTTGTTTGTTTGCTTTCTTGTTTGTTTTTTGTTCCCTTAAACAAGATCAATGTCTGGAAAAGAAACTAAAATAAATGTAAGTCTTTCCTGAGAGAGGTGCAAATTTTTAGGCTTTTTAGTTGATTTTAAATGGGAACATCTGCTTGGACTCATTTTAGTCTTATGTAGGTTGTCACCCTTCCGAAAGGAATTCCTGTTTCCCTTCCTTTCACACACATATGCACTGCTTATCAGGGCATCTAGAGGAACACACAGATCTGTATGATTAAGAAAAAAAAAAAGATGGCCTGTCACTCATCATATCCCTTGGATTCAACAGAAAGGAAYTTCATTTTAGTGAGCATTGAAACCAAACAATAGCAAGTCTGCAGCTGTTTCAGGGGTCTGATGTCAACAGTGCTAAACACATTTTTATCTCATTTGAGATTTATTGAAAAAGCAGAGTGCTTGATAAACAGTGGCTGACAAAAACCAAAACAGATTAGCTCAGCAAGTAAAATGAGATAAGAGGAGAATTGTGCTACATATACTTTGGAACCTATCAAATAAATCCACATATTATAAAATATTAGCTAGCTGAAAAATAATTTAAGATTTATTCATAAAATTACCTTTCCTGTTCTGTGTATAAAAATTATAAGTTTAACTTTAAGGAAAATGTCATTTTTTGAGGTTTGTTGRATTTGAACATGTTAGCATTTAGAGTAGTTTCATCAATGTTTATGCATCTCCTTGGCTATCAATCATCTCCCCCTCTAACAGTGACAATGTTCAAAAAATAAAAAAACAACTACTATTCTCTGAAGCTTTCAGAGATGACATAGCAAAGGATTAGTTATAATATCTTTTTGCTTGCTTTGGAAGAGGCAGTATTATCCAATTGCTTTTTTTATTCTCTACATGGGATCTTCCTGTTTTCTTTAGCTCCCACACTACTCTTTTTTATCTTCTATAAAAAATCCAGATGGCCAAGACTTAGGACAGCCCATGCCTGGTGACTAATGCCTAATTCAGAGGATGTTGCATTGCCTGAAGAATAGGCAACGAGTAAACAATCAAAAGATTGTTTACACTGTCTGCCAAAAAAAAGGAAGAAACTTCTGAAAATTACTTTCACAGCATCCAAATCCCACCCTCGCATTCACAACATTCTGTACCCCTCTGAGGACCTTTCAATGCTCTCCAGTATTCCTTAAGAGCAAAATGCTTCAGGGCTACAAAATGCATCCAAACATCTCCCCCCGGCCCCCACTCCCCCCACACCCCCCAAAACATCTAATGCTCATCAGCATAGAGGGATTTTCATGAAAATGTGCAGTATTGGGCAGCTTATTTAAACATGAGAATGGTCAGCCACCAGTCAAACTCAGCCCAGACACTGGGCAGTAAGGGGACCACCTGGTAGSACTGCAGGAGCCCTCAGACATGGGGATGAATGAGTCTGCTGTGTCATCTCCAGTCAAGGGACCAGGAATCAAGGAAGAAATCCAGACTACACATGAAAGATTGTCAGGGATTAGAGATTGGTGAATTGTGTGAGTTAAATCTTCCCACGGAAGGGAGTGGGAGGGGGAGGGAGGAGAAACTTGTTTCCTCTAAAGGATCAAAGCAGAAAAGCAAATCCAAACTCACGAACAAAATGCAGTGCATCATCTTAGGATAAGTCTGTGTTAATAGATTAGATTGCACCAAAGAACATTTCTGAGGACAGCGCACACTGTCAAAGGAGTTTGTGACATGGCTTTGGCTTAAARAAAATATTCTCTGAAATACAACCAMGCAGGCTGGCTGGRTTTGGCATCTGTAGTGTATATGTTGAAAAGAAAATCTGTCTATACAAAGCTGACTAATATCTCATGAAGAAYTATCTTAAGGTAGATGAAGAACACCAGAGAAATAAGGATTAGAGGTATTTCACCTACCTATAAATATGGTTGCAATCAAGGGATGTTTACATATTTTTCAAAGTGAAAATATAATACCAGGATTTACAGATTAAGTCACTTTGCAAATTTATGCTCCATTGAACGGTTAACATAGGCAATAAGCAGCACTGAAAATTGACTAAAAGATTGATGCCACGTTGGAAACAGTGGGGACTAGCACAAATGATAAAAAAGAAAGAAGAAAAATTATAGCAATTAATATGCCATCTGATGTCTTCCCCTCTGGGAAATTAAGATTAAAAGARTTACTACATGATTTTTCAAAAATTATATTCTTTTGCAATTAGCTTTTATGTGATACCCCCTTTAAGGCAGTGTGTACTTCATGGTGTCTGGAGACTTTTTTTCCTCCAATTAGTAGTCCCTGCTCAGAAGGAAGATACAGGCAGTCAMTCAGGGCTTCTGCACCACAAGAACAATATCCCCAAGAGACAGCAGTGGCCACCCCATGATATAGTGYCTTACTGGGAAAACTCTGGTCTTGGTATCTAAGCTTGAACCGGTAAAAATAAGTGAAGTATATTAACTGCTACCTGGAAGATTAAGAAAAACAGAAGCAATGTTTTCTGCCACTGACAGAGCAAAGACCTTTTTAACAGTTGCACAATTATCTCCAAAGCCATGACAATATGAACTACAATGATCCCAGGTGTAAATAAGTAACCAAGCAGCTTTTGAAAGGAAGAGAAGCATGTTTATGGATTGATTGCATGCTACAATACCAGATAATGCTATCATACAGATAGCAAACATTCCCTAAATGCTACCTCATGAGGTCAGTTTTACTGCTGAGGACACAGGGTGGGAGCCAGAGGATCTCCTGGCATGACAGTGCATCATAGCCTCACGTCCAATAGTGCACACAAGGTAATGCCTKTCCTCATTTTGCCACTGCAGGACAGAAAGGGGTATCCTGTGTTCCCACAAATGGGATTTTGGAGAACAGAACAGGTCTGCGAGCACAGGCTGCCCCCATTTATCTCTGCACAGTGCTAACCCTGTTTACCTTTAAAGGCTCACTGTCTCAAAGGTCCAAATTCTTCAGTGCAACTGTAACTGCTTTGCAAAACAAAGCAGCCTTCATCTGGTTTATTGAGCTTCTTAAGATTTTTCCTTATGTAATGCAAAACTCAGGTAATCCACAGACATGAAAGTAACGCCTTTGCTATTTGAATATTTCACATTGTTGGTAGGGGAGCATCTGAGGCAAATGGGCCATGGTTAAACATCTCCTGCTCTTAGAGATATTTGCTTCTTACAGCTTTCTTCAGGTAGCTTCAAAGAGTGCTAGTATCTTGGACTTGCACAAGTTGGAACAAGGAGTGAAGGGTGGGAAAGGGACTTGCTTCCACCATTTTACCAAAGCTCAACTTAATTGTGGGGCAGAAGGGTTAAACTCTTGAGTGCCAAATCTGCACCACCCAGATCATTCCAGCATGCTTTCCACTCAGAGCTACTTTAGACAAATATATTTTCATTTCCAAATGTACTGTATTTGAGCAGCAACTAAAGAACAATGCTGCTGAGTTAAAATAGACAATAAAATACCATTCACTCTGCAGCTGGTGTAGCTTTTTGCATTCATTAGTCACATTTCTACTATGTTTGACTGTGCTATTACTATTTTCTTTCTTTTTTTTTCCAGCAGTACCTTTAGTTACACCTGATGACAGTTATTGTTTCCACTGTTGCTTTTCTAGTGCAGTGTCCAAAAAGGCATTTTGCTTTGCTATATGTAATAAAACATAAACAAAATAAAAGAGCACAGAAAGGATCTGCCCACTAAAATAACAACAACATGTCCTTGACAAAGGAGCAGAAGTGAGAACATACCATCCAGGAATTCCTAAGATGATCCTAGATCACCCTAGATCAGATACATCGTACACAGAAGATTAATATCTGTATATATCTATTTCTTATTCCAGAAGACAGGAAGCAAAAATTTGAGCCATTATGAAAAACACATAATACACTCTATAATCAGTTTTGTTYGCGCAGTATTTGTTAACAAGAAACTTTTGCTATCCCGAGATTTAAATTCTTTATTGGAAGACAGCACTTATTTCACACTGAAGATGAAAGGTTTTCTATCATAATGACCTGCAGCTGAAGTCAAGGACTATTCAGGAGGGGAATTTTCCTCTAGGATTCAAGAAAAAGAAAGCTGAGGTACCTCAGGCCTATAATGCTGTTTTTATTACTGTCCTTTCCCATCTTCTCTAACAGACAGGCAACACGTGGCAACCAAGAACTCCTCTGGAGTCCTAAATCTGTATTTGATGACTATGGGGGAGAATGTCAACGTTGAGAAGACTATATCTTCTTTATTTYACTTCAAACTTGATCATCTTTTCCTTTGCAGTATCTGCAGAGCAATTCCTAATACAAGAAAGATGCTTGTAGCCTTAGAAGCATCAAGAGATGATGCTTCTAGGGCATCAAGCAAAGGGTGAAGGAGCACAAGGGCACATCACTGCCATYCTCCATGCTCAGAATCCTCTAGGACTGATGGGCTCTTGTGCAGCTCACAGAACAATGGCATTCTTTCCCTTGGGGCACTTGTGTTTAAACAAGCCTGACCTTGTAATCCTTTAAASTATTGTTCAATCATTATACTGAAGGATGTTTTCACCATTTTCTATTAAATATCTGACTGAAGTGKTTCAGCTGATACTCAAGGCTCTTCATAGACAATACAAGACATCACTGAATCATGGGAAGAGCTGAGGTTTGATGTCTCTCCCTTCATGAGACATTCAGTCAGCTTGAAGCTTTCTGCCTAAACCCAAAATACCAAAGTGCCTTTAAATGAAACTTAATCACTTATACTACTGAAATCCAATACATTAACATACTTACAGTAGGGACTCTTCAAGATAAAATAAAATTAATTTCATTTTCCCAAGAGAAACTCCGACAAAATAGAGTCCAGATTCAATCTAGTCCCCAAACAATTAAAAAATCCAAATTCTCCTACTGGCACAAACCATGAAGCAAGAAAAGAGTACTATTAAAAAAAAAAAAAAAGAGAAAGTCATCACAGTTGTATTAGCTTTGTAGTCTACTGTGCCTTTTCCTTTAATACTTTTTGCAACGTTGGGAAATGCAGTGTGATGTCATTTCTCAGGTGTCAATTTAATATTCAAATTCAAAGACTCAAAATATGTACAGTCCTCAGACCCATATTTTCAGGGTATAGTATAGGCTTAGTACAAAAGTCTTACAGTGCTAGAGCTTAAATAATCTCCTTCAGGTCAGAACAGACGCCTGTGTRATTAAATAGGTCTTCTAAGCTCAGCACTAGATTACTTCATGGGTCTGCTGGGAAATTTGTCTTCTAAGACTCCTTTGAACACCTGAATGTGCTTTTTATCAGATGATGCTATGTAATCCCTCTTCATAAAACTTACCTTACAATCATAGGCAAGTTTCTAAGCATAGCTTGTGTGTCCAAATATTTGAATACAATATTAGGAAGAAGCAATGCAAAGAATAGAATAGAATAGAATAGAATAGAATAGAATAGAATAGAATAGAATAGAATAGAATAGAATAGAATAGAATAGAATAGAATAGGGTATGTCAGTCAGAAGGGACCTGCAAGGATCACCCAGTTCAAATTCATGACCACTTCAGGGTTGACCAAAACTTACAGCATATTATTAAGCACATTGTCCAAATGTCTCTTAAACATTGACAAGCTGGGGGCATTGACCACATTTCTAGGAAGCTTGTTCCAGTGCTTGACAACCTTCTTAAACTGTGGGGCACAGAACTGCKCTGAGCACTGRAGGTGAGGCTGCACGGCCCTGAACACAGGGACAATGCCCTCTCCTGTGGCTGGCAGTGCCATGCTCGGGGCTCCCGGGATGCCGTGTGCCCTCTGGGCTGCCAGGGCGCACTGTGGGCTCTGTCCCCTCTCCTGTGGCTGGCAGTGCCATGCTCAGGGCTCCCGGGAAGCCGTGTGCCCTCCGGGCTGCCAGGGCGCACTGTGGGCTCTGTCCCCTCTCCTGTGGCTGGCAGTGCCATGCTCAAGGGCTCCCAGGATGCCGTGTGTCCTCCGGGCTGCCAGGGCGCACTGTGGGCTCTGTCCCCTCTCCTGTGGCTGGCAGTGCCATGCTCGGGGCTCCCGGGATGCCGTGTGCCCTCCGGGCTGCCAGGGCACACTGTGGGCTCACCCTTAGCCTGATGTTGAAAACTACTTCCCATGATAGTTCCCATGAAACTTCCATAGGTAAGCTCATTATCATCTCCAAAGATCTTTCACTGGCATCTTGCAAACAGGAGCAAATGAGCAATGAGTATACCACAACCTCTGGGAATCTTRAGATCAAAACCTCTAATAATCATGGCCATTAATGTTTTTCGACATAATGCTGTTTAATAACGATATCTTTGGAGATTATCTAAATTAATTGGTCCTTAGGGGGAAGATAATGGACCAAACCCAAAAAAGGCCATGARAAGTACTCACAATCTACATAGGCACTACCCAAAAATCAAAGTGTTAAGGAGCCAGCAGCAGAAGACATGTGTATAGAAAGACATAGCCATTAAAATAAATACATATATGTTTAAATTAAAATAACTATATGATTATTTTGTTCCAAAGCAGAGAAAAAGTCAAYCAAATAATTTTTTCCTTTCCAATTTCCTGTGTGAACTGTCTGCACATATTTTTTTCCAGTAAACTGAAAATAAAACTGATGTGAATATTCCAGGTGGGAAGCAAGGGGTCAGCTTTTCTGTCTTCCAGTCATAATATTGTGTTTTCCAAATACTTCAAAGATCTTTGATATTATGTGTTTTTTTAAAAAAATGGGATTTTCAACAGAATATCAAGGGAAATTTCCATTGCATTGTTCTGTACACAGGAGTTCAGAAAGCATTCAAAGTAAAACGGTTTAAAAATGCACCCAGGAAAGGGGGTGAGGGCAGTGTTTGAACYGAATACATTCTGCCCCTGCTGAGTCAGTGCTGTCTGACTGCTTCTAAGAGCCTCTCTGTCCCCAAATTCACCTGGCTGGGGAAAACATTACAGCACAGCTGCCTTACCAAAACAGAGTGGGAAGTGTAACCTTGCTCCCTCTGGCTCCAGCCATAACCARGAATGGTGGAGCAAACTAAACTTTTCCAATTCTTGTCTCCTCCTCCTTTCCAAAAAAGATAAAATTGCCAGGTTACAATCTATGTCACAGTAGAAAATCAGGCTTCCCAACTCAACATCCAAATGTTCTATTTGCTTCCAGCCAAACAAAGATCTTTGGAGAAGATAAGGTTTTCTATGAAAATAACTAATCGATAGTCAAAAGAGAAAATCAAGGTTCAACAAAAACCAGGAAAAAAGAGGAAATAATGTGTCACGTTATAAACCCATTATGTGCCAAAAACCTGTTGGGAAAGCAGTAGGCCCTATAGAATTGGAAATAAAACAGAGAAGATCATGAAYGCCAGCTAGAAAAGTTCTAAAAGCTTCAGGCACAGAATGAGTAGAAAGACTAGATTATTTATCCTACCAAAGAGATGGCAGGTATGAGAAGGTGTGTCAACAAAAGGACATAATAGAAATATAGGAACCAATGGGCAGAAGGGAGAAGGTTGACGGTTCCTTACCTTTTTACAGAAAAGATTTGAATGAAATGAAAATGCAAGGTGATAGACTCAAAGCAAYCAAGATGTTCTTGTTCAGCAATGGACAGCCTCTAGGCATAGAACCTTGTAAGAACCCCACACTCACGATGGTTTAGAGTGAATTTAGGCAAATTCAAGGAAGAAAAATGATGCCTAGTTGCCTTCACTCACATGATGACTGCTTCTGTTGTCTAAGGGAATTCCTGGTCAAAAATTCCTTGAATCTAGAAAACTACCCTTGAAAAGAATTTTCTTGAAGTTTCCCTGCTGTCAATATATTGCTTGGTACTGGCTAGTGGCCACCTGCAGCAACAAGTTCAGAGAAGAGAGGAACTTTCTTGTATGTTCTATTGAGCTAGCACAAATTCAATATTCATGCTTTTCTTTCAGACTGCTATAAACAAATATAGGGTGCTGTAAAATGGCAGAAAATAGTTATTCTGGTCRGCTGGTAACCTCTAGTTTTTCAGCAGTGGCAATATGACTACGGCCTGATTAGATGCCTATAAAATACACTGACATTCATTCCATAACTTTCAAAGGGATCCTAATTTATGGATTTATACCATCACAGTCAGAAACACCATGTAAATAAACACATGAACAAGTTTTATGTTGATATTCAGTTCTCTGGCCTGCAGCCTCTGAAAGTTCAGAGGAACAAAGTAAAATGGAAGCTGTCTCAAAAAGGGAAATGGTTGCTTGGATAGTCCTGTACCATCTTTCACCTGGCAATGTTTTCAGCCCATTACTGAAATCCAGTAATGGATTTCCACAAACAATCCAGAAAGTGAACTTTGTTCTCTATTATCACACTGGAGTTTTCCCATGTGCAGCCAAAGCAAGCTCTAGGATCCCAAAGGCTGACTGCATATTGATTTTACAACAGACTGCACATACTTCTGAGTTCACCAATGACAGCTTTTACTACCAATACACCTCACTGTCCAACAAAGTTAGATATAAAACCTTATTCACCTTTTAGCTGAAGGATTTCTCCACTTTTGACTGTTTCTGATTAACCAGGTCACCTCCAGATGTTTGCAAGTTACATACACAGTATCTCATAAATAACAGGTCATTTTAAGATACATTTTTTCCTTTCAGAAGCAATTTGTTGAGTCACTTATACCCATCTCTCTGAATAAAAGAATAATGGATTACATAGAGCTCTCTAGATYTTTAGGCTTTTGCAATTATACTGTTTGTTACACAGCTGATAGAGGACAGCAATTTTCTTCTCCACACTTACTTGTCTACAACTGAAAACATTCTTTCAGGCTGTAGTAATTATTACTATCATTAAAAAAGTCTCACATAATGRATCTATGCAGGGAACTTGTGTCCTCTTTTGTCCCAATAAACTATCCCCTTTGACATGAATAACTGTGACTTCATTMGATGAGACACAAACACGAACCATTCCTAGTCTGGAGATGTATTTGTCTTTCTGCTCTGCATCGGCTCAGTGCCTATTTGAACCTGGATGACAGTTCGTGAGGAAAGTGAAGTCCTTTATGTTATTGCAATAAAAGATAAGCACAGCTCATCAGTCCCTAAACATCAGAAAGAAAAGCAAAATTCTGAATAATTTTCACRGCAGAGACAATTTCTTCTGCAATGATACAAGTAATTTAACTAATAGTTTTTAGCTGTTGCCCATACTTGCTTAATGTCTGTCTGTTTTTCCCAGCTGTATAGTACAGGCATGAGAACAGTATAAGATAATATATATATTTTAGGAAGCTAAACACACTTTGCAAGTCTTGATGTTCCCAAGACACCACTTGGTATGTGGTCAAGTTACAGATAATTTAGCTGTCCTAAGAATTTCCCTGACCTGTGACAACTGTGGCTAAGGTTTATCTCTCATTTCCTGCCCTATTCCCCTCATTGACCCCAGCTCCTGGTTACACTGTTCAGCACCAAAGTCAAGCCTGACTGTGTCACAGCTTTGAGGGAACTTTGAGACAGCTTCTGCCCTGTCCTTGAGGCTGGCTGCTTCCTGCCTTTTCCTCTCTCATGTCTGGTATGAATTGAATGAATCCWAACACTGGTTGTCTAAGTGCTGTTAGCTTAGATACAGCTTTACTACTCAAGACTAAGCCCCTTTTAATGAGACAAAATATAGCAGAGAACTCCAAAACTYCCCTAATTTAGTTACTTCAGTTGCACTCCATTTACTTCACTAGCAAATCTGTCTATCATTTCACCTCTTCTCCATGTGTCTTTTGTGACTGCATAGGCTAAAGCATTCWTTAAGTTTTCGGTTAATATGCTTTGTCTGCTAGCTGTCCCTGAGAATCTATTTGCCTTCCAGCAGGGCTGCTCTGAGCTCTCCAGCAACCCTTTCAAAGTGCCACCCTTGCACTGAACTGTGTTGCAATCAGCTAAGGGCAGACTGTCAGTTCATAAACATTCCAGTTTCAAAGAACCAGAARTTTTTTTCCTTTATGGAAAGGAACCTGAAGCCAGTAAATCTGGTACTGAATTGGAAGGCATGGCAGAATGCATGTTCTTTTGGAAGTGGAGGGAGGCAATGGCACCACAGGGGATTTATACTCCCTCACTTAGTCAGGCACAGCCTTGCCCTGCAAACTRGGCCTTGCTGTCTTCTCACATCACATCTGGCATCCTTAGCCAAATCCAGCRGCACAGCCTGCCTTGTTCCTAGATYTTTTACCAAGCAACTTTTGAATGAAAGACACTGTGCAAGCATGGCAGTTCTACACATTTAAAATCCAGACTCAGTTGCAGTCTACACAGGTAGATTGTCTTGTGTCCTGCAGAACTGGTGACTACGTGCAGGCCCAAGTACACAACTTTATGAAATCAAGGACTTGGGCACACTATATAGAGACAGAGAATTAACAGAAGATGTAGAAGGCAAAACTAATGTTCCAGATTCATTGAATTCAAATTATGAGTATTTTAGGCTGTGATTTTTCACAGGTGTTCATGTYAGCATGGCATCTGAATCCAGTTAGAATTCAGCATAACTAAAAATATTAATTTACATAGGTCTTTTTAAAGATCCCAGAATCCGCAGGCTTGTTTTTACCAACAGCAATATTTTCTATGCCAGTTTTGCCTAATATTTGAATAATGATCTTCCTAGACTCCTCATTCTTGTCTAGCACAAGAAGACTGTCCAAAAACATAAAACACACAGGCTGRCTTACACAGTTAAAAATGCAATGAGCCTCATTACTGCAGAAAACCTTACCTGTAAAATGCTGTAGAGGAGCAGATTTTTCTAGGGTAAAGGAGCAAGAAACCCAGAAAAAAAAAACCTGTAAACCCTGAAGTGGTAACTTTCACAGTGTTGGCATGTGTTTTATTTCTATACAAAATGGCTGGTTTATGTGCCAATCAGGTCTTTAAATGCAAAGGCAAACTGTCTTTTATCATGGAAAGGAAAAATTTGACTCACTCTTTGTAGTAGAAGAAGAGACATGGAGGACACAAATAAACAGYGTGGTAGGTGAAAAACTAGACAAACACTTCTCTCACAGAAATCTCCTGAAGAGGATGCARGCCCACAGATGTGGACCTTGGAGTAAGGCAACTGATGGGAGGTGCAGTAACCCACAAATGGCTACATGCACAATGTAGCTCAGAGTCATTGTTCTTTATAACTGCACAAGTTCCTTTCCTAATTGTTGGGAGCTGTAACAGAGTCTTGTTTAAATGTGAATCCTGTTCCTCCCTTATTTTGTTTTCCACAGAAATACACATTTRCTCTGTTTTTCTGCATCCTTAACAGAAGCGTATTTAGTTGGAGTAGACAGCAACATATTTTTTTTCTTTGAAAGAGACTATGAGTTTAGAAAATTTGCAACTACMCCCATTCAAATATGAAATTTGGATGTCTCCAATCCAATCTCCTTGCAGAGCATGTCTMTTTGCTTCACACACAAAAGAGAATAAAGCATTACCTAAGGATTGTGTTTATACACATTAAATACTTGAAGCACATCTCATTCCTGAGTCACATCATACAAGTAAAATTTATAGGCCAATTAGAAAATCAGAGTGTAATATCACTTGGTGACAGCTGCCTCTGGGTGGATAGATAGAGATATCAGCAAATTATTTTGCGTAAATAGTGGCTACACAAAAAATAAGGGAACTTCATGGGAAGTACCAAGTTAATGATTTCTCTAGGACCATGCTGACAAATTTTGTTTTGAAATTGACTAAAATTGTTTTAAAACACCTTATTTATTTTTCTCACTTTTTTTCCTCTGGGTTTTGGTTTGATTTTGTTAATTTGGGGGTTGTTTGCTTGGGTTTTTTTTTGTTGTTGTGTTGTTGTTGTTGTTGTTGTTGTTGTTGTTGGGGTTTTTTTTGGAGGGGGGTTAGGGGAGGGGATATTAGCTATAAATTATTCATGGAAAATAGTTCCTGCTCATTTTCTTAGACAGACGTTTTCTTAGGCACTTCCAAGAGCAAGACAGCTTTGGTATGAGTACCCAGGTTTAGCCTATTAGTTTGCTGAAGGTTTGCAAAAACATTTGTGCCCAAGTACAAATATATTCAGGGTGACTCAGCTGTGATTTTCCACAGCAAGTATTTTGGATTTACATGCAAATTTGGAAGCTTGTGTAAATAGTCAATGAGCCCAGGAACTGAGGAAGAATAGAGGGGGATGGTTGCATATTTGCCTGAGACCAAAACCTGTGCATCATGAATTCTGCCCCAGTCACACAGTCAGTGGGAGTTGAGCCAGTGGCACTGGTAGCATGTATCTCTTCAAGCAGGCAAACATCTTACTGTGTCTTCACACTAGCAAACTGACATAAGCAGGCAAGATGTGGTGTTTATTCCAGCAATGTGTCATACATCCTGACTTTAAAATAGGATTGAAAATAACTTTCAGAGAAATCCGTTTTGCATACTAGACCCACATATTGTGCTCATTTTAACTAGCACATTATTTACTTCTAATATATTTACATGGCATCTTTTTGGTTGCACCTCTCTGCTGGTGACCACAGTTAAATAAAAAAATAGGTAGTGACCTCATTTTGTCTTGCAGAAGAAAACTACTAGCTAGCCATGACTATTATCCTTGAAGAGAACACAATAACAAGCATTGTAAAATATCAAGCATTGTAAATTTCTATAACAAGCAATCTTGTCTTTCAAGATTTTGGAGCCATTCATGGACACAGAAAATACAAACTCCATGGGAGGAAGTCCCATCACATGTTTAATCTACATCCCCCACTATCCTGAAAGCAGCTTCCTATATTAGAAGCACATCTGCTCACAGAATAAAGACAAGTCCACCAATTAGTGTTAACATGTGCATATAAGATGTGCATCTTGCACTCATTCAGTAGCTACAGATGAATGGTATGCATTCAGTGGGGCTGCAAGAAGAAGTTAAATCTGTAGCTGACTGTAGCCCTCAGGATCTCAGTGGCACACACTGGAAAGGTCAAGTTCCCTGCTGTTTACTCAATACTTTCATCTAGCTGTGCTCCATTTTCAGTYAGTAAAGGTGGGAAATTAAAAAAGAAAAACACAAGAAGAATTAGGAGAAAGAGGCAGAAGGATGATTGCATGCTGTAAACAATCTCCAGAGGACACAGGGTTAATTTACTTCTATTTTGTGCAATTTTGGTGAACCCATATCCCCAAGAAAAAAAATTTTTTTAAATTGAATCTGAAGAAAGAGAAAGGCTAGATCAATAAAAAACTTTAAACTGTGTTCAGCTGCTTGCCTCTTGGTTGCAGAAGCCAGAACTTGGAAAAAGTAGTACTTGTTTTCTTGGAAGGCTTCTATTAAGGATGCAAGAAAACTGAGGTAATGTGAAATRTCCATGGGAAATGAAACAAAGAAGGGACAGGACTCATTTGTAAACAAGATTTTGTTACACTTCACAACAATTATGAAAGGAACTAATAACCCTGAGATTAGCTCAGCTGGTGAGAGCTTGGTGCTAAAAAGCTCCTTAGGCTGTGGGTTCAACCCCTGTGTGGGCAATTTATTTGTATTTGGATTTGATGATCCTTGTTGTTCCCTATCAGCTCCAAATATTCTGTTATTCTGTAATACAATGATAATGAAAAATAACTTTAAGTTGCACTATGCATGTGGGTCAGTTGCYCCTCTCATTACCCTCAATTCTTACTGGCTTTAGTGCAGAAGGGTTAGAACCAGATGCTCTTTTTTCCCACAACCATGGACCCTTCCATGGGTCCAAAGGAAAATTCAATTCACATTCACATCTTTCCTCCACAGCACATCTTTATCCTGTTTTCAAAACTCTAATTCTGAGGAGCTGGACATCATCATCACAATTGCTATTGCTGATGATATTCAGTGTCAATGCCACTGTCATTTTGTAAGGAAGCCTTGCTTTTCTTTCTGGTGTTCCATGATGCAAGAAAGCCTCCTGAACAAACCTGAAAACAGAGAGGATGTGGGGGCATGTGAGAACAATTGAGAGGATTCCTCCAGCAGAATCCCTTCAGGGTCATCTTTACAACCTGCATTTTTAGCTGAAAAAACAAAAATAAATAGGAAAAACTCACAACCCTCCTCCAAAACAAACAATTGAAAAAGAAAACCAAAACCTTCTACCAAAACCAAAACAAAACCTGAAAACTGAAAGAGGAYCTAAAGAACTTGAAATAGATTAGAGAAGGAAAACAGAATATACTGTTCCTTAGCAAAGAGTAAAACCAAAGAGTCAGGATTTCTTCTTTATATACAACTGTAAGGATGAAAAGTTTTGACGCAGTACAAAGCAGATATTATTTCAGGGCATGAACTGCAAAAAGGTTTGGTGGCTGTGAGTTTCTTGTGAAAGATTGAAGTTCATGTTACCGTGAAGTGTGCCTGTCTCAAGGCCCTATTCACCCTTGGTGCAGCTTCAAACTCATCCTGATGAAGAGGCTTTGGTATTTGCACTAACTCTCTCTGTGGCATGGCTGAATGGTCTTCCCATGCTGAAAGATGGTGTTTTTACATGGATTGCTCTTACAGAGAGATAAACTCAGGGGGAAGACCAAGCCCATGGAGCTTTGCATTGTATTTTTTTTTAGCTTAACCATGGCATACCTTTGCCATGGTTATTTTGTTTTCTTAAATAGAACTCCAGAAGTCTACATTAATCCCCCACAAAGGCACATGACAGTGAAGCATGTGTATGTGGCCTCTCAGTTTTGAACAGTGCTCAGATGGAATAATACAGCCTATGCTGACTTTAGTAGAAGTATAGAAACAGATATAACCCAATTGTCAGAATTCAGGACCTCTTCTGTGTTGGCCATGTCTCCAATCTGTGCTGGCTATATCTCAAATTTATTCTTAAGAAGCTGTATTTAATCTTTAAGAGTAATTTGTATTATACTGTAGAAGTTTCCAATTTGGTCGCCTGAGTCAGGTAATGTGATGATGACAACACAGAGAAATAAAACTCTATTTGTAGCAGATATGGTTTTAACAATGTTACTGGCTTCAGCCACTTAATTCAGCCAGGCAACAGGAGGTGAATGTTGTCCTCTGACAGGCCTTGTCTCACACTCAATTTATATTGAGCCATTTACTTAATCTTTCAGTAATATACAAGAATGAAATATGACTGAGAAGATCATGCAACAGCAATTTTGTGAGTGTATTTATGAAGACAGAAACATCAGTAAGAAATACAGTTTGGACAAGAAAGGTGAGAGATTCTCTAAAATGTTATCTAAATGTGCATTCCTAGRTACCATAAGTGTGAAGCTGCTTGGGATGAAAAGGCACCATGTCTTAATCCAAAGGTGATCATAGCCCTAAAGGCAGGACTCTTTAATGAAGATATTTTGGAGTCAGCCGTCATACAATAAAAGAAAATTATATCCTCAAAATATTAAAAACTAGCTTCTGATACAACAACTATATACAAGCTTCTTGAGCAGATTTTCTCCATTTATTATGCTGAATAATATTTTCCTAAAATAGTGATCTGGCATGATTAACTTTCTCTTTCAACATATGAAAAACTTCATTGATATTTATTATTCCTTGATTTCTCTTCAGGCCAATCACCTTCTGAACCAGAAGCAAACGAAACACAAACACCTTTATAACAAAAGGTGTTTGTGTATCAAATGACTAGAACCTATATGGTCTTATAAAGGTAAAGCCTTGGTTAACAAATGAATCAATGCAAAAGGTACATCAGTGCGGTGCATAGGATGAGCAATAACAGCTAAACTTGAGATTACATAAATAAAATTTGATCGGCTATAGGATTATCAGTAGAAGTAGTACATGTCATGACTTCCCTCCCTTGCCTAGTACAGCAAGTTTTCAGAAGCCTTAACAAAAGAGATGCCAGTTTTAACTATGTATGCTAATGCACATTAACTTTGAAACATACAAGTTGAAGTAGAGTGGAGTAACTGTGTCAACAAAATGAAATTTAAGATTCTCTTGTAGGACTGATCCGATGCCCCTTTAATCAAAGAACACTTTTCCTCTGGTGTATTTGTTTACCATTAATGCAAATGGTAAGCAATAAATTTGTGTTCTAAAACCCTGAACATAGAATGTAAGCTGCCTGAGTTTATATTAACCTTCAACTTTACTAGAGTAATTTTGGTTTCTTCAAAATGAGATTAGAGAAAAATAAGAACAGAATAATTTTTTCAGACTGATGAATTGAATCACAGATGAGACCTCCAGTATCCACCAAAGCTAAATCCTTCTTTTCAAAAAAGAGGGTATCCAAGGCATCTCTGAGGAGAGAATCTCCAGCTTCATCTAAATGTCTACTAATGCAACTTCTATGCAATGTCTTCCACGTCTTAGTGACCCTAATGTATGACTGAAATTGGTCAACACAGTCYGGACTGATCCATATAAATGAATGCTGTGCTCACATTTTTGGCAGACATAAAGTTAGAAAATAACACATTGCTACTGGAGAAAGGTCAAACTAATTGTTTGACACTGTAAACTGAAGTCACAAATAGGTCTGATGTAGAAAGGAAAAAMAATTGTGTAAGTCTCACTTTCATATTTAATAAGCAAGAGCAGGAAATTACTAATAGCAAATTTTCCCTTCAGTTTRTCATTTCCTCCTGCAGGTATCTGGTGCCATGACCCCATTCACCAGGGTCCTCTCTTTTTCTCAGATTATTTTCACACCAGATCCTTGCTGTTTTTTAACTAAGGCAGTTAATGCAACTTTTCATCTTGGGTACTACCTCTCTCTCTCATTGTAGGCCCAGGAAAATACCAAATAGGCTTTCCAGATATTTTAACCTCTGAGACAAAAGCAGTAATGCATTCTCACCAATGTTAGAAAATCTAAAGGTTTTGTTCACCCACTTTCACCCATCAGTTTCAATGCCTGACAATCTAAAAGCAAGTCCCAGGGCTAAACAAACTGTATTAGCTGGTCAGATGCAATTTTTTGCTTCCTTTATCCAGCATAAGCTTTCTATGTTAGCACTATAGAGAAAATAATCTTCTTACCAACTTCTACTTAAAATTAAATTCCATTCTGCTAAATAGCGTTATATGTCTGAGCAGTATAGATCTGAATCTTCATTTTTGCAATATTTCSTGGCTATCCTTTATTTACTATGGAAGAAAAAATTCAGAGCTCATCTAAGCATCCAATTGGCAGAAATGCAAAACATTTATGAGAAGTTTCAGAATATTAAATTTTCCTAAGACAAAATTTAAATAATTTGTGCCTCTTTCCAAAGGTTACTACTTATTCTTTCATTTCATAATGAGGTTTTCAAAACTGTAAGGTGCTTTATTTATTACAGTCTTTAATAAGATTAATTTTCCCTTCTAAATGAAGAGATCTATCTGTCTCACCCAGGAATATATACATAGTTGTATTTATCGTACATGTGTGTAACACAAACATGGAACAATTATTTCACAGGAGTAGGAAAAACAACATTATGCATTAACACCCTGGTTTTCAGTGCTTTGCCTTGGTGTTTATAGAGATTGGCTACAAAAGTCTCGTATGTTCCATTTTCTTTATATTTTTTAACATGGAAAACTCTTTATACTAATTTTATACTTTTGCTTGTGTGGATTGAAAGCTGTTTTGAGTTAGTTTTTCTCCTTTCACTAAATTTCWATTCAGGTAGAAATCATATGAATATGAAAAATTGCATCCAGGCAGAAATCTGTTCCAGGTCATCTGAATCTATTCTAAAACTACTTTCAAGCAAAGACAAATAGTGTAAAGACCAGCCTTTATCTGCTTGTAATGTTTTAATCTATGTCGTATCAGGAATGATCTTCTAGAGAAAAAAATCTTAAACCCAGTCATCAACTAGGATTTGAAGCACCATTTAGTGTTTTAACACAGAATTTACCCTTCAAACTTCACATTTGCCTGAACATTACTTTGATCTATGAGTGAATGTTTCCACTGTATCACAGTAAACCAAACAATCTTTAGAAGTTATCATGGTTCTTAAAGCGGACTTAAAAGTTGAATGATAGGTTGCCCAATAAATGACATATGTCTGGAATGAAGCTAATCTCTAGCTGTTACTAGGTATGAAAAATAAAAATCATACTTCAACTCAGATTCATACTTGAAACTCATGGTGAAGCATGAGTAACATATATAAAATATTTACATGTAAATAAAACTAAGAAAATTCCTGTTCAGGAAATGATCCTATTACATTGAATCAGTGGGATGCTTGCAGGTACAGCTTTCTTTTTTTTAAACACTGATTTTTTWAAATCTAAATTATTGTCTTCATTATATATACATATATGACTGAATAACTGTGCATACACCAACATCTTTCTTTTACACTGCTGATATTACCATAGATAATAATATAAAAARTACAGTTATCAGTCTATGACCCTTGTCTGTACTCTTCATAGCCTGACATAATTAAGGTGCAATATCCAGTTTTCTCAGCCAAGAAGTGAAGAAAATGCAAGAATTGACTATGTTCTACAGCTATACCTGACATCAAGGTCTTAAGTTAGCTCAACAAATGGCATATGCAGCTATGGTTTTCAAGGCTAGAAAAACACCACTCATGTATGAAAAGCAATCTCTCCATATATGCATTTTAAAGTTTTCAATTTTTTTTATGCCAGAGAAAAACTTGTCCACATTTGATTAGGAAATTTGTATATTTATTATTGCCTTTTTACTAAATTATTTGTCATGCCAATTGCATAAAATAAGGGAAAAGGTGTAGCAAATACATTTAACCATGACTAGGAGGACTTAAAGACCCTGAACAAAATCCCTGTTCATCAAMCCCTGAACAAAGCAATTAACAGTGGCAGAGTTCTGTGAGGTCTATTTTCTTTGATTTTACTGATGACATGTAGGAAGGTGTAAAGAGTAAAACACAGTTTGATGGAGCAAATTTTTTTCAAGGAGCTCCTCACCAGATGCTGGCAATGGAARGTGAATGGTATGAAAGGTGACAGACTTCAAATGATGCTGCTGAAACAACACACGAGGAAGGATGGCAAAGAAATATGACAGAGAAATTAAGGGAATGGTTTAGGAATTTAACACTTGACTGAWGTTTCAGAATGTTTTCAATTCCTTAGAAGATTTCCATATAATTCCAAAACACTCCTCCATGAAGGAAAATATGTGTTTTGCTGCTGCTTAGATCTCTTTAAGTCATATATTGCCTACAAATAGCTATTTGATTTCAGTTTGATTAAGACTTTCCCAGGAGCTTTCCCACAGAGCCCGGGGAGCTGCTCCATTCATTCCCCTCCAACCTTCATGTGAGATTAAAGGTATGAACAATGCTGAAGCAGCAGGACCCATAAGGCTGGGCTTCTGCACATAAGCGTGCTTTAGGAAAGCAGTGACCCCTGCCCCGTCTACTGGGTTTGGCAGAAGGATCACAATGATAAACTGTCACATATTATTCAGATCACACAGGACTAAACAGGCAGCCTGATGCCAGTAACATTAACAATCTAGAGCCAAATCCTACACTTTTGGGTCAGAGTTCCAATCACCTTTGATAAGGACAGAGAATCATAATGTGAAGTCAATCCACAACAGCTGTGGACTTTTTCTTTAAAACAGACARATTGAAATGAACTTGCACATTCCCCATCCACATTAGATTACTGTTTCAGACAAACCAAAGCAAAGGATATGTTTGCTGMGAGGCTGCAGGTAGTTTCATTCCAGGTTTAAAAGATCTTGGCATCAGATGCAAAGTGAAAATCAAAGCAAAATTAAATAAAAAATTTCTCTTGATCCTTCTGGATGAGCTGCTGTTGACACTGATGATATAGCAGCATTTATCATCAACTTCTTTAGGAGGAAGGAAATCCCCTTACCTCTGCTTTCACAGAGGAACTTTATTAAAAGAGCACACAGAGCCACAGACATGACTTCTACCCAGGCACATAAAGCACACATCTACAGTTAACAGCTGGATGTTTGTACTCTGCATTTTTGGGGTCAGGCTGTTTCTCAGTGGTAGCACAGCAGATATGCACTGGACACACAAATGCATGGCAGCAATTTTGCAAAGCAGTCTTGCATGATACCTTCAATTGGTTATGAAGTACTTGGGAAGTAGGTGGTTTGTCATCTGTCATCTATGTAAATGTGAGGTTTGTCTTTCTGGTCAGAGTCCATTCTATTGGTAACTGTGATTCCAGGTATATATTTCCAGGACTACTACTCATGGTCAAAGACCCAACTACTGTGCTTTCATTACTATTCACATTGAATAGTCAATAGGGCTGGATGGGAAACACACCAGAGCAGAATTTCATAGAAATCTTGAAATGCATGTTCACTTTTGAAATACAATATTTTCTTTCTAATATCTTACTCTAGCATCTATCTAACTTGCAATGTAGATTAGGCAGTGGTAATAAAATAAAGGAGGAAGATTGATTTCATAGCCTDAGGCTCAGGATATCCAGTCTTCTCTGCTTTGACTTTACTGGTAGGAGATATCTATATAAATAAATTCACAAATCCAGTGAGATTTAAGTGTAGATAAATAAAATGCTCTGATGTCAAACCAACATTATTTCAAGACTTGTGTACTCACTGAAATAACTAGAAATCCAGTGTACTATAATGCRATAAAATAAGATAGATTACACTACTCTTTAATTTGGAAAACTTCAGTAAGCGGAAGACTTAAACCCTAAGGCAATTCAGGTACTTTAATACTATATATTTTATTCACTATTGGAAGGGAAAAGAGTGAGTCATCCAAACTGATATTTTCCACCACAGACATGTTTAAACTTCAGAGTAAACAGGTCTCTAACTGAAAGTGTTAAAGAAAGCATTTTCTGTTAAAATGTACTACTAAATTCTAACTAATTAGTCCACATAATGAATTTCCTATGCAAAAATACAGATGTTAGGAAAAAAAGCATTTCTATGCATTTAGGTCAATATCCTGCATCCTACTTTATAAAAAAGTAAAACCAAGTAGAAAACTATATTTAAATATCCACACTAAGAAAGCTTAKACAAAGAGGTTTTCTAGAGTGAAACTCTGTAGTTGGTGATGCTAAATGAGCTTAAATTTGAAAAGCTCACTGTGCAGAAGAGTTTAACTGGTTCTAATTGGTGTGATCAGTCCCATCAGATGTATGGTAGACAAGGACATTCTTTTTCACTGTATAGCTGGTAGATGCCAGATAGCATCAGGCCCTGCCRAACTTAGAAAATTTAACATTGCACATTTATGAGTGCATTTTAACTGGGTTAGTAAAAGAAGATAGGAGCAAAATGTTTACCACAGGTATTGTATTGTTCTATATCTGTACCTCCATTACAATTTCTGATCAATGCAGATCTGAGCATCATATGAATGTGCCAATACTTGCACTAAACAACACTGAGTACTTTTCTGTTCTAGCTGTAGACAATATCCTTGAGAATACAAAGCAGAAATTTAATTCATATAGGCAAGTTTTTGCAAAACATATTGTCATTATCACACTCCATAACGCAAGACATCTAACACTTAAGCCTTGAATTATTTGCCTCCTAGTTATATCTTTTCTCTGTGCAACAATACATCAGTTTATCCCTATTGTCATTGAGGTACTGTATGCTTAGAATTTCTGTTTGGGAATAGAAAATTTAAACTAAGTACAAAGAAAAGTGGACATTTTTTCCGCATATTTTCTTTGTGTTTGGAGTTCTTAGTTCCTCCCTCATTTTGGAGAGGGGTAARACAGCCTAAAAGAAACAAGAGGCACCAGGAAAACAAATTTATCTTGGGCAAACAAATCTTTCATCCTGACATCTCCATGTGCAGAATATCTTGCTTTACAAGTTCTCAGATATAATTAGTGTTAATACCTACTTTTATTGCTTTTCTCATTCTTTTAAGTACATGCTGCAGAGAAAAATGGTAGGCTCCTTTTGGTATTCATTTCTGTGGTGACAGGAGTCATCCAGACTCTGCACTGCCTGTGCAAAATCCCTTTGGGAGAGAAGCTACAGGACAGAACCACAATTCAAGTCCATGTGATTTGTGCAGTCCTCTTCACTTGTGGTAAGAAGGCAGGAAGGCCTGAATGCAGTTCTGGTTTGCTGGGGGTTCAGCTGCCTTAAGTAGATTTGCTGCTGGTGAGGCTTATCCAGCTCCTCATAATGCAACAGGTACATTGCTTCCAAATGTAAATTTTGGAGAAGTAGAACTTTTGTTCGCAGCACTATATTGCTAAGATCACTCTGCCTGCAAATCCATCAGGGTGACAGCTGTTATGCTCACCATCATCTCAAGTAAGCTCCCACACCTCAAGGAGAACAGAAGATAATGGGCCTGGGTGGATACCTAAGTGTCAACACATCCATTTTTCAATGTTAGTACTCTCAATTAAATAGCTTTGTGGTAACATGAGATCTCAGGTACAGGCACAAATTTAGTCAATGTACATTATTGCCTAGGTGACTACAAATAAGCAAAAGCTAAAAATAGTTAGTTAAATGTAGCTAAAAATAAACAATGAGAACTGAAACAATAGGGCAGCAAAGGACATTTCAATACTAAAGTCAGAACCGGGCATGGTAAAATCATTTGGACAAGGGCATATTTYGAAACATTGGTAATTTATATATGTTAGGTAATCTGATTTAGGTGTGCCAACAATTTTTCAGGTCATAATAGCCAGCCATATTGGTTAAAAAACATCATCAGATAACTATTTTTCATTCTTTTAGTTTTCCTAAGCTATTTTCAATCCATCCYAGAATCATTTTTCCTTGTCTTGGTTTTGGATTGAGATGACATTAAAAGGAGATCTCATTCATAACTGCTTCCCTTTCTACATGCATAATGACACTCAATGACACGTTTGTACTGCTCTTTACTGTCACATAAAAATGCACTTATACACACAGTCTGATAAAGTAAGGGTGTATCTAGAAATCACTAATCCAAGATAGTGTCAGCTCTCCACAAAATTCTGCATTTAAAGGTAGAAATGAATATATTGCCTTGAAGGTAGAAATGAATATATTGCCTTGTAGAACCAAAACCAAAAAAAAACAAGCCCCCAAAACAACAAACAACAACAACAACAACAGCAACATCATCACTAGGAAAAAAAGGAAAAACTCTAGAGACCTTGCCCAAACCTAAAATATTCTGTTTTMCTAGCTCTCTCTCATTATTTGCCTGTGTTTTTCAAAGCTATTGATTTTCAACATCATCRTTTCTCTTAAACATATATAGGCTACATTAATTTCCCAGCTGTCATTCTTATCACCTTTCTGCAGTATCAGCCTTCATTTTCACCTTTGTTTAGTGTCTTTCTAGGAATCTTTTGTCATACCTATAAAGATGCTTTATGTTTTACKTGTTCTTGTTTGTTTATAAGCAAAATAGCCTACAATCTGAAAGATTTACAGATAACCACATTTACAGATGTGCTTCATTTTTACTTCAGTGAGACTCCTCCCAGGGGCCAAATGTTCAAGTTTAAGCAACATAAAGACATAGAGGGGCCTACTCCACCACTGGGCAATCCTTTGGCAGGCTAGAAGTTTGTTTTCCATGCCACTGAGTGGAAGAGGCAGAAAAAACATATTAGGAGTGTGAGACTCACCAGACTATTTGGCATCATAGAAAAGCCTTAATCTCTTGGCATTACTCCTGTTGGGATAATAATTATTCATTGAGGCAAAGAGAAGGAGAAAAGAACTTTCAGACTCAGTGGTCAGGGCACAGGTGTGAACAAGAGATTCCACTCTCTGCTTCACTGAATATTTAATTATTTATAGAATCTGAGATGCAYAATATCACCAAAGATAACATTAAGAAAGATCATCTCAAGCACAGACAACAACCTGCAGATTATTGCATGATGAAATCTAGATTAAAGTCTCTGCCTCTTAACAGACAGGATAGAGATTCAAACTCAGCCTTTTGTAATCATCAGAGTAGTCCAAACACTGGGCAGTTGAGTAGAACAGCACTAAACATCAGTATGTTCCCAGAATCTCAGCCTTCTTTGGGAGTGCTCAACTGGGTGAATTTGCATCTGCAAAAGTTAACAACAGCCTTAGCCTTTCATCAGGGTTTGGGGTGGCCTGGTAGCCCCAGCTAGCAGTGTGGAGAGATATCTTCTTAGGGACTGAACAGCTAGACACCAGAACCAAGTACAGACAACCTGGCTTAAACTTTACCATATTGAATCAGTGATATGCAAAGRATATCCTAAGAAGTAGTCATATTTTGACATAATTGTTTTTTTGTAGTTGGATATTACTGTAAGCAAATGTAACAATTTATTTCAATGTTTTCCATAAGACCTCAAGTTTCGCTTCCAGATTGGTCTCGCACATATTTAAGTGAGTTTGTTATATTATCATTATTTTATTTAAATTTCTACAATTTTTTTAAGTGGTGGTTTTCAGATAAATACTTTGTCTTCTTATCCATCCCTTGAAAATGCATGAAAATATTGAAATATTCTATTTTTTTTCTGTTCTGAAGAATAMATTTAGGAAAGGTTTTATCAGGTGCTGGACTTGAATCTCCTAGTGCTTTGCAAGCACACTTTGGATGTAAAGTCATAGAGTTTCCTAAAAGGGAGTTTAAACTGCAAACAGAAATTTTTTGTCCTTTTTTCCTCTTCACCGTATGCAAGGCAGGTTTTAACCACTTTCTTTAAAAGCACCTCAGAAAGAAACAAGGTTGTCATCCCATCAGGATAAAAAAAAAAAAAAGGTGTTATTTGCACTTGTGCCAATACTTGMGGCTTGGTTAAAGTAAAAATCTGCTGCTTGAGCTGAACTTCCTTTTCAACACTTGCTTTGTTGGACATGGACACTGCAAAACTGGGGGTTCCTTAGCACAGCAGTGCCCTCTGTATTGATAGGTCTAGACAGAATTATGACTAGAGCCCTGTGGATTAAGGGTCCTGCATTTCTGGCGAGGCAACCAATTTCCTCCCTGTGCTTGACTAAATCATCCAGCTCCAGGGAGTCAGTCCTTTTTTSCTAAGTATTTCAGCACAACCTCAGGTAGATTGATACATAATACCTTTACATAAGGCATACATGTCACTTTTCCTGCACTGCTATGTGGGAATAYTTTTGTCTTTCCTCCAGGGCCTTTTGTGAATCTCAAATCTTTAAAACATCTAAAATCTTCTGAAAAAATTTCCTATTGAAAACTATGGAGACCAATAAAACTCACTTGTACTCTAGTTTATGATTTCCTCAGGCTCAATAGTCTCTCCAGAAAATAAATATTTAAAGAATGAACAAGTTCTATTTAATAAAATGTTTGACCAAACCTCAAAAAATACCACTTCATGCTTATATAACATTAGCAAAGTATCTTAAAAAGAAATTCAGTTTCTCTACTATGTATACTAGAAACACACATCTTGATTCACTGAAGAAAAGGAAAGTCTGGGAGATACATATTGGAAAAAGTGAAAAAAGTTATATATTGCTAAAGCTGCGTACAGTTTTTAGAATAAAAATAGTTATGTTCAGTAAAAATCCACACAATACCTTCTAAARTTTATTGGGTGAAAAAGAGGACTTTTTGAGAATAGACTTATGTCCACTTTTATTGTACTACAAGACTTATACCAAACTAAAGAAAAGGTAAGTGTGAATTAATGAAATGTTAAAATGGTTCCGTCCATCCTAGTCAGAAAGCAATGATCACTTCCTATCCAAGTCCTACTGTTATTGGATTCAAGAACTCTTTATTGTTATTGTAAAAACCGATAGTAGARCATGACAATCAATGTGGAGAAATTATGTGCAGCTGCAGCTGTGAAGCTACAGCCACCATCCCAAAAGAAACAAAGGGTGAAATGGGTTAGAAGTGCCTTAGTACAGCAATCTGCCTGKTGATTTTGTCTCTTGGAGAGCAGGRAGTGGTACACTAGTCAATCCAGCTCTCTTACGGTTAGTTGTGTTTTCAATGTGAGCACTAAGGATATGATAGAGATGACCAGCAGCAGGTCTGGGTGACTCCAGTGTGCTGGAGGCTTGGTTGCAGTAATAAAGCTAATGTACCTTTAGAAGGCAGGTACAAATATTTTAAAAATAAGCAATGTTTTGCATCAGAGTCAATTTTAAAGCCTTAACGTACTTGACAAAGAAGATCCAAGAAATGAAAAACTAGCTAAGGGAGAGAAATTTCCACATACAGATACTCAGTCCTAAAAAAGACAGGTTTAAAATTTGAAAGAGACAGGTAATAAAATATTACTAGAAATCAAAATACGGTAATYGCATAGTGAGAGATTTCTCTCGTAGAGGAGAACATAAAGCAGCTAGAAGACCCTATCGGAGAAAAGAATAAGACTTACTGGATCATATTCTGGTGTCAAGAGTAAAGAAATAAAGAGAAGCAGGGATAAACTGAGCATGCAGCCAAAGCTAGGACAGCACTGACATCAAGGAAATATGGTAGAACGAACTCTGATAGAAGTGGTGGTATTGAAGTACAAATTATTCATGAAGATCAGAAGTG
Source organism: Sporophila hypoxantha (assembly GCA_002167245.1). Classification (NCBI taxonomy): domain Eukaryota; kingdom Metazoa; phylum Chordata; class Aves; order Passeriformes; family Thraupidae; genus Sporophila; species Sporophila hypoxantha. The sequence goes on from NDFG01000392.1 coordinate 12,559,340, forward strand.
GAAATTCAAGAATATCCTTTCAGCATAAATACTTATTCTGAGCATCAAGAACAGGTCAAAGTGTAAGGAAAAGTSTGCAGAAAGAAGTGAAATGTCATAAAAAGGGTTCTAGCTCTAGTTACCTGTGGGAGACACAGAATAAGTCTGGTGATACAGCAATCTAACTACCAGCAACTCAAATATCTTAGACAAACTTCCTCAGAAATAATTGGATGAAATGAAGGGAAAGTATTAAAAAATAAACAACAGTTGAGTAATATTGGAAGGTGGAAGATAACTAATGAATTTAATGAGAAATTAAGTGTCATTCTAAGGAATGGTAACATCAGAAGAGGAATAGTGTCCTACAGAAAAGGAGATTTCAGTAAATAAACTCTGGAAATTAGTAGGCAGTATCTCTTGACAGTTTGGATTCAAGGAGCACTAGCTGTAATCTAGGAATATATACAGCAGCAAAATGTGACAAATAAAGCTCCCCAAATAAAAAAAGATAAGCTTTGTACTGAGAGTGTCTTAAGCCCATACTTAAATGCATAAGATAACTACCAGGTAATTTTTTTTATTATTTTAAAATTGAAAAGAACTTAAAATTGGAAGGTAGCCATCAGAGCCAAAGTATGCATTTGCATGAAAATGCAAAATGCAGATAATCAAACTTTCAACTATAAGGACATATTACAAATAAAAATAAAAKGTTCCACAGATGTATTAGAAATGGGAATACTAAAAGCAAATTCTTCCGATCACTGACGATAACTTCCTGATACAAGTGTTGAAAGAGCCAACAAGGAAAGGTGTGTTGCTGTCCTTGTACTCACAGGAGTTACCAAACCAGGAGGAACTGGTTGAAGATATGAAGTGGGGGCAGCCTTGGCTGCAGAGACCARGAGACAGTGGAACATGGGACCCTGCATGGAGGAAGCAAAGCACCAAGCAGGGCTAGAACCCTGAACTCCCACAGCTTCAACCTCTTCAAAGACCTATTTAGATGAAGTCCGTCATTTAGGACACTAGAAGATAAGYGAGTCTAAGAGAGCTGGTCAAAATTCAAACATCATTTCCTCCAAGCTCAAGACAYTGAGCAAGATATCATACAAAGAGGGCAGGAGACTTGCACAGATGAGCATGTAAATCTGAAACAGAAGAAATYAATCTATGGGATAGGAAAAAAGGGACAAGCTTCTTGGGAGGACTGTAGAAATATTTTCAGAGGATGTAAGGATGCAAGGAGAGAGGCCAAGACACACTTGGAATTGGYCCTGGCAAGGGATATCAAGGACTAGAAGGGCTTCTAAAGGTACATCAGCAGCAAAAGGAATACTAMGGAAAATGTGGTGCCACTGCTGAATCAGAMGGATGTCATGGTGGGGGAAGARARAGAGAAGGCAGAATTGCTGAATGTCTTCTTTGCRTCAGTCTTTACTGCTGAGGTCAGTCCTCAGGAAACCTAGATCCTGGAGGTAAGAGAGGGAGCCTGGAGAAAGGAAGATTTCCCCTTGGTTGTGGAGGGCTGGGTGAAATATCAGCTGAGGAGACTGAACACCCATAAACCCATGGGCCCTGATAGGATACACSCACAGGTACTGAGGGAGCTGGCAGATGTTGCTCTGCAGCTCTTCATCACCTTTGAGAAATCATGGAGAACTGAAGAGGACTGGAGGAAGGCCAGTGTCGCTCCCATCTTCAAAAAGGGCAAGAAGAACACTACTGACCAGTCAGCCTCACCTCCATCCCTGGAAAGGTGATAGAACAAATCATTCTGGAGGTCATCATCAAGCATGTAGAAGAAAAGAAAGTCATTAGGAGTAGTCAGCATGGATTCCCTAAGGGTAAATCATGCTTGACCAATTTCACTGCCTTTATGATAGCAGGGTAAGATGGGCTGATGACAGGAGAGCAGTGGATGATGTCTACCCTGACTTCAGTGAGGCTGTTTGATACTGTCCCCCATAACATCCTTATAGGTAAGCTAAGGATGTGAGGGWTAAATGAATGGASAGTGATGAAGCCAATGGGARCCTGGGGTGCATCAGGAAGAGTYTGGCCTCCTCCCTCTCTACTGAGCTCTGGTGAGGCCACATCTGGACTGTTGTGTCCAGTTCTAGTCTCCAGAGTTCAAGAAAAACAAGGAGCTATGAAGAGGGTCGAGCAAAGGGTCACAAAGATGATGAGGGGTCTGGAGTATCTCTTATGAGGAGAGATCAAGGAAGATGGGTCTGTTTAGTCTTGAGAAGAGCAGGCTGGGAGGCTTGTTAATGTGTATGATTATCTCAAAGGAACCAAGAYGATGGTGCCAGACTCTTTTCAGTGGTATCCAGAGACAGAACAAGGAGCAACAGCAATGAATTAAAACAGAAAAAGTTTCAGCTRAACATATGGAAGAGCTTCTTTCCARTGAGTGTGTCACTGGAGCAGGCTGTCRYGGAAAGTTATGGAGTCTCCTTCCCTGGAGACATTCAAAACCCAACTGGATGTGTTCCTGTGTCATCTGCTCTAGGTGACACCACCTTGGCAGGAGCATTGGACTACATGATTTAAAGAAGTCTGTTTCAATCCTAGCAATTCTATGATTCTGTAAAATAATGACACATTATATGCTTTCTGCTCAAGTCCTCACATATGTAGTTACTCTGTGTGTAATTAGAGAAAAAACAGCTAGGGACTTCTTTCTATCTCTGAAAGGCAGCTGATATGAATGAAAATCTCTTTGGAATTTGCTTTTGTATTGATAACACACCTTTTCTATTATGAAATTACAAAAATTATTCCTAGTGTCACATAAAAGATTTTGGATGTCATTCAGTATTGTACGTGACAATTTGTATAGTAAAGACAGATGTCCAAAAATTGAACAAAGAGACATAATGCAAAATTTTCTGTTCACCCTTGTTTTACTCTTTTATCTCAAAACTTTTTTTTTTCAGTGTTTTACAGTAATTGGAAAATGASTAATCCCCTAAAAAATTCTTAGGGTTGCTTTTATCAACATCATACATGCTACAAAACTTGCATTGTGGTGTTTATGTCTGGATTCAGCAAGAGAATAGGAATGGGGTTGATAAAACACTTGAGTGACTTTGGAGGAAGGGATCACAACTAACAGTGAGCAGAATGCTTTACAACAAATTGAAAAAATTACCTGAAATCAGGAKATTTTTTCTGTGTTTAACTAAAGTACAGAAGGTCAAAATTATTTATGTATTTTCAATGCAGCAATTGCAGTTTGGTGACTTTTACTACCGTGACATTGTCTTCCTGATGGAATTTCTCAGGGGAAGACTAGTACAGAAGGATGTGGCACAAGAAGTAACTTCCCCTAAAAATGTGCAAAGTCATTTGATATCCATATTACTGGCAACAGTGAGGATGGATTGATTGAAAATGCATCTAGTAAATGGGAAAAACCCACTCATTATTGATATGCATTGTATTTAATCCACTCTTCCAAAGTCACATTGCCTCACTTCATACTCCAGTCACATTCCCACACAGAACAGCCACCTGTTCTAAGGAGCTCCCTTTTCTTTACCACTGGTTAGGGCATGTCTTATTTGTTTAATATTTTTCCAGTATTAACAGATGAAGTTAGTACAATAGCAAATACAAAGGGTGTTCCCTTGACTTTTCTTTGACATTAAAAACTGTAATCTCCACATCAACCAGCAAGAGATAAGGTGGTTTTAACAGAAATGAAGCCAGGTTGATTTGCAATACTTCATTGGTTGCAGGCTGTTCTTTGGTTTTTGCCTTTTTTTTTTCCCCAGGAGAGCACTCTTTACATATTACTATCATGTTGAAAGGCAGCAGCCTACCTAAGAGCTATACTCAAAAGTATAGCTCTTCATACTTGAGTGGATTAGGAATATATAGACATATTTTGACCAGTGATGCCTATGCATCATTATGATTTATGATCCATTGGAAAAGTTTCTCATGGCCAATGAATTTCCTGAAAAAAGTGATACAGGCAGGGGGTGGGGTCAGAAAGAAACACACTAGTAGCACATAGGTGGCTTAGGAAAGTTTCATCTTTCTTTGCTGAAAAAATGTTCTAGACAGTATTATTTTCCTATTCCACATCAGAGTAAAACCAAGATATTTGGAAACAATATGAAAGATGCATGTGAAAGTCCTTACTAGAGGTACAAGTGGTACAGGGAAGCCTAATGATTGGGGATCTTATTTAGGATGCAAAAGACCCAGTTTTAAGTCCTTGGTATGCATTATGTTCTGGCATGACTTTCTGGTCCCCTGCTTCTCCAGTGACTGTTCCAACATCTAAACTGATCTGGCAAGTTGTGACTGAATTTATCCTGTGGAGTCCTAATTGTATAAATAATTGAATGCATTTTGGAGAAGAGATTTGAACCTCATTCTTCCCAAATGAGTACTCTTAACTGCTGGGTGGTACAGTTCTTCCACTCACTACTTTTCTCTGGTTCAATAAATATTCAACATTTTATATAAAGTGGAGCTGTTTGAAGAAGAAGAACAAACTGTATTTTCTTTAAACTCATCTTTTTTCTTTGACTAGCTGCTATACTGTATTGTGTCTCTGRTAAAAATATCTGGCTCAGCACCATGCAGTCTGTCAAATTCCCCTCATCCTCTTTTGAAGGGCCTTCTTTACCCATTGGTTTTATAGTGCATCTTATCATAATATTTGGTCAGTAAATTTTTAACCTTCTCCTCCCTAGTTTTTGAAAGTTTTTGAAACACACCCACTTTTTGTGAAAGTTTTCTTTTTCATTGGCAGATTTTTCATAACTTTCGTTATGATCAAGTTTATTTCCATTACTTTGTCTGCTGTTGGCATACAAAACACCATGGAAAGGAAAAAGTGAAAAACTTCAGTTGAACAAAAGAACAGAGGGGAAAATATAAGCTAATATGACAGTACTTCAAAGTGCAATGAATACAAAGATTAGAATACTCCTTTGTTTGGTTTTATTTTTCACAGAAAAACTCCTAGGCAGACTTCTTAAACAGCAGGAATAAATACATCTTTCCTACTGTCTTAAAAAGTAGAAAGATATAAAAAAAATTATGCTAAAATTTATGTTAAAGGAATAATATTTATTACTGGAAAAAGGGACCACACAGAAAACCTGAAACCTTTCTCTTTAAAAAAAGAAGGATATTTTAAGGTGAAAAAAAAACTCACAAAGACAGCGCTGAAATATGGACAATGCTCAAGGAATGGAACAGAAATAATTAGTGTGTCCTGTGGCTAGTGTATTTCAAAGTGATTTATAATACTCTTATGTTGCTTTTAACCAAAGTCCTCAGCAGAAAAGTCCTAAGTATAGTCTTTGAGATTATGACATACTTAAAAAAGACAGATTAGTGAGACTTTTTGCTGTTTTGTATCAAAATAAAACAKTATTAAAAAGTCTCAATAAAAATAATATCTCAGGAGAAAACTCAGAGACTGAGAAACACTATCAACAGGCTGGAACAACACACACTTTTTCAGTTCACAYTTTAAACAAGAAACTAGTCAATTTTATAGTTCCTTAAAATTCAGCTATTACCAGCTTCAAGCAGAAGTCTTTGAGGAGCACATCCTCTGTACTTGCGACCTTTGTATCAGCCCAACACTCTTGCTTTTGTGTCACAGTTGTCTGAAACGTGTGAATAATTTCAAATTCTGTTGTATGACATATCATACTATGTAAACTCTAGAAGTTAGTACTTCTTAGAGGTGGTTATGACATTCTACTGAGATTTCAAAAAACCTATAATTTGAAGCATTCTGTTTATGTGGTTGCTTTAGTCTTTGCAGCCATATATCTTATTTTTCCACTTATTTTTCAGTTTGTTGTAGAGTTTTGAAATGCCTGGGTTACCAGCCCCAGGTGTAGAAATCCAGGCCTTCATTTGCTTGATGTTCATCCTAAATGCCGAAGGGTATCTGAYTCAATATGTGGCTGCAGTAAGTACTGCGTGTAAATAAAAAAAGGTTAATGCCGTACTGCTGATTGACTGGAATTTTCCTTGTTCAGAAAATTTAAACATTTATACACCAGATATTTAGGCAACTTTTTGCCTCACTCTGGAGTGAAAGTTCACTTAAGTTATTCTCCAGTCCCAGAGAAATTAGTAACTTGTGGAGTATGTGCCTTTTGCCTGAAATACCCATATAATACTGTTCAACTTGTAGGAATGAAGCAATTAAAAAAAAATTACTGCTCCCAAATCTCACATTCTTCTTTTCTACCTTTCTTACTATGTTATTTCCAAGTGCACTTACTACAGAAACCCACCAGATTCAAAGACAGTTGTGATTTCAGTCAGTGAGCTGGCCCAAACCAGAACACTCTCATCCATCACTGGTCACTTTCTGTAATCATGATTTCCAGCAAATTAAAGTTCTACATTTGGTCTGAAAAATGAAAGACAAGTTTAATGGCCCCACACAATTATATCAGAAGCCATTGTTCACTATTTTCTTATGTTTCAAGTGAAGTCTTAATCATGGTATCAGAAGGCATTATGCCAAGAATGCCATTTTGTTTGAGCAATCCCATTATTCATGTTTTTGCCTTCTGTGATTCAGATAGATTATATTTTTTCAATTATGTTTCCATTTCCACYGTCAGCAGTGATGTAATTCTGTTTGTACTCTTTTCCATTACCATTTCTGGGTAAATGGATTAGTTTGAATATTGCCTTGTGTGTAATTTCATAATTAACAAAATAAATACTTTAGTGAAAGAAGAAACTTTARGTAAAATCCACTTTCCTTTGAAATATTATACACTCTTTCATAAAGACTTCAGACTGATTTTTGGCTTTTTGGAGGTTATAGTAAACTTAGAATGGGTATTCTAAGGAAGACATAGGAATAGTTAAAAGCCTCCTCTACTGCAAGAGCTGTGTCTAGTGGTTGATAGCAGAGTAAGTGGACTTACCTGCTGTCAAATAATGTATTTGTGATGCTTTTACACTTCAGATCAGTAGATCAGTGCAGCTGAATAATARTCTTCTTTGTAGAGAGCCAGGACTGAAATATTGAGGCCTGAAAGGCACAGATAGAAAAAGTTACAGAATAATGTTACACTGAGAAATAGTTGGTGCCTATCARCCTAAGTACTAAAACTGACAAGACRATAGACGTATAACAGATTTTTGCTCCATCCAACTATGTRGTTCTTCCCTCCTTTTTGTCATCTGTTTTCTTGTGACTCTTGATGATGAGACAGAATATAAAACCTCTGCATCTGGGACTGACAAGAACTCAACATAAGACACATCCAGAGAGGTCATCTTTTACTTGTTCTCCCAGGGCAAATCTCAGTTGTACCAGTGGAATAGGAGAAGCTGACACCATTCCCAGCCACYGGTGGAGAGCTTCAGGGAAGGAGAACAACACAGTGCACATCTCTCCACTGAGAACTTGACAGACGTTGTTGCAAGACAGACAACTCCTTCTGGTATTTWTTGACTTCTGTTGAAAGCTTTCCATAATAGCAATATTCTCCCTTAAAATTTCAATGTAAATGCTACTTCATTTCCGGTAACTTTTTTTTTTTAGCACATGAAAGTACTAAATTTTAATTTCTGAAAAGAATTTATTTATTTTTCTGTCTCATCTTATTTTTAAAAAGAATGTGCCTTGTGAGCTGGCTCACCCTTTTTTTTTACAGTGTAAAGAAAYATCAGAAAAATCCCAAACTCCTTTTTATTATTTCATGTTTCATCTTTTTCTTTACTTAAGGTAATAAGGACCATATAAATATATTCTTCCTGTGAATATATGCACATATTTCTAGATATCAAAGGCTGAGATGTGGTCTGGCATTTTTGAATGAAGCATAACTTGATGGGATGTAAACTGTAATTGCTGTGTTGTAACAGACAAACTATTTGGCTAGTGCAAATGCTACATCCTCTCCTATTAAATAGGCTGCTGCTTTSTACTACTGGCTACATTCTGGAAAGGAACTGTTCAGCTTCTAGAAGCAGGCAGTCATTTATTCCTTCAAACTGTTAATTAAAATACAAACACAATGGTTTTTGAATCAGATTTAGCCAGCATTATTGGTTCTGGGTTTTGAAATGGAGATTGTTGTTGACAGCTGCAGGCTGCACACAAAAAGTTAAGACATAAAAGACTAATTTCTTCTCATCACATGGAAGTGCAAATTACCCCTTTCTTCCTGATGAATCAAACAAACTACTTAAGCTCTAGAAGTTCACTGKAGAATTAGGCCAACCTACTGGGATAATTTCAGTGTTGGAGAATCAGCAGTATATGTGAGTCTCCAGTAAAGGAAAAGCAATGAATAAAAATAAAACAGAAGTTAGTAATATGTAAGGCTTTGCTCCCAGAAATGCTCAAAAGTTATCATTTAACACAACATTATATGCTTTCCTATACCTGCTTAGTGCTGGAAATGCATGTGTGTGTTTTTAATATACAACTGAGCTGCTGTTTTCCAGCTGTTGGAATTACCCTTATGACATTCAAAACCATGATTTTTCCTTGTTTTTCCAATATTTTAAGAAGGATAGTGTTAAAGCATGTATACAGACAACCCATTAAGTCATACAGCTCACTGAGACAAGTAACTAATTCAAGCAAGAAAAAAATAATCCCTGCAAATACTCATTTGAGCTCTTAAACTAAATCACTGACTTTTTTCTTTTTTTTACTCTTGCATACTGTTGTGCTTACTTTCCCYTATCTATGGGTGAAATTGAGATACTTGTCATGAATATTCACTGGAATATTAAATTTAAGTGGCAATATATTCATAAAAAGTATATTTCAGATTGATATCTATTACATTCAACAACAAAATACAATGGAGATAAAGCTGCACAATKAGCCTTAGCAGCCCTAATTTGGAATATTCAAAAGCAACTTTAAAATAGATTTTAGACCTTTCATTGGGTAAAATGTCAAACACATTCATGACTATTCCCAAAGAACATAATTTACACTATATGTCTCCAAAACAAATGTTTAAATTTTAAAAATTTATAAGGTGCCACCCATTACAGAACATGCAGTCTTACAAGTAAGTCCATCACCTTGTTTTTAATTCCAATAAATAGAGAAATCAGTGTCTTGTGTGATCATCTGTGCAATAGTTCTAAAGCTGTTACTGCTTTCTCTACAAACTCTGGGGCTYTACTACATGTGTGAAAATGGACACTGTGCATGTTAGGTGTCCCATGGAATGCAGGCTAGCCAGGGACAGTGCCAGTTTCCCAATTGCCCTCTGTTGTATCTGCCAAGCCTAAAAATTCCCCATGTCATTAAAGACGCCACTGGACCCCTATGTATAGACTGCCATTGTAGAAATATGAATAATCTAATTCTAAAGAGTGTTAAAGGTACTCCATTCCTTATATACTGAATGGCATTTTGTCTGACAAAATTTACCCCCAAAAGTGAGTGCTGGAAATGATTCTTCTACATTAGCACCAAAAATATTTACTGCACAGAAGAATTCCTGCAACACAGTATAAGAATTCTCCAGACAGCAGGCCTTACAAGGACTTTACAACATAGCACAGTAAAGTCTTTTTGTGGAACAAGTACTTAGCAAAGTTGGCACAGACTAAACATTTCCATTTTTTGTCTGAACATGCCTTAGAAGGAATGATTTCTAAGTCATGCAGCAATTAGTTAAGGCATGTGGGTGCAGATGTACTTCGGCAGCTCTGAATGCAGCATGTTGTTGCGAGCTATTCTGTATTTCAGCTCGCACTCACACTAACCTGAAATGCTTATATTCAGTTGTCAGAAGACTGAAAAGATTTTTTTTTTWATCCAGCATTTAAAGGTCAATATAATAAAAAATCTCAATCACTCATTTTAATATGAAAATCTAAAGACTAAGGGCAYAAGAAATTTGGCCTTTATTTCTTTAAGAATTATTAGAAGAGTTTCTTTAATTATTGACTTATTAAAAATTCACCTGGCCATATAGAACGTCTTTTGTTATTGAAGGAAAGGTAATACACATGAACATAGTTAATATCCTCTTGCAGTGAGGTGGGGGAAGATAAAAAAATGCATGAGATGAAAGCACACAATAAAGCTGAGCTATGAATTCGAAGCAGAGCATAGATAACTCCTGACAAAGCAGCACACACCTTTCTTCAGAGACCTCTCTGTTTCTGAACCCCACTCAAATGTGTTTGACTGTATTTCTAGAGGTATGKACAAGTCTGTACATACCAGCCTTCACTGGGCAACTAGTCAATGACACGAGATACAGACTCTGCAGGTCAAAGGGCCTGGATCAGCAGGCAGCATGAACTACCCCTCTCTGCCATTGAGATGACATTGCTTTCACATTGCTTGTGAAATGGTACATCTAACCATGACTTAACCAGAAAGATATGGAAATTATAAAAGACAAGAGGCAAAAGGTAAAGGGCAAAAGTAGAATTCAATGGGTAAGATAAGTGAGATCAAGCAGCAAGAGGAATCTCAGGGAGGATGAGGCTGAGGGGAGCACAGTAGGAAGGTAGACAAGCAATGAGAAYTGAATTTCCCAGGACAGAGTTCTAAGCCATACTGATAACATCCACTCCAGGAGAACTACCTAGTTCTACTTCTTTGTGGCATGAGAGGGACGGTAGTACTTTTGTGKAGATTGAGTTACAAATTTAAGTTGGCATGAGTCTCTGGAGATCAGCTAGTCCAAAGGTCTCTTCAGTAAGGACTAAGTGCAGGATCAGACAGTATTCTAGTGTCRAATTGTTCTAATTGGCAAGAACTATTATCCCTTTATATCCAGAAAGAGTTTCCCTTTATATAAATTGTGACTATTGCCTCAGGCTCTTTTGCTGGGCATCTCAGAAGAGTTAGGCTCTGCCTTCTGCCTTACTTCTCCCCTTTTTTTAGGTTGTGGAAGATTGGTGCGGGATGGTGCTGGATTGGTGCTTTCCCTTCTCCAGGCTAAAAAACTCCAGTTCTTTCAGCCTGTTCTCATGTCACATGTAGCAGCCCCCTAGCCATCCTGCTGGTCACCTAGCAGAATTTTTCCATTTGCCTGCGTTTGCTGTATCAGAGGCACAGTATTTCAGAGGAGACTTTCAGGGGGTTTCTAGTTTAGAGGTAAATAATATTTTTAACCAACGTGGTGTCACAGACATCTCTTTGTGAAAAATCTTTTCTTTAAGATTTTTCCTTCTGAGAAGCTGTGGCCTCAGAAACAGATGTAAACAATAGGTCATCTGCTGCTGTGGAATGCAACAGGTCTATCTGGATTGGCCCATCTTAGATGTTTATAATTAATGGCCAATCKAGGACRGAGCTCTCTCGGACAGAGTCCGAGAGAGCAGCTTTTGTTATCATTCTTTTCTAGTCTATTCTTAGTGTAGCTAGCTTCTGGAAATCTTTCTTTCCTTTTCTTTTTAGTATAGTTGTAGTGTGTGTCTATATCATAAAATAATAAATCAAGCCTTCTGAACATGGAGTCAACGRTCTCATCTCTCACATCACCTGAAAACCATTGTGACCACTGTCACAGACGTGGTGCCTACAATCTTGCTTATGCATCACAGTACATGGTTAACCTTGATTGCTGATCCCCCCTCAGCTTCTGTACCAGGACCAGCAGCTCCCTTCCACAGAGCTGCTACCCAGACAGTCAGTCCCTGGCTGATACTGACACATGAAATTATTCTACCCACGTGCAGGACTTTGTTTCTGTAGAACTTGCTGACGTTTTTTTCAAAATGAATCTTCTGCATATGTTTCCCTAAAGAGCATCATTGCCCTRCCATACATAATTTTTTCCCAATTTTCTTTATATCTACAAACTCAACAGAACATTTCCTCTGTCTCAATATCCAGATTTATTATCTCTTGCTGATGAAGATGTTCAAAATATTGTCTCCAACACTGCCTTCTAATAACACCACTTGTGATTGGCTGCCAGTTAAAAAGGAGAGTAGGAAAAAAATTACCTCATACTACTGGAACCTAATTCTGACTATATTTAATATTTTTTTCATCCTCTTCTAAAGCCCTTTTATCTGCTGTGCTTATTTMTTTTTCTTTTAGTGTTTCTGCCTCTTCAGGGTTTTGTTTTAGCTTCCATATTATAGRAGATATCTAAAAAATCTCCCTCGCCTGACACAGAAGGTCTTATTCTTTGATTAAGCAGTTGTAACAAAGAGTCACATTGTTACACAATACACTTMTGCTAAAATGAAGTCATTACCTTGAAAACAAACCTAAAGCTTTCTGAAGTGCTAATGGAGCTGAAAGCTTTTCACCTAGAAGCACAGAGTCATGGAAGGGTTTGGGTTGGAAATGACCTTAAAGACCAGATTTTTCCCAGCCCACTGTAATGGGGCAAGGATACCTTCCATTAGCCCAGGCTGCTCACAGTTACATCCAACCTGGCCTTCAACATTTCCAGGGAGGGGGCATTCACAACCTCTCTGGGCAAGCTGTTCCAGTGRCTCGCTACCTTCACAWGGAAGAGTAAATTCCTTATACCTAATCTGAATCTATCCTCTTTTGACTTAAAAACATTAACCTTCATTCTGTTACTGCAGTCACTCCCCACTCCCCTATCCTTCCAGTAGGCCCACTTCAGTATTGGAAGGTGCTCTAATGTCTCCCTGAGCCTTCTCTTCTCCAGGTTAAACTGCCACAATTCTCTTGGCATGCCCTCAGAGACGAGATGTAAGATTAATTTACTTCCAACACAAGGCATTTTTCATCATTATGCCAGCAGAGAAAATTTTGTTAAGAAGGATTTACATTCTGGGAGAGCACGAACAGCAAGGAAATATATGCTTAAAAGTTTTGATTCAGTTTAAGACTGCATGCATGTATTTCAAGTATTGTTTTTAAAAACAACATAAGTGGCYTTATGTACTGACATGACAAGAACTTCCAGATTTTCGAAGACCCTAGTTATTTCTGTTTATACATAACCTCAACCCAGAAAACCAGACAACATCCTTTCTCTTTTTAAGGAATAGTTTAGTTTGCCATAAGACTGASGGGGATGGATGAGGGGAAGGATAGGAAAGAAACGAAAGTTGTTGTTCTGGTCCCTGAATTAAATTAGTTGGCATAAAATGAAACCAAGTCTTAGKAGTTTTTCCTGAGGCCTGATCCTTTTGTCTTTCACATTTAAGCCTCTCATCYTGAGCAGATGCAGAGAAGAAAGTTAAAGACCTGCTACAAAAGTTCAGAACTAATCCTCCCTTTAAGTTTCATGCCAGGAGCAAGTAATATGGTATGCAAATCTGCACACAGCAGAAAATTCAGGAAAGCTGGATCTCCAAGAAATTTCAGAGACATGAAGTGACAAAGAACATTTGGAAAACACATGCGTGTCAGTGCAAGAAACTGATATCCTGAAAGTGCTCATAGGGACAAAGATTAACAGAGATTTCAGCTGAGAAGTAGAGAAATTTTGCAATACAAGTGGCCAGTTCCATCTACATGTGTTACAAGAAAAAAAAAGGAACTTAATAAATATTTTTAAAATATGCATTTCCAAAGGAAAATTTGTWAATTATTATAATTGCAATTGTAATAACTTTTTACAGTTACATATCTCTACTTTGGATACTGATAGGAACCACAGAGACCTCACTCTCTTGAATTTATCATAAGCAATTTGCAGCAAATGCAGGACCAAACTATTTTGTGTTGTATAGGAATGGTAGTTTGAAGCAATGTAGCCTATTGGTATTTTCACAGTGACATTCTAATGCTTAAATCGGGGATTTATACTGGCCAATACCAGAATAAAAAATGTAATTCCCCTCTACCTGAACTAAGTGTATCCTTTTGACCTGAGTTTCTAAATGGTTTTGTCAGTTTTGCAAACCTTAAAATGAATCCACAAAAAACAAAACAAAACAAAACAAAACAACCAAAACAAAAAAAAAAAAAAAACAAAAAAAGCTCGAACAACAACCACAACAGAAAGGATAAGAATAAAGACAATTTTAACATGTAACTAGACCAGAAAACCAGGTAGCATTTTCTTCTCARTATAATGATAAGTGAAACTAAGGTTCAAACTGAATCTTTAACAATCTATCATTTCATTAATATATTTTTTAAAAGCTCTTCTGGCAGAAAAGAACTAGAACAATGCAATGGCTTCAACTGTCTGCGTATTTTGGGAAAGTAGGTCTAGGGGAAGTGATAAATTGGGAAGTTTTATGGTCAAAACAAATATCTGTAATTCTCTCCCGAGGCTTATAACCCCGACTCTGATTGCCTCTTAGGTGAATATATCTGGACTACGCTTAGTGCATTACCCAACTATCTGAAACACTAAGCACAAAAACCAGTACTGCTATTTTAGACCAGGGAAGGAAAACAGGGAGAAGAAGGAAGAGATGGGGCCACAATCCAGGTGCTATCAAACTCTCTGGGTGTGCTTAATCAAGGGCAACCTACATTTTGTAGAATGTAGCATTCAGAAGTCAGCTTTTTTAAAGTATTATGTTTAGATTTCAACTCAGAGAGCAGTGAAGACCAGGCAGTTGCTCCCTCACTCCCTAACCAGTAGGGTCAGGGAGAGAGTGTAGAAATTGGAAAATTTGTGACTTGAAGTACATAAAATTTGATAGGGAAACCAAAAGCTGTGCACACAAGCAAAGCAAAACAAGGAGTGAATTCACTGCTTGCCATTGGCAGGCAGAAGTTCAGCCATCTCCAGGAGATAAGGACCCTATAACATCGCATGTAATGGTGACTTGGGAAGACAAACGCCTCACTCCAAATGTACCCCCTTCCTCCTTCTTCCCCCACTTTATATAGTGAGCATGATGCCACACAGTCTGGAATGTCCCTTTYGCCAGCTGGGGTCACCTGTCCTGGCTGTGTCTCCTCCCAGCCTCCCAGGCACCCCCAGTCCCCTCCCAGACCACCATGGCAGCAGGAGAAGCAGAAAAGGCCTTGGCTCTGTGTGTGCCCTGCTCAGCAATAATAAATACATCTCTGTATTATCAGCCCAGGATTTGTTCAGCACAAATCCAAAGCACAGCCCATGCCAGTGTCTAGGAAGAAAATCAACTCTATCRCAGACACAATCTGCATAGTGTAAAATAACAAATTTAACTGCATATATAGTAATCTAGATTTGCTATTTGACAGCAGTTTAACACTTTATGGSTCACTCAGTTTCTTCATTCTTCATGGTACCATCACAAATCACTTAGACAAGCCATGACCTAATTCTAAGGACACATGCATCAGTTAACCKCGACAACCTGAGATTCTTTCTTGTTTTCAAGATAGTCTCACKTGCTCCCACACAAAATGCTCCCTGTAGATCCTACCAGCTGTACAAAATCAGTAGGCCAGTTTTAAGTTGAATATTATCAGTGAAGCCACCCTGTCGSAGACATCTTTTTGTGAAAAATCTTTCTTTAGGATTTTTCCTTCTGAGAAGCTGAGGCCTCAGAACCAGATGTAAAAATAGGTTATCTGCTGCTGTGGAATGCAACAGTTCCATCTGGATTGGGCCACTTTGGATGTTTGTGGTTGATGGCCAATCKGGGARGGAACTCTCTCAGAGAGAGTCCAAGAGAGCTGCCTTGTTATCATTCTTCTTTCTTTCCTATTCTTAGCTTAGCAGCTTCTGGAAACCTCTCCTTTCTTTTTCTTTTTAGTATAGTTATAGTACATGTATATATCTTAAAATAWTAAATCAAGCCTTCTAATTATGCAGTCAGATCTATGTCTCTTCCCTCATCCTGAAAACCCTTGTGACCACRGTCACACCACCCTAAATAAATTCCTCTGTTTTTCACATTTCTGCTGCTCTGAGTGACCCAGCAACAACTTTGCTTCTGTGTTCCTGGATAGATCCTCAGTCTTTCACCTTTTTGGAATTGATTGGGCTATCCATATATGTAATGCTGATACAGCGAGCAACCAGGAGTAGGAAGCAAATTTCACTTTCTTTGCCCTAACAGTGAAAGGGAGAATTTTCAGAGGATATTTCAGCTGCAAAAGTAATATCTTGCAGGCTACCTATCACKATTTTTATCATACAGGTTAGAAAATTTATTTAAATGCTGCAGTTACTTTTTAAGGCTCACCACTCAGCTGATTTAGTTTTCCATGAAAGTATTAAAATTCCATTCCCATACAAGGTAGCACAGGCATGTAAAAAGTGTGGAAAAAACACTAGATTAACAGATATCCCACGAGATTTAGCACACAAAGTCCAATGTGAAAGAAATTTTTCAGGATTAAGAGAGTTAAAATAACTGTGTAAATTAGCAAATGAATTTTTAGTCATGTGTGCCACATAGAACATTACTTTTCTGTATTATTTCATAAGATCTGTATTTAGTGCAGAGACAAGAAAAGAAGCTGCTCACAGCAACAGCTTTAAGATCACTCTGGTAATGTGCTGACTGCACAGGACTTAGTGAATCTACTCCTTCTCCTTTAGAATGGTGATGATTCAAAGCGCTAAATTAACAATACCTTGGAAGAAAACTACAGCAACCAGCAGGTGAACCTAAAGCTTTCCACATTATCAATCAGGTTACCCTAACCAAGGGTAGGAGATACTTCTACTAAAGTAAAACATGTTTGTCAGAACTGTGAAGCATGGTACATGCCTCTGGCTCCAGCTCAAATATTAGTTTACTTGCTCAGTGAGGCTTAAGGGGAAGGCAGGAAGGCAGGAAGGCAAGAAAAGGAAAAGGAAAAAGGAAAAAGGAAAAAAAGGAAAAGGAAAAGGAAGGGGAGGGGAGGGAAGGGAAGGTTTGGTAAGGGAAGGTTTGGGAAGGTTTGGGAAGGTTTGGGAAGGTTTGGGAAGGTAAGGTTTGGGAAGGTTTGGGAAGGTTTGGGAAGGTTTGGGAAGGTTTGGGAAGGGAAGGTTTGGGAAGGTTTGGGAAGGGAAGGTTCGGGAAGGTTTGGGAAGGTTTGGGAACACAAAAAAAAACATTACTTTCTTTCCCTTCCCTATGCTTCCCTTCCCTTCCTCCCTTTCCCTCCCTTCCTTCCCTTCCCTTCCCTTCCCTTCCCTTCC
>NDFG01000392.1:12576361-12606581 GCA_002167245.1 Sporophila hypoxantha
ATAATCGGACAACAACACCATGCCTCTAGTAGAGATGTGTACTATTTACTAATATTAATGCTAATTTAGTAAAAAAATTAATTGTTTAATATAAATAGTAGAGATTTAACACAATATAGTTCAAGAGTTGGAAGTAGCAGAAGTTTGTGCTGTAGGGGTGGTGTGGTATTTAAAAGTACTGCTTTCTCTTCCTCCCCATTACATGGTCCAGAGTAGTACCCAACAGCGGCAGTGGACGCAACGACACACAGCAGATCTCCCCTAAAAGAAATTCTCCAGTTCAGGAAAACATTACATAGAAATAATGATTGCCTGGAGCAAAAGTTACTAAACAGTATTTGATCATTCTAATTTATATCAGTAAAAAAAAAAAAAACATTAACATTTTACTTCCTCCATCCTCTCCCTTTTCTCCCTTCCTCCCTTCCCTTCCCTGTCGCCCTTCCCTTCCCTTCCCTTCCCTTCCCCCCGCCTTCCCTGTCTCCTATCCCTTCCTCCCTTCCCTTTCCCCCCTTCCCTCCCTTTCCCCCTTTTCCCCCTTTCCCTTCCTCCTCCCTTCCCTGCCCCACCCTTTCCCTTCCCTTCCCTTTCCTTCCCTTTTCCTGCCCTTCCCCTTTCCCTGTTTTCCCTTCCCTTCCCTTCCCTTTCCCTCCTTTCCCTTCCCTTCTTTCCCTTCCTTTCCCCTTCCCTTTCCCTTCCCTTCCCTCCCTTCCTTATCCCTTCCCTTCCCTTCCCTTCCCTTTCCCTTCCCTTCCCCTTCCCTTCCTTCCTTCCCTTACCCTCCTTTCCCTTCCCTTTCCCTTCCCATTCCCTTCTCCCTTCCCTCCCTTTCCCTTCCCTTCCCTTTCCTCCCTTTACCCCAACCTTCCCTCCCTGCCCGTTCCCAAAACCTTCCCTTCCCAAACCTTTACCTTCCTTCCCCAAACCTTCCCTTCCCAAACCTTCCCTTCCCTGTCCCAAACCTTCCCCTTTCCCCAACAAGCCTTCCCCTTTCCCAAAAACTTTCCCTTCCCCCCACGCCAAAAAACCTTCCCTTCCCTTTCCCCTTTTCCCCCTTCCCTTCCCTTTTCCCTTCCCTTCCCTGTCCCTTCCCTTGTTCCCTTCCCTTCCTCCCTTTTCCCTCCCTTCCTTCCCTTCCCTTCCTTCCTTCCCTTCCCTTCCCTGTTTTCCCTTCCCTTATCCTTCCCTTCCCTTCCTTCCCTTTCCTTCCCTTCCTTCCCTTCCCTTCCCTTCCCTTCCCTTCCCTTTCCCTTCCCATTCCTTCCCTTCCCTTCCAAACCTTCCCAAACCCTTCCACTTCCCTTCCCAAACCTTCCCTGGCCCAAACCTTGCCCACTGATATAAATTTAGAATGATCAAATACTGTTTAGTAATTTTGCTCCAGGCAATCATTATTTCTATGTAATGTTTTCCTGAACTGGAGAATTTCTTTTAGGGGAGATCTGCTGTGTGTCGTTGCGTCACTGCCTGTTGGGTACTCTGGACCATGTAATGGGGAGGAAGAGAAAGCAGTATCTTTAAATACCACCACCCCTACAGCACAAACTTCTGCTACTTCCAACTCCTTGAACTATATTGTGTTAAATCTCTACTATTTATTAAATTAATTTTTTTACTAAATTAGCATTAATATTAGTAAATAGTACATCTCTACTAGAGGCATGTCATCAGTTCAGGGTGTTATATAAGGTAGAATTTAAACAGGTTTATTCTTCTGTGCATGTTTCAGAATTTCTGTTTCCAAATGAAGTTCTGTAGGTGTTAGAAATTGTGGTTATTTAAGAAAGCTGCCTATGAACASAGGAGTGAAAGATAATGTAAGTTGAAAGACAGTGTCATTTCTCCYTTTTGATGTTGCTGAAGAAAGCACAATTTTTATTACATCTTTTTAAAAATGTCTTTAATTCTGGCCTCTCTTAAGCACCCTCCCTCTTAGCCAGTTTTGGGTTAAGGTTGCTGCAATAATTTGGGACCTTCTCTGAGGCACACAGGATTTCTCAGTAGCAGTGGAGAAAGAGTAGAGCCACCAGACCCTTTCTCAATACATGCCCTCTTACTGCAGCTGAAGATTTTTAGCAGTAAAGAGCAGTTCTGGCATAAAATTTTCCCCAAGAGAGAGGGAAAACAAAAAGGAGATAGGGCTTTTTTTTAATTCTCAGAGAGCTGAGTGGAATAGCTGCTACACAGTTCTCTTCTCACCCATCAGTGTGGGAAAGCCAGATCTTTACTTAACCATTCCCTCTGACACATAAACACCCCCTCTTACATAATATACATATATAACAATAATGGACTGTTTAATTTAAAACTAATTGAGTCTTGTCCTCTGTTTAGCCCTGGGGACTATTAAATGAAAAAAACTGGCCTGACCTTTTTTCAAAACCTGTTTTTTTATTTGCAACAACAAGAGGAAAAGATTTATGTTAGTTTGGAAACACTCCATGATTATGTGTGGAATAGCTCTGGCAGCAACTTATTCCTTATTTAATCGCCCATTTTTGGCCACCCCTTCAAGAAGTGTGGAACAGGATTAGTTTCCCTGACTATAAATGTCTACACTGTAGCCACCTACATGAGAGCTAGTCACCTGGACTCCCTGTGCAGTGGGAGGAAAGAAACAGCGACTTGTAAAATGCAGTCTTGCTTATTTTAGACATCTCTTTCAGAATGAGATGAATCACTCTCTGCATGCATTTATATTTCTTCATTTGCTAGAAGAGCTGTGAGATCTCAAAGAAAACTACACTGTAGATTTCTGAAGACGAAGTGAATCCCATCCATCCATTATTGCYACAGAGTACTTTATACAGCAGGTTGTGCTATAATTTCTTTTTATTTCCTTCTGATGCAATGTTTTAAAGTGCTTCTAAAYTTTATTAATTGTAAATATTTTTGATGCCGTGTTTAAATGTAGTTAACATACTGAAATGTTGTGCAAACTCTGTAAGGAAATCAGTGTTCCCTTCTMCACTTTGAAGAATTATAATCTTTCAGCTAGGCAAAGATAGCTTAAGCAATACAACCAGCTAAGGATATATGCAACCATCTCAATATAAAGAGCTCATGTCTTTTATTCTAGACCAAGAATGGAAACAATAAMCATCCATTGAAATAAAGCATTATTATATTAGGAAAACTGTAGTCATTCTATGAAATTTACTGGGCATTTATTACATATAATTATATATCTGTTATTATATATTTATTTAGTATGCATATTAAAGCTATCAAATTCTCCTGGTGTTACATATTTTGTAGGTCAGGCCTTAAGAGAAATATATTTTAACAGCACCCTTGAAAATTTCATACCTCTAAACTTCCCTAACTTTTGGTGTCAACAATGTAGAGATCCTTCTCCAGGTGAGCAGACTTTCCTTGTAGAGACTGGAGGGTGATGCATCTTAACATTTTAATGAACAACTCATCTGATCTATTTTTCACAAGAAAAACTGAATCACATACTGAAAATGTCTGTTTCTTTTCATGGGCTMCAGTCTTACAAAAACTAAGAGTGGTGTACATTTCTCTCTTATATATGTCTGATTTTTGGCAAATGAATTCCACCTCACTGTTTTCCACTGTCCTGGTTTTTTTTGACCTTGTTACTGTTCACAAAAAATGACTGCAGTGGGAGTACTCACACACACGTACCCATATAATTATTTTAGGGGGACAGCTTCTGGCATGATTTTAACACATGCCAAACATATCCAATCTTCCAAAGAGATGAGAACCAAGCACTGTTCTCCAAAGGCAGTTTGAATGCAGCAGCCTTTTTTTGAAGCCAAAGGGTTTTAAGCCTATGTACGTGAGCCCTGTGACACCTGCATCTCTGAGGCTAGAGAACTCTGTGTCCAGGGACTTAGGCAACAAGGTCACTGTGCTATCAGTGCACAGGCTGAAGAGCTGCTTTCAGTCAAGTTCAGTATCTAATCACTCCTCTTCCAAAGATGGAAGTTACTGTGGGCCAGTGTGCTCACTGCAAAGGAATAAGCTCAACTTTTCAGTGTGGAGGTTATGGTCTGTGACAAGCTTTTTGTTTATGGCATTCATAAATGCTTTTTATGGAGCATGATGAAATGCATTATTAGATTTTAACATGTTTCAAAAATATCATTATGCCTGAGACTGATCTAACAGCTAGGATTACTTCTTTTATTGATGGTATTTTTAAAAGAAAATAGAAAACTTCTGTGTGGTAACATTGTTCTGCTCTGGCTTTCTAATTGCAGCCTGAGAAGACCTGCACAAGCATGCATTGATGGTCATGTGTTCTTACTAAACATAAAATTTATGTCAACTTCTGCTCCTACTTTTCACAATTAGAGTTGTATAGGGGTCTAGCATAGAGTAAGCCCTGCCCCACACCTCAACAACTAAACCTCAACAACTAAACACAGGCCTACAGACTTCCTGGCAAGTAGCTCTAATATTGTGCCCATCTTTGCTGGTACAAGTGCTGAGATCTCCAATAGGTGAGTTTTTCAATATGAAGGTTAAAACCATGAATATATCTGGAAATTACATCTGCTGAGGTGAAARATTAAATGTTAGAAAATGCATGACTTATTGAGAAAATGGAAATAAAGTAGAGCTGTCTGCACTCTCTAGTTTTGCTAGGACAACTGGGCTTGTTAATTCTTCCACATTTACTGGCCAACACAAGCAGTTGCAAATTTTTATAGCTTCAAGAACTCATTACAGAAAAAAGTTAGCTGTCCTAATTGTGCATAATTAGTGGTGTAGCTCTGCTGRAGTATTAACTTGGAGTGGAAAGCAGAATTTGCTGTTTAATCTCTTTTTCCCAAAGCTACTGACATTATTGTAAASTCTTCATATGGACATTAAGTTCCTAAACCATAAAATTCTTGTACTGTGAAGGATGTCCCTGTGTAGGGTAAGTCCTCCCCCAGCAGGACTTAGATTTCCKTCCTTTAGGCCATAGCATATACAGAACTTTGAAATAAAACCCAAAATTTGTCCAACATCACCCTTATATCAATTAAKTTCTTTAGCAATTCTGCGTATGCTCCAAATTCTATAATAGCTCCAGGGACACAATCTTCATCTGTCTGATAAATAAGGTTTTTATTACTTTTTCAGACGGGGAAGCAGAAGATATTTTAATACTACAAGATTTTCCCATAAATGGTACAGTCCAAGAACTTAACAATGCCAAGAGACAGACCTATTTCTTACGTGATACAAAAAGGAAAGGACACAATGTCCAATATGCTGCTCAAATGTACATTCAGAAATGTTCTTGTTTGGAGAAGGTTCAAATAGGACCCATCCAACCAGTTGAACAASTGTAAAGCATTCAACTATGAAAAACACTTGTTCTGATAGCATKATTATCATAAATTATATCATCATAAAAGGACACCTAATAGCTTACTTCAAAATTGTCATATCAAGATCCTACTAGGCTGTTTTGTGGCATAACCATTAGTTTGTAAGAGAAATAAAGAGAAAAAGGAGAYGGGAGAACACAAGGCAAATGTTTTTCCTCCATTACTCTTCAATCTTTACTGTAAAGCAGCTTTAGGTATGAGGTACTACACACATGTGCTTTTTGTATCAAACTGTCTTCTAAAATTTTTTATGCCAATTTGTCTCATAATGCAATCACATTGGTGGTCTTGCCTGGTCTACATTAGTTTAAAGGCAGGACAGCCTACTTCTTAGAATAAATAACTCTAATTTTCTGAATGAAAAGCTTTGATGGCAAAAGGAAATTTTCTTTAAGGACAGTATCTAAGCCTGATGAGGATTTCTGCTGTGTCAGTTAGGATATCAGATTTAAAAGCAGACCAAGCCAAAGATTGCGACAGCTTTTACATTAAAAAAAAAATGTATCTCAAATTACTCATTGCTTTCTGAAATAGTTTGGGTATAATTCCTGTAGGTTAGTTTTTGCCCAGAGCTGTCATTTTGCTTAGGTTTCAGTAAAGAGACTATCTTTAATTGTGTTTCAAATTAGAGAAAGCTGAAGAAAAAAAAACCAAAACAACATACCACAACCTATACAGTAATACATTTTCATTACTGGTCAAGGGTCTCTGAGAAATAGAAATATCCTGAAGTGGGGGGGGGAAGTAGTCTTGAGTAAAGAAAAGTTTAGAAAACTATATTTAGAAAAACTGATGGTGACATAATTGAGTTATACAGTGTTCAGAATTATATTTTGGGCATTATTTGGATTTTATCACCTTTTTCCCCAAGCTGGAACTCTGTGTTAGTTAAATTAGCTGATGGGAATATCTCCAAGGAATGCATTAAATGGAATCAAAACCAGGAAGTAAAAACATCCCTGTTTGATGCTCATGTTCTTTGCTCTTGGAAAGTGCAAGTAGAAAATGCATTAACTTGTATTCTGAAGGCTATAAATCAGCAGAAGGTGAAATTATGATGTAATTTTCATGAACATATGTTAAGGACCCAGCTCTTTTTGCCATGTGTATTATCKCAAGCAAATTCCTATATAAGACACACAACTTTTTATTCAAGCTCTCATTCAACACAATTCATCTTTGATTAATTCATGAGRGTCCTAGTTGAAAGTCTATCCAAAGACTTTTACAAAACAGGCCAGTACAGTTTGAAGGGGAGCAAATATTTGAATTAGAGAATCTAAGTCAAAACTGTASGAACTGTGTCCTGCTGCAGTTGAGTGTGCAATTTCCCTCCTACTGAAATAATAGAATCATAGAGTGGCCTATTTCAGAAAGGACCATCTCTTTCCAACCACCCTGTCATGGGCAGGGACACTAGACCAGGTTGCTCAAAGTCCCATTCAACCTGGCATTCAACACTTTCAAGGAGGGGGCATTCACAAACTCTCTGGYCAACCTGCTCCAGTGCCTCACCACACACAGAGTAAAGAATTSCTTCCTAAAGTCTAATATAAGTCTACACTCCTTCAGTTTCAGTCCATACTCCCTTGTCCTATCTCTACACATCCTTGTAAAAAGTCTCTCTCTGTCTTTGTTGCAGGCCCCCTTTAGGTACTGGAGTGTGCCATAAAATCTCCTTGGAGCCTTCTCATTTCCAAGCTGTCTCTCACCCTTTTTTTCATAGGAGAGGTGTTCTAGCACTCTGATCATCTTGGTGGCCCTCCTCAGGACTTACTTTATGTTCTTCTTGTGTTGGGGACTGCAGAGCTGGATGTAGCACTCCAGGTGGGGGTCTTACCAGAATAGAGGATGAGGGGGGAATCGTCTCCCTTAAGCTTCTGGTCATGAAGATTTTGATGAYGCCCAGTATGTGGTTGGCTATTTGGCTGTTTCCCACCCATTAGAACAGAATTTCATGAAGATGAGGAACTTAGCAGTTCCCACTCCCCAATTAAGTTTATTGGAATAGAAAGATAAGTCTCCAAATGCTGAAATGCTATCTTGAAGCTATAATAACAATGCAAATCCTATTGCCCTAAAAGAAATAAAGTTGGAAAACAAGATRCTACAGGTTCAGCTTGTGTAAACCTGCCTCTAGCCTTTCATACATTTATGTTCTATGGGAAAATCCTTCTGAGCATGGACAGGTGATTATCTGTCTTGGCAGACAGACACAGTCTTGGTAATTAAATTTCTAACCAAACATCCTTCCGTTCCCCAATCCCTCAATTAAAGACAGTTGCTGTACTCTTCTCTTCTGGAGAACAGAATTCTTTTCTGTCCCCAAAAACCTGAAAGTGTTCCCAACATCAGAGATCAGTGACAAAAAAGAAGACAGAGGCTCCTTTTAGGAACAGATCCTTTTAGATCCCAGTCATTTAACCCAAAGTAATGTATGAACTTGAGACGTGAGTTGGTCCCCCTAAAATATGTGTGTATTTGTCACACAAGGTTATTACCTTGCTTATAACTTTTTTTTATTATTACTATTTCTTATTTTGTCACTCTTCCTTAATAAGTCCTGTATAAATGGAATCACTGTGTTTTTCAAGCAGAGTCATAGGAAATACAATCACAGAGCATACATGCTGCTTCTGGAATAAGATGAAACTCACACATGAAATTCAGAGTGTAGATAAGAGATTTGGAAGAAAATATGTGGATATTTCTGCCAGAACTCTTCTAAATAGAAAATGATGGGAACTATTCATCTGTTAAATATCCCAGTCTCAATCCTCAGTCTTGACAAATAGAAGTACATCARAGAGTGACTGACACCTGAGCAGGCTGTGAATATTCTCAGAGACAAATGTGAGATCTTCAGAAGAATGTGAGATTCTTCATGCAGGAAGATCCATTTTTAAAGTTCCCTCACCCTAGCTTCAGTCACTGCAGTGACTATGAAGCACACTGAGCTCTGAGCTAGTTTATGAAGATATTTACAGATTCTCCCATAAAACCAGTGCTYCAAGTTTGTAAAATAGATTTTTCATTTCTTTGTTTCTAATGTACCCAGTATGATAGAAGCAACTTGTCTTGCTCTCATTTGGGATCACTTCAAATACGCATACAGAAATTTCATTTTAAAAACTTCCTTTAAAGTGGAAGGATCTGTCTTCCTATTTCYGTACTAATTGAAAAATGTTATGATTATTCCATAGAATCTGAATTACAAAGAGAATTTGGCCAGATCACTCTTTTGTCTCATAACACACCCAAAATACACACAAATGCCTCAGGCTTGCACACACCCTGGTCTGGTTTATTGTTGTAATTAAGCACTAGACCTGTCTACAGTTTTTTATTACTTATTTTTCTATTGAAGTTTTTTCAAAAACAAGCAGTATTTAACTTTGGTTTGCAGTTTCAGATATCCCCAGTCTCAATATCAATATCAAGCAACATCATAACGTCACAGAGATGAGTTTAAAGAAAAGTGCAGACAGTATCTGGAGGCTCTCCTGGAGCTGGAAAAGATGGAAGACATAAAATACAACATCCATGTACTTAGCTGAGGGTGGCTAATTTTCTGTCTGGAAAATAGCTGCAGTAGAACTTACAAATGGAAATAAATATAATTAAATTCACTATGCATTCTAAGAGAGTTCTGACCAGTTTCACAGGGATTGTTTCCAACTCTCACAATGTATGGAGAAGCTATTAAGGCAACATAGTCGTTTTCTAATTAAAGTGTGCGCCCATATAAGCTTAAAATGTATCCAACTCCTTTCAATTATTATTCAGCAATATTTAATTGAAAAAACAGATCAAGAATTTTATTTTTCAGTGTGATGGCACAGCTGGGCTCCTACTTATAATGCCAGAAACACACTGCCTGGGGAGGGATCTCTAAGCCTTATTTTAATACCCCAAAAGCACTCTGATATGCATTTGAACTGAGCATTTAATATATAGAATGATACAGAAACCATTAATTAGAAGTGCAGTATAGGAACAACTGCCTTGGGTTAGACAAATGCCAAACTAATCTTGTATCCTTTTTCATGCTGTGACCCAGAGTGAATGCCTACCAGACCTGAATATGGTACATGTACTGTGATGGTGCTCCACACACCATGATCCCCAGTTCCAGTTTAAGGGACTGCTGATTCAGAACTCCTTGTCCTCATGATTAATAGCTTCTGATAGATTTTTTTCCTATGTTTTCTCTAACTGGTTTATGAAAGCATGTAATCTGTCAACACTTAGATTGTCTTACAGCACCAAACTTCACAGATTAACTACGTGTTATATGGACAATTCCATCCTTTTCTTGTTTTGAAAGGTTTTTTTTGGCATCTTGTTGACAGTCATGATTTCCTAAACACATATATCTTCCTTCAAATGTCTTTTTCCCTAGTCAAATGCTGCTAGACAATATATGTACAGGATTTCTTGCTTACTTCTGTCTGTTTTCTGTATTTTCATTTCTCTTTACCATTTTGAGGACAGTAGGGCAGGTAATTGGATATATAGGGAATTTTCAAAGAATATGTCCACCATGGATTTCTACAAGAGATGTTTTGTGTGAGTTTGATTATTTTTTCTCTGAACATTTCTATTTGTGTAGGCTTTGCTTTTGATTGCCATTGAACACTGAGCTGAAGTTTAAAATGAGCTGTCTACAATGTCCTCAAAATAGTTCTTTTGTAAGTGACATTAGTTAAKACAAAGATTTTCATTATATATAGCTTCTCAAGACTGTTTCCTTTAACACATTACATTCTATTTATCAGCATGTAGTTTCATTTGCTACTTTACAGCGCAGCCACTCATTATGGAACTTTACTGTAACTCTTTGAATCACACATCGTCCTATTCACCCTGCTCAATAATTATTCTTGACTATGCTAAAATGGCACAACATTCATCCTAGCTTTTTGTGGACTATACTGAGAAAATACATCCAAATGGAAAAATCACAGTTTTTTTCTTTCTTGTAACTCCTACATTTAATATATCATAAGTCAACAAGAAGATCCCTTTCCATAACACTGTGGTTTCCTTAAAATATTTTGGAGAGGAACTGTGCCAAAAGTATTATTTCAAATSCAAATAAATATTATTTCTGCCAACCAGTTTGCATCATCAACAGTTTRTTCAAAGATTTCTGATATAATTATTAAATATGATTTACTACAAATGGAAGTAGTAGTTATTTGCCATCATATAATAGAAATAAATGTGTTAAATTGTCTTAGGTTTTAGCATMATTTTGTTCTGTTTAGTTGATAAAGTCTGTTTAGTTCCTTCCATTACTCCTGAAATATTTTTAAAATTAGTGGTGTGTTAACCATCTTCTAATTCACTGGTAACAGAGCATTCAGTGTAAGGATTATTTAAATATCACAGTTGGCAGTTCAGCAATTTTACAAGTGAGTTCTTTTAGAATTCTACAGAGAATACCATCTGCCTTAAGTAATTAGTGTTCATTYTATTGATTTATTTTAGAATGTCTTCAAATGTCCTTTTATGTGAGACAGTCCCACAGTGTAATCTTGAAGGCTAATTAAGCTGATTCATTAAAATACGTTGTATATAGCTGAAAGTAAAATCCCATGCAGTTCCTAGGAACAATGGGTGCAAACCACATGCATAGAATGAGTGACTGCATCTTGGAATGTTACTCATTAAAGGGTTGTAGTGATGATCCTGTGGAAAAGCAATAGAACCTCACTTGAATGCCAAAGACATTGGTAAATTAGCTACTAATCCTAAAAGTGAGAAAGTAGGAGCTAAGACAAAAATCAGAAGTTCCTAAGGAGGAATTTGATTCAAAATAGGATCTACACAATTTTACCTTATGTAGAACATTAATAACACATTACTAGAGTACAGTACTGTTGTCAGCTGTTTTGTCTAAGCTCTGAAATATTGGAAAAAATACAGAGGAAAGTCAGAAAAATAATCAGAAAACTGGAAGAGACTAATGAACTTAACAGATACTTCAACATGCTTGAAAATCATATTGTTTATTCCCCAGAAATCCTATGCTGATAMAATGACAAAAGAAAATGTGGGGGGAATATGGATACATGTTGATGTCAAAAATTCTGCAAGTCCTTAAATAAATACATAAGTAAATAACTCAGCTGACAGTGTGGGTAAGCACAAAATGACCCTAACTTGCTGCTGACAACCTGATACCTGAATGACTGAATCATTTTCTTTGGTAGAGATGCATTTATTTTCAGATCATTTGTCTTTCATGTACTATTGAATGTAAGATGTGTCTCAGTGACAGATTGACTGATTGAAACAAGACAGAGAGAAACATCATTAAACATTTAAATAATTTTCTGGGTCATTTTTGAGGACATATCTTGAAGAGACCAGGCTGTCTTTGAAGTTAAAAAACCTAGAAAAATGTAGAAGTATAAATCTCATAAATAAGTGTGACATACACTTCATCAATAACATGACAACAAAATCATAGCTGTGATTAGTGCCAGGCTAACACATGAATTTTTCAAATTGCAGCTGAGTAGAAATAAGGAAATGAGTTTCAGTCATGTGTATTTGAAGGCCAAAGCTTCCCTACATTTAGAGCATTCAAATATGGACATAAGGATCAAGTCTGGGGTGGTGTTTTGGCTCTCAAATTGTTAAATGAAAACCTGGATGTATGCAGTGAATGATTAATTCACTTAAATCAGAACATGTTCTCACTTACAGTTGTGTGACTTTAGGTGCTGTGTTCCCCAGTCCTCCTTTCATCAGGGTTGTAATTCACTCCCTAGTGAATGTAACCACATGTCATGAGAGCAATCGATCTTCTGGCAAGATATCAGTGCAACATATTCATTCTGCTTTGTTCATTGATGAAGCACAGTAGGGAGGTCAACACCAGCCAGCAAAACTGGCTGTCAGAAATGGACAGACAGAAAATGGACCAGTTGACAGTTTGAAAACATGTTTTCCCACAGCACTGATGGAACATACAAGGCAACAAAGCCAGCTAGGAGAGAAATCTCTACCAAAGGATATTATCTCTCACCTCTGATGGAGTTCACTAGGAAGATGGGTGAAGTCGATTTACTTTTCACACAGATCATAAAAAATCCCAAACTCCTTAAAGTGTGCACCCTTCCTCCTACTTTATAAGCAGCGAGCCACTCTTGGCACATATGAATTTGACAGGGGACCTCAAGTTAGTTTTGGGCCTCATGCAGAGCACAGCAGCACATACCTCTCTGTACAGCTGTTTCTCATGTCCTTTCCTTCTACTCTTTTCTTCATAGTCCTTTGCCAGCCTCTTTGGCAAAGAGATTTGTATTGCAGTGTTGCTCAGTGATCAGAGACAAGCCTCTGACAGAAGCCAAGTTCACACAAGGACCCTAAACCCCGCCCAGCATGGATAACTTCACAGCATGTCGTGTCAATCTAGCTTGTACCAGAGTCTCAGAAAGATATGGTACCCTGCCCTGTACAGAACAATTCCCAATACCTTTTATTGTATAAGAAGAACATGCACTAACACCCTTCTTGATTAGAGTATTTCAGCTTTGCTAAAAAACATGCTTTCAACAAACATGTTCTTAATCAGGAGAATGTCTGAAACTCCAAGGAATACATGTACATGCCAGACTGAGAGGTCTGGCAAGTCCTTTCACCCCATTTCTAACCTCCATGATGTCTGAAAAATTGTGTACCATTAATAGCAAGTCTTCCAGTTATTTCTGTCAGGTAGTGTGTTCATACAGGACCGGCAAGTTGTACCTATGTCAGAGCCTAATAGTGCAATGCTACATTTCTGCATCTAGAGTTTCTTTTGTGCTTCCTACAGAGTATGTTAGCATGGTATGTTTAGACSCTGATATTTACAAGTTCATGAAAGGAAAAAGTCTTCAGAGGACTTTATCATTTCATACATAGCAACAAAACTCCCAGTTTTAGCATCTCTGACAGATGGAAGATATTTCATGGTAGGGTTTGGGGGTATATGGGGCTTTTTTCTTCAACAGAGTTTACTCTGTTTCAAAAGTCTCTCAAACAGAACTCCTATGTCAGTATTAGTGGTGTGCACAGCATGAGAAACATACAAACAAACAAAAAATGTCCAGCATTTGTAAAAACACACAGTGGAGAAAGTCTGCAAAACAGTAAATGTACTGGTGGAGACAGACATTCACTTTAAAGGAAATGGGGGATTAATATGAAAAGAAATGTAATCATATCCATAAAGCAATCACCTGTTCTTGTAAAATTCACCTTTTAGGATACAGTTAAAAGCCTAATAATTTCCCTGAGTTTGTGACAAGGTCACAGTGGCTCATGGTGCCATTATATCTCACTGATCACTCGGTCTTACAGGCCTGCCAGACAACCTACTGTCTCAAGGGCCCTTGGAACTAAAATGTCTCTCTAATTTCAGGGCATATCAGCAGTCTTCCAGCAGTTCTTCACCAGGTAATGACTCTTTAAACCATAAGCATACATAGACTCCTATTCATAACACTCAGAGGTATCTTAAAAATCTGAATTCTCAGCTGATAACCARATAAAAATCTGCCCTTTTAGTAATGAAAGGGCATGACAAACATATTTTTACTGTAATCTCTTTAGTCTAGTGATCTGTTTTTTATATGGTTGTTTGATATTCCACAATTGGTTAGAATACAGCATTACTGAGTGAGATTTTTAATATAATTATTTATCAGCAAAGGACCTAAAGACATGTGTCAGCAGAGTCAAACAGCAAATCAATGGGAGAACTGGAGCTTTGAACAATGATGAATATCAGTTGCTCAATCCCTCAAGAAAGTAATTCAAATGAGAAAAGGAAAATTTGATATAATAACATGGCTTCTTCCTAAAAACWTGTTCAAAAAGCATAAGTTTTTTTTGTTTCAGGCATCTTGAAATATGACATTCATTCTCTTCTGTTTAAGTTGTCTCAATTCCCTCAGAAGTCTTGTGTGTATGTATGGGAAGGGCAAAGGACTTCAAGGTGTTGGTGGGTGAGAGGCTGGACATGACCCAGCCATGGCACTCACAGCCCAGAGAGCCAAACATGTCCTGGGCTGCATCCAGAGCCCCGTGGGCAGCAGGGGAGGGAGGGGATTCTGCCCCTCTGCTCTGCTCTGCTGAGACCCCACCTGGAGACTGCATCCAATTCTGGGGTCCTCAGCACAGTGAGGATGTAGAATTGCTGGAGCAAGTTCAGAGGAGGCTACCAAGTCGACTAGAGGGGAGAAATATCTGTCCTGTGAAGAAAGGCTGAGAGAACTGGGTTTGTTCAGCCTGGAAAAGAGAAGGCTTCAGGGTTACCTAATTGCAGCCTTTGAGTACCTAAAGGGAGCCTACAAGAAAGAAGGAGAGGGACTTTTTACAAGGGCATGTAATGAAAGGACAAGTATTCAGACTGAGAGAGAGGGAAATTAGYTTAGATATTAGGAAGAAGTTCTTTACTGTGAAGGTGGGGAGGCACTGGAAGAGGCTGCCCAGAGATGCTAGATTCTAGATGCTCCATCCCTAAAAATTGTTGGATGGATCTCTGAGCAACCTGGTCTAGTGTAAGGTGTACCTGTCCATAGCAGGGAGGTTGAAACTATATGATCCTTTTCTATAATCCTAAGATTCTGTGAGGATTCTTGACACCCTTCYGTCACTGAGACTGTCAATCACATGGTAGCTCTAGAAGAGTTAGAAAATATTAAGATGTAATTGAAGTAAATGTGGAAATTAATAAAAAAAAAAGACCAGCGTGATTTTATTTATTTTATTTTTACTCATCCCAGACTTTTTAATAATACGCAATTTGATGTGTGATAGTCATAGAATTATCTTTTAAAAATTATATTGGAAAGTTGTATCTGCAGTTACAGAATTATCACAAGAAAACTAGAATTCTGGTGTTTGAGCCCATACTGAGCTCACACTGTGCTATCATCACTGGGGAGACAAGTTCTACTTGGGGAAGAGAGTAAGCAGTAAGGATGTTCACTGTTAAGAGGTATATAAAATTCACTTCAACAATAAGTGAGTCTCACTACAACAAACTGCAAGCCATTCTGTGTGAYAAGGATACTCCCCACTCCAACTGAAGTTCTTCTACTGCAGAGGGAATAAAGATTCATTGGACAAGAAAACAAGCTAATGTCCCTGTGAAGGAAGGCCTACTGTTGTCCTAGCAGGTGTGAKCTCTGCCTTCCTTGGATGCCCAAAATTATTCCTGCTTTTTATTTCAGTGATTGTTCAACATGAAATCAATCTGTCCTGAGGAAAGGCCCAGGCCCCATGATTTAGCTCCCTGCCCTATCTACGGACTGGAACGTGATTCCAGAAGCAATAGGCTTGGAAGATCAGGTTAAGTAACCTGCTCTATCAAGTTCTGATTATCTATCAGGCTGTCAGGTTCTGATCCCTGGAGGATGGAGGAATGCCAGAGATCATTAATGAAGATAAAACCCCTTGGTGACTCATGGGATTTAAGACATACTTTTGTTATCTTGGTTCACATGAGAGCACTCCAGGGATCTTTTGCACCTCTAGCCTGAGCAGAACATCATCACTAAGAGTTTACTCCATCTACACAGTACTGATACTGCACACAAGTCTTTGGATTCCCCTGTACCACCAGGCGTGAAAGATAAGTATTGCAATGCTGAAAAGGAAGGCAACCTAAGTAAACATTTTAAAACTAATGTCTCTGTGACCACAAAACAGTGGGTTAATTAAGAGATTARGGTGTCTTAATAGACAAAAAACTTATGGTAATAAATATCTCTCTACAAGTGTGCATATCTTCACTTTTTTGAGCAATYGAATGTTTGTGAAGACTTGAATTTTGATATCCAAATCTGCAAAAGATTACGTTCTCAAAATGACACACCCACAGGTTTGCAAAATACCATGGTTTCGGTTAAAAACAGGACCAATCCAAAGCTGTTATCTACCAAGAAGGAATGAGACAGCAAAACTTTGAAACTGCAACACTTCACTAAACAGCTAACACCATATTAACCACTACAGCTTTCTAACCCAGGAAAGYTCAGAAATATTTCACTGTTTTAGAGTGCTTTGGTTGACAAGGACAGTATCAMGACAACAGGAGCTCTTCTGCAACCCTCTGGATTCTTTATTTTAGTGTTATCCATTTGGTAGACACTCAGGTCTATTTAGGTCAGTCAGTGTATGGAATAATTATGTTCTGAAAAAGAATATTCATATCAGAACAGGAAACTGCCATATTTAACTATGGTTGAACATAATTAAGCAACGTCAGTGATAGGGAAAATTTCACAGCAGGCCATTGTAACAATGATAGGTCATGCTTGCACAGTGAAAGCTTTGACACAAAGCCTGTGTCACTGTTAGCTCTATGGAGAGTTAGTCACTCTGCATTAGTAAGCACTTGACTGTACAATTTCCTAACAGAAGGTCCAGGACATGTCTGAACAATTTTTAAAATACTGAGAATTCCTTTTTCACACTGCAGAGCCTTGATTCTTCCAGGAGGTGGGAAGGAACATGCAGTGCAAAGCTGTTCTGGTGCTTTACAGAAATATGTATGGATATGGATATGTCTCTAATCTGTAAGTTTTACAGCTCTGCTTTCCTTAAGAGTGTGTCAGGCTTCTCCTAAAAATCTTTATTTTTATGCCTCATAGCTCAACTTGAAAAATTCACTTCTGTGTAACAGTTGGAAAATCTCAGACTGAGCACAGTTTTCACCTTCATATTTAAACCAAATATTAAAACWACTTAAAAAAACAACCTATGACAAACCTATTAAAGTGCTGCACTGAATTCAGAAAGGAAGTGCAGGATTCACACAGAAGGATATACTAAATATTGAATGCCACATCCAGCACTCAAGCCTTGAATTAATTTCTTAGAGCAGATCATCTTCCTATGCAAATACTGTCTCATTTTTTGCACATGCACTAAGGTTGAAACAGAGACTGGTTTGGGCTTTGATTCTCCATCTGTGCCTGGGAGAATCTGATCTTTGCAGCTCTGACTCCTCACTGCTTGCAAAATGCAAGTAGACACTGGACCACTCATTTTGCTAGACCTAATGGTAAAGCAGATCTAGAMCCTGATCTTAGATCTTTGCAGATCTAAGGAGTTCTTACACAGATCCACAACCAAGTTAACTAATAGGCRGAAGTTTTCCTGAAGTTTGGAAAAGTGTAGCAGAAAAATGGCTATAACTTACCTTTACTATGATATTCCCCCCAAATTATAAGTCATGAAATGTCATATCTATGTGATTCTCTTCTCACTGCCTGTCCTAGAACCTGCAGAGAAAGGAAGAGGTGGTGGCTATGGCAGCACCATCCTCACAAAGGATCCCACCACAAAAGCCTTCCTAGCTGGGTTGAGTCTATTCTTTTGCAGTACCAGGGTGGAAAGGACATGGAAGAGGACAGAATTCCTTCATCTTATTATTCTACTACAAACATACACCCCAGGGTTCCTGTATGCAATACAATACAGATGGGAAGAGCATTCTTCAGTTTTGTCTCAAAAACAAACTCCACCATAGCATCCTTGGGCACTTCCTAATGACACATCCCTAATTAAACAGAGGTATCATGGTTGAAACACAAATGACAACATAACAACTAGGCTGGTCACATCATAATTACAACAAAAAATAAAAGGTTGAGAGCAAAATATTCTGTTCTGGACATAGAAAAAATTCTCCASCTTTAACCTTCTTAAGCTACAAAGCTTCAGGTTTTGTGCCTCATCCCTCTGCAGGACATTTGCAATATGTTTCTCTCCATCACCTCCGTGGCTTTTCAGATAAGTAATGCCTCCATATCTGTGCAGTGTGATGTGCATAGTAGAGCTGAGTCTCTGAGGAAAAGACTTCACTTASTACCTGAATGAATGTTTGGCAAATTTATTGCTTAATCTACATAGTGCTTTTTTAAATAAACCAAATCATTAATTTTAATTAAAATGCATGTAGTGCAGCAAGATTTTAAAGAAATGTCCCTGGAGCTATCCAAGAAATCTTTTCACATGGTAACTAAAGAGTTGTAACTTACAACTCTTTAAATAAAGATGTTACTGACATTTAAGATTATTTTGTACTTTTGCTGCAAATACAGAGTGATCATGCCACAAATCTTTACATATGAATGGATACATATTTGACTACACTGGTATCAGGGATAGTACCAGTAGCCTCTGTTAGACTTTTTGGTAAGCGTGGTTATCTTCAGTATCCATCCAGGACACAAAATTAAAGGCATCAGAGCCCTTCCTGAATACTCAACACATCCTAAAGAATGAAAGCCTAACTCTGTTTTCAATGGCTGGAATTATGATAGGTCATTCAAGTGGAGAAATTAGAGATGCTTCCAGAGAATGTAGCACTGCTTACTGATGCAAAAATGGTACCTCAAAAAATTAAATTTCAATGATCATTTGAAAACAGGCTTTCCTTTTGATGTGTAGATGTGACTCAAATTTGCATTAATTAGAATTAGCATTGTGGTATGAAAAAATCCAGTACACCTTTGTCTAGGAAACTACCCATCTGTAATATTGTGCAATAATAAATCAAATAATTGGAACTTTTAAAGTGATACTGTTGGCACAATAAAACCGTTGTATTTGGTATATTTATACAGTTAAAAAAAAAAAAAGTTTCACTTTTTTTTCAGTCATCATTATCATAGAAAACACATTTGTTTGCTTATGTCTGATTATCTCCTTATAGCACAATTTCTGCCATGTTTCCATACTTCTATCAGTACATCTTTATGGCTGAGTGATAGAAATGTGTACTTTTTACTGCTCAACTTAAGAGACACAGGACAGAAAATTTAGCCCAAGAGGCCTTGAAAAAAAGTCTAACATTAGAAAACTGTACCCATTTGGTCACCATTAAGGCAATATAACTCCTCACTGCATCACCCTAGTGTCTCCCTAGAGACTTCATATGCTTCTTTTCAGCCAAAAAATTACCCCAGTTTAACAATGTTTTGCCCACATTTCTCTCTAGTGGTGGAAGCTATGAGGAGGGATAAAATAAAATGATTGCGTCAAGTCCYGACTGCAATTTATACAATGAGAAATCCCTTAGGTTTCATTATGGAGACTTTGCATGCCATCGTGGAGGCATTAAGAGACAGGGTGTATGGAAAAGGAATTTTTCTCKACAGCTTTTTCTTTTAAGACAAGTTACAACAGATACATCAGGTGCTACATCCAAATTTCAACACTGATTCCCATGAAAGTTAARCACAGTGGAATTCCTTCAGTGGCAATTGCATTCATAGCATTTAACCAAGATGTAAAATTGATACTGTAAAAAAAATTGCTGAAGCTTTCGACTGTAGGTTAGAGTGCTGTTTATCCTTGCTTGCTAAGCATATTTAATATATTTGTTCTTCTCTTTTCCCAGTCTGCAGCTACAAGATGAAATATGAGACAAAGGCAAAAACGTCGCTCTTGCAGTATTTCCAATTCTGATGTAACTCATTGAAAAATATCTTTAGATTGTGCTCCAAAGAATTAAAACCAGTTACAAGTTACAGCATCTTAAGGAAGTTTCTAGCAACCCAAACATTTGAGCGTTTAGTCATTATCTGAAGCCCAATAGTTACTAGTGCCTTCAGCTGCCAGAACAGGTAGAGGTTACCTTACATAAAGTTAGCTCATATGCCACACTGGTGGTAATTGAAGYGTCATTCAAAGAGGCTAAATTTGTCTTTGTTTCTAGACACAGATAGTTATTTCTAAGTTAAAACACAATGGGCTGTAGTCCTATGGATCCACAGACCCCTATCACTTGCACAGACTGAATAAAGCATTTGTTGTAAAAGCTTGTTTTAATGCACATAAATTTAGACAACAGTATGATTTTTGTCTCCTCATAGTCCCTCATCAGATAGCAGATTACTCTGATTTTGTGCCTTTGTTCTGAAAAGAGGACAGAAAAAGTTAGGGTAGAAGAARTTCTATCAGCCATCATAATTAACTTTCATAATTTGTGTTACATTCCATCTCCACATCAGTGTCAAGTGATGGGATTTAAAGATGTCAGATAGAATTAGTCTAAAAGAGGCATGAAAAATGAAGCCTCGCTCAGAAAAGCATGATATAGTAGGGAAATTTAGAGTAGATTACCAATTGCTTGGAAAAAGACTGTGATTTCTTTCCTGCAACATTGTGCTTTGTCTGGCAACAAAGTGTAACATATTTAGCAACGGGTAGGAAATGCAGCATCAGGCCACAAAGTATCTTAGTTTTTAGTTAAATATATAAATATATATTAAGAGAAAGAAAGAATTTAAAGAAGGCAGCTTCTCTTTTTTTTTTTTTTTTTTTTTTTTTTTTTTTTTTTTTTTTTTTTTTTTTTAGGGCTGATTTGCAAACTAACTGAACTAACTGCTGCAACCAAAAAGGTTCTGGTCCCAGCTTTCTTGATAAAACCTATTAAAGAGGCAGGTGCTAAGTAGGCTGTTGAAGCTGCTGAGCGCATGACAATTAGCGAGTAACAGAATTTCTCTTTGTTTTTCTACCTTTGTTTTATTTTTCATTGTGTCACTATTCCAGAATCACAACTCCTAATCTTCAGAACTTGTGACAAATGTTGTTTGGGAATTCAATTACCGAACTAGTCGAGGACACTCCCGTGCCAGACAGCTGTTCCTGTGTCTGGGTTTCCGTGTCATGGCCACATCAACAGATTTAAAGTGCTGGCAAAGTGCCAGTTTCACATTTCAGCTTTTGCTGCTATGACTTTAGGTATGGTGGTATAGGAAAGAAAGATGTTGTGTAAAAATGTAAGACACAACATATCTTACAACGTTATATCCAAGTAAGGTATAAAGAATTTCTGTTGAGTCTCTTTCTCCTTAAAATAGGTCATTTAATATTGTTGCTTTTCTAGATTTTAATCTCTCAGGCTGCTGTCCTGCAAACACTCATGCATGTGATTAACTCTGACTACCCACATGCGTGAAATGTTTGCAGGATGGAGGCTTTAATATGTTGTGACAATGTCATGGGGAAAGGATCTAAGTGGCAATATGTGAAGAGAGCTGTATAACTGAGGCCATCAAGAGCAGGCTGTGTTAACCCTGTACAGGGCAAGATTTTGCTGATGACTCCTACATCTCCCTATTCCAGTAGTTCATGTGTTTTGTTTCTGGAGATGACAAAATCACTATCAAGAAGCTCAAAGGAAAACAAAAGGAAGTATATTATTATGCAAAATTTTTTGAGGATCTTTTTTTTTTTCCCTTCAATGCCTTTATATTACCAATTGACTTAGGATTTACTCTTAGGACTGTGTTCATGTTGCCTGCCTGTCCAGAATGGCAGGACAGAGACAATCCATTGTTTGACATTCGTGATAATTGACATGCACATAGTGAAGATTGTACCTCCTACACTTATGCAGCATAGTGCAGTGGCCTCTTTCTCTGTCATGATCCCCTGTGACAGAAGCAGATGGTTTGCAAATTTGGGTGACTCCCTAATTATTTGCATGTCGACAGAAAACAAGAGAGGTCACAGTACTGAGCTGTGCCCAATACTCAAAGGAGGCCTGCTTTAAAGCATTTTCTCTAGCTGCACTTTGGTGCCTAAAAAACATACATCTTGCCACAGGACTAGTCCCTACAACATGAAGACAAGAAGCATCACACGCAAACTGAAATGAGCATACACGTATCCCAGCTAGGAGAAGGTGGCCATCCTTTCTCCTGTGCTAGAAAAGATAAAATCTACTACTTATATACCTGATTCAGTTTCAGTCATATAATTTCACAAAATAATGTTCTAGAATTTCTGTAGTCTTTTTTTCCTATGAAAAAATGTTATTACTCTTTGTTACAGATTATGCTTACTGTATATATCACACACAACTATCTCTTTTCTTTCACATGGAGGTTTAGTATTGCTGTCTTCATCTCAAACACTGCAGTACAGAGTAATTTTTTATTGTAGTCACAATATAATAGACCTTGGCAAAAAAAAAAAAACCCAAAACGATAAGCAGAACTTGTAAGCAAATATTGAAATGTCACTAGGAAATGGAGAGAGGGCAGGCCACAAGCACTTCTTCCCAACCTTTGATAGTACAAGGGACTACAAAAATCAGCTCGCCGTCGTAATTTAATCAGAGTAATTCAATAAGAGCAAATAGAAAATAACTTCTAGAAGTATAAATAAAGCAAATTTGTCTAGTTAAAACTGGACAATAAGAAGCAAACTATCACAATTCTAGCAAGCCTCTTAAATAAATCCTTGCTTCAACAGACAGCAGGTGCCTGAAGATATCCTGTCATCATAATGCATTATCAAGTGCCTTACCTCCAGTTTTCTGTTCTGTCAGCAATTCATCAACATCTAGAAATCAAAACTTCCCATGAAATTGCAGATTCACCCTGGAAGTGTCCATCACAAAGGTATTGCTAATAATGGACCATCAGGTGTCAAACTGTAAGCCATGGAGAACCAAGTGATAACTTTATTGTAACCATAGTTCTGCACTGAAGATCTTGGGTTTTATAAAACAAGTTCTGTGAGCAAGGGAATGGGAAAAGAGTGGCTGCCCATGGCTTCCCGTAGTGTGGATAGATTCTTCCCAAGAAAAAGTAAGATCTCACTGATGCTTTTCTTGCTTTCAAAATATTTTTTGCTCATTTGATTTTCAGCTAATAAAAATCGGAAATGATAACACTGCAGCACTTCTGCCAGTGGGAGAACAGGATTGTCTCGGAACATATACTCTATGGTGAGCCACTACCTCATAAGGGAAGAGAGACTTTAGTCTCTCTAAATATTCTACATCACTATTAAAACCAAAAAATGCTAGCCAAAACATTCAAAATTGTTGATAGAAGCTGACGATACAAGCCCCACTTCTTTTAGAATTCAGACTAGAACACCATAACATCTTTGTAATTTTTTCATATGGTTAGATATTTTGAACCTATATCCATAGAAAAGAAACAGAACACAAAAAAGAGGAAAAAGCATGTAAGAAATATTTTAATTGCTGCTTGAAAGATTGAAAGGAATTCACTGCACAATTCACAACCATAGTGTTCTAATGAGCACCAAAGACATCAATCTTCTGTGATGTAAACTCATGTATGGTACGGCAATGTATCTCCCAAGTGTGCCAGCACATAATGTGACCAAAAATAGAGGATACAATTTGGCCTAGTGTGTCTCAGGATATCTCATCTATGAAGAATCAAAAATCTGAACCTCAGTCTGGTGGGTTTTATGTTTTACAGGACTGAGATGTTGAATATGCTGAGTTGGAAGGGACCCTCAGGAATCACCAAAGTCCAACTCCTGTCCTGCCAGGACATCCCCAAGAATAACACTAGGTACTTAAGAGTATGGTTCAAAAACCACTTGAACTCTTTCAGGTTTGGTGCTGTGATCACTTTCTTAGGAAGCATGTACCAGTGCCCCAACCTGCCTCTGGATGAAAAGTAAAGTTGTTGATAAGTGTTTCAGTAGGTCCTTTTAAATTGTTTTTCTCCCACTAGACACTCAAATGGTTTTATATTTCAACCAGGTTTTGAATTTCCCTAATTTCTTATTTTGAATTTCCTTAATATGTAATATGGTCTATGGCAGCAGGCTCTATTCACAAAAGAAAAAAAAGTCCTTTCTTTGGCCACAGACAATGCAGTTTGGTCAGATGAAGAGCTGTTGTTTGGTTATGGATTTTAACAGAATAGAATGGGGTAATGTATTGTAGAAACACAAATAAATGCAAAATCTGTGATGCAAAAATTTCACTGAATTTAATTTCAGAAACTCTATATATATTCTATTTCATATTTAAAAGATTGCTCGTTCTGAACTCTTTTACTTCATTTTTTTCTAAGTTTGCTTGCAAACCTTGGCTACTTGTCCAAAGATACTGGCATCCAAAGTCAGACATCCAAGAGAAGGTTTACATGATGCAGTCTAGGATGAAGTTACGGGTACTGAYCAAGTTGGAACATTTCCCTGACCCAACACAGCTCAGATAACGTGTCTGAGACATAGAGTTGCTTTAGTACAGTGCTACTGGAGATAATTTACCTAATTCCTCTCAGCTGATTAATTAGGGTGTAGTGCTGTGCTGGCACAGAAATTCTGCATCCAGTTCTGGAGTTAGCTTAGAAACTTCTGCCTGTTGCTGAGCTGGAAGGTGAACCCTGTGCAATAAAATTTCTAGAGCACGCTAGAGTGTTCTCTAGAAATTATATTGCACAGTGTCCTATTCCCAAGTTATGATTCATCACAGCTCTTATCATAGGCTAAAGTCCTGATACAAGATGATTTTTTTTTATCACAGCTTTTTATCACTGAAACAGGGATTTTGAGAAGACATAAAAGATTAAACAGACTACCACTTTCATACCCTTCTAAACATTGCCTGCTCAAATGGCCAATAGTCTTCTAATAATAAAGGTAAAAGGAATTAGAAGAAGATGCTTTTCACATCCTCATGATGTTTATAGGGTATCCTTTTTGGCCTTTTTACACATTGTCCTTCCAAAAAGTCTCCCAGTGAATGTGAATGTTTGTTTACACTGTCTCTAATCAATCCTCTGCCAATATTTCACAGAATCACAGAATCACTAGGTTGGAGGAGAGATTTAAGATCATCGAATCCAACTGTGCCCTAACACCTCAACTAAACAAGAGCACTGAGTGCCATATCTGGCCTTTTTCTAAACACATCCAGGGATGGTGACTCCACCACCTCCCCAGGCAGACCATTCCAGTACTTTATCACTCTCTCCATAAAACACTTCTTCCTAATATGCAACCAATATTTCCCTTGTCACAGCTTGAGACTGTGTCCTCTGGTCCTGTCAGTTGCTGCCTGGAGAAAGAGACCAACCCCCACCTTTCAGGGAGTTGTAGAGAGTGATAAGGTCACCCCCGAGTCTCCTTTTCTCCAGGCTAAACACCCCCAGCTCCCTCAGTCATTCCTCACAGGGTTTGTGTTCCAAGCCCCTTAGCAGCCTCATTGCTCTCCTCTTGACACTTTCAAACAACATATGCTTTCAGTCAGCATAACTCATACTAAGCTAAAACATCCTGACTAAACAAAAAATACAAACAGAATAAAACAAACAAAACAAAAGAAACAAACAAAACAAAAACCCAAATAAAAAACCCCAAAAGCCCCAACATGTATCAAAAGTTTTTTGGGTTAAATATTTTGCATGGGTTTTTTGAACAGAATTTTACATCCTGAGCATCACACATGGAAGATTTTCCCCTAAAGAAGGTCAGAATCTGAAGACAACTATTCTCCTGTGGATTATCTCTCTGAAGTAAAACCTCCAGGGAAATTATTTTTTTCTTTCTTTGTGTTTCTAACTTTAATTAAAGTTTTAGTAAAATGCTAGGCAAATCTCCCTTGCACAGATATGTACACTCAAGCCACCATTAAAGAAGCGAACTCTAAAGCAGCTACTCTGTTAATTTTTGTACACCTTGGATCATTCCCAGCACTGAGACTTTAAGTTAACTGTCTGAAATTCGCCAGCTGAAATTAGTCCACTTTTGAATTCCCTCAATGCTCCAAATGTATTGATCACATCCCAATTGACTAATTCCCTTGCCATGTCCAGGAATTATTTGGTACAGAGATAACTGGCTTTGGTTAAAGTTGTGCCAAAATCTAATTATCTAACAATAGGAACAATGGAGTTTCAGTGCCTAGGACTGCTGTCTATCACTTTTTAACTTAACTATGTCTAGAGAAGTCCAACAATCTACTAGTGAGAACACAAACTTCTGGATAGGTGTATTTACCCTGACAGCAGAGCTGAGCAGTCTGAACTGAGCTCTGTGGTGCAGCCACAGAACTGCTAAGCAGCTACTTCCTAAAAGCACTCTTAAGTTTCTCTTGTGTAGATAAGATATGCCCTTTCTTGTTGCAAACACTGTACAGTATCAGAAAGGAAATGGCAAAGACACTGTGGCATGAGTGGCCCCA
Source organism: Sporophila hypoxantha (assembly GCA_002167245.1). Lineage (NCBI taxonomy): Eukaryota > Metazoa > Chordata > Aves > Passeriformes > Thraupidae > Sporophila > Sporophila hypoxantha. The sequence goes on from NDFG01000392.1 coordinate 12,602,696, forward strand.
TGACATCCTGCAATCTGTACCCACAACCTTCTCTTAAATGTAAAGGGCCAAGAGTTATGGTGCTTTACCTGACAGGAAAGACATTGGAAGTCTTTCTACAGTAGATTATGTTAAGTACCCTTGATTCCAGACAAGATCAGGCTCTCTGCAGAGTTTTAGCCACTTATGTATTCTGCGATCATACAAAAGTGGCACCGTAACAGAGCAGTCCTGTGGAGATTGCCAAACACTTCAAATAGCTGTACTTTGTTACAGTGGTGCAGAGTTACCATCGTGGGCACCTAGATGAACTACCTAAGTGGTCTTTTTGCAAGACTGACATACAACAAAGTTTGTAAAAATCAGTTATCATCCCTGAGATCTCTTTGGCCTAAATGTTAGTAGTAATAAGCATGGGTTATTAAGTTATGAAGACTGTGCCCTGTTATAAACTATGGCCAGCACGAGACACTGAGACGAAGAGGTCTGAGAAACTCTGTTACAGACAGGGGGGAATAACTTCTCCAATAGGAAATTTCATTCCATTCTCAGGCAATTATCAGTTGACTCACATTCTAAAGCAACAATCTTTATATCTACCCTAAAAAACATACCATTGGGGATTATTATGTTTGTAGAACAGCCAAGTGGCTTTTGAATTTTCTCCAAGTCTTGGCCTCACTACATCTTTTGGCAAATAGTTTCCCAGGCTGAATATCTTTTCCCTTTCTAATTTATGCTGCAATTTCAGTATCACTGAATTCTCTCCCCCATGGCAAGTTCCTTGATTAGGAAATAGGACCACACAGTTTACTTTCACTCAGCTATTCCTATCTCTACCATCTCCCTAGTATTGTTTTCTTGCCTAAGAATTGATGACATTTTCCAAACTCTAAATGGAAGCTATTTCAATAATACATACTTGTTAGGATATGTCACATACTCCCTGTAGCTCTACATCAAGAAGATTTGAAATTAAGCACCATCTGTGTGGCTGTCTCTAAATTCGCAATAATTTAGAAAGAATTTGAGTTTTTAAGCCAGGGGTTGGGGGTTTTCTTTTTTATATAAAATGAGAAATCTTGCATTGAAGTTCAAAGAGATGTGGTTTTTGGTCTTATTTTCATTGTCTGCTCAACAATAATTGAAAAAAAATAACAATAATTAACACCTAAAATAACTAAAAGAGAAACTATCAAAGATCAGTCATAATAGAATGTTGTCTCTGTCCACATGAATATACTACACAATGTCGATCTTTGAATGTTAATCTGAAAGGGAACATAAAGAGAATCCTTTTCAAAAAAATTACAGTTATACAATCTGCCTAAGAAAAAAACTAACAAAACAGGACATTAGCCTTGCTCTTTTGTTTTCTTCTCTGCAGGCCTGGTGACAGCAAGAGCAAAGTCTGCAATCCCTCCTTGGATATAAACTTGGAAGAATTTGCTGACACATAGAAGTAACCTCAAACAGGTCCTACACAAGAGGTATTTTGTACTGTTCTATTCTTACAAGGACCACTTTGAATGGCTATTTCGGAACAATTTCTCCAGGTAGAGAAGTTTTTAAAAGTAATTTTATTTCCTTTTATCTTTCAGTGTTAAGAGTAGAACAGCATAAGAATCCATGAGATGCAATCACAAATAGCTACTGTTCAGACAGCATACTACTAGGGAATTTAGCATGATAGGCTAAAATTTATCTGCTGGATCTAAATCTGGTTGCTGAGAAGTTCAGCTTTAGATCCTTTTCATTGCATAGCATAGTTTCTCTGCAGCAGACCAGTTTTTAAATTAAGGCATTCATAAGAATCAGAATCTGGTCTTCAGTGAGTGTTGTTTATAAAGAGTCGGCAATATGTACATGACTCCTCAGCAGAGAGCAATGAAAAGGAGAGGAGGCCCCTGGCAGACAGTAAGAACCTCTTGGACAATCGGATTTAGGCCTTGTGGCTGTAGGCTTTAACCTATCCTGCTATAAGTGTCCAAAGTGTCAGACATCACACTGAAAACTATGCCTCAAACAACAAAAAAGGATATATTCAAGGAAAAAAAAACCCCATGTATCTAGGACAAAATGGGAGAGAGGACAGCATAGCAAAGATAAATGCACTGTCCTATTGTTGCTGCTGCTGGAGGAGAATAAACATCCCTTTAAATTCAGGCAAAAATAAAGAGACTTGTATCTCTTTTAGTTCATATCATCATAAAATGAACAGAGCCATACAGAGAACTCAAAGTTTTAGTGTATAGTGGTTTATAGTCTTCTGTCAGGAAAAAAATCCTGTTCAAAATGCTGACAGCTCATATTACTAGTAGTCTCTTCAGCACTTTTTTTTGGGACATATATTTGAAACCTTTTGAAAATAGGTGTCATTGCTTTAATAACAGAAAGAAGAAATCTGAAGAATAGACTGCTAATCCTGAGGAACTGGTAAAGCAGACAGGTGAAAAAATCTGCCAGCCTTGGTCACAGACACAGCACTTTGTTTTTCCTCCCCCTTTACAAATATTCAGAAATTATCTGAAATTAAAAGCCTAAATTATTCCCAAATTTTAAAATAGAGAGATTGACTTTTTGCTGATGCTGCTTTTCCTGCATTCTCTAAAGTAATCAGAAGTCAGCTTAATCAGCAACATTAAAGAAAGCAGCTCGGGAGCTGCTCTTTGTGGTCTCACCGCCACAGCATGCAGCAGACTGTAAGTGACAGCACAGAACTGAAGCGTAACAGCTCCCAGCCCAAGTTTATAGCCTAGATTACAACTCTACCTGCAAGATGCTTCCCTTGCTACCAACTCATAGATCAGTTGGCTTAGAGTTGCCTCAGATGTCCAAGGACTTCTATACAGTAACTTTACTGGGTTTTTTCATCTGTTGTTCTGTGCTGTAAAGGAACTGACATCCCAGTGTAGCTAGCCAAGAACTGTGCCTAGTGCAGCACTAGAAAGATCAAGGATCTGCTGGGTGCCAGGCCTGGCTTCAGTCTAAATAAGCAGTGTCCAGACTGTTGTTTAAGTAAAAGAATGTATGCACTCCTGCATTAGATATTCACCTTGTGCTAGCCCAGAACAAAGCAAGAGGATGTTTAATTACTTTTGGGGAGAACAAAAAAAATCTGTTAGCATATTTATCATCACACTTTAAATAAGATCGAATACTCATTAAACATGCATAGAGGAATGTAAATGAAATTAAATTCTCACAGGCAATTCTCAAACACAGGCCTTCACCACTTCAACCAAAGCCTTTTGCCACAGTGGTCTGGTGAGATTAAATGTACATGTAAATTGATGGTTTTCCACTGCCTCTGCAAAATAGCAATTATATTTGCAGAGCAGTTAGTATTTACTTCTCCTTCTGCTCCTGCTGCCTCCTTTTTATCCCTACAAATCAGATGGTATAAATAGGCTACATTCTTTTTCCAGTCCAGCTCTCTACAGTCTTTGCTAACTATTTACTTTAGTACCAGCTACTTAAAGCATAAGATATTTAATAAAATCATTAATTTTTCCATTTTGTGATTTAAATTCCATTCAGATTACCATAGGTTGACTCAAGGACTCATGTTCCTTCTGTGTACTCATCCATGAAGTCCTGTGTTAAGAGGAACAAAAAAATTATATAAATATTGTAATTAGAAGTAAATATTTTCTGAGACTAGCACCATGTATTAACAAAATAAAACAGGCTGCTGTTTTATTTGTAAAATCTATGTTATAATTATTATGTATATGGCTTCATTGGTAGATGGGATACTTACAACATAAATACAGATCAGTTCAGTTTTCTTTTGGTTTGAGTTGTCAGGGCAGTTTGCACAACAAGTGCAACAGGCAGTTTTAACCCCCAGCTTATGCAAAAGCAAGAAGTATTCTTACTAAATATTCCTTACTGTGCTAAATTC
>NDFG01000395.1:24183-42188 GCA_002167245.1 Sporophila hypoxantha
CCCATGTCCTTGTAGAACCTCCTGTGGGGACACACATGGCACCATGTCCCCGTGTCCCCATGTCCCCACATTCCCATGTCCTTGTAGAACCTCCTGTGGGGACATGGGGACACACATGGCACTGTGACACATGTCCCCGTGTCCCCATGTCCCCGTGTCCCCATGTCCTTGTAGAACCTCCTGTGGGGACACAGGGACACACATGGCACCATGGCATCACGTCCCCGTGTCCCCATGTCCCCGTGTCCCCGTGTCCCCGTGTCCCCATGTCCTTGTAGAACCTCCTGTGAGGACACGGGGACACACATGGCACCATGGCATCATGTCCCCGTGTCCCCATGTGCCCCATGTCCCTGTGTCCCCATGTCCCCATGTCCCTGTGTCCCCATGTGCCCCATGTCCCTGTGCCCCCATGTCCTTGTAGAACCTCCTGTGGGGACACACATGGCACAATGTCCCCATGTCCCCGTGTCCCCATGTGCCCCATGTCCCCCATGTCCCCATGTCCCCATGTCCTTGTAGAACCTCCTGTGGGGACACACATGGCACCATGTCCCCATGTCCCCACATCCCCCATGTCCTTGTAGAACCTCCTGGGGACAGGGACACGGGGACAGCAGCCCGTGACACATGGCACCAGGGCATCATGTGCCCCATGGACCCATGGCCCCATGTCCCCATGTCCCTCCATGTCCCCATGTCCCTATGGCCTCGTGTCCCTCCATGTCCCCATGTCCCCATGTCCCCATGTGCCTCCATGTCCCCGTGTCCCCATGTCCCCATGTCCTTGTAGAACCTCCTGGGGACAGGGACACGGGGACAGCAGCCCGTGACACATGGCACCATGGCCTCATGTGCCCCTTGGCTTTATGGCCCTGTGTCCCTCCATGTCCCTCTGTCCCTCATGTCCCCCATGTCCCCACATCCCTCCATGTCCCCCACATCCCCCATGTCCCCCACGTCTTCGTGTTCCCCATTTCCACCATGACCCCCTTGTCTCCATGTCCCTCCATGTCTCCCCTGTCTCCATATTCCCTGTCCCTCCATGTCCATGTCCCCATGTCCCCCCATGTCCCCCCATGTCCCCCCATGTCCCCCCATGTACCTCTTCCCTCCATGTCCCTCCATGTCCCTCCATGTCCCTCCATATCCCAATGTCCCCCATGTCCCACATGTCCCCAGGTCCCTCCATGTCCCTCCATGTCCCCACCACATGCCCCACCTCTCCATGTCCCCCACACCCCTCCATGTCCCTCATGTCCCCATGTCCCTCCATGTCCCTCCATGTCCCCCCATGTCCCTCCATGTCCCTCCATGTCCCTCATGTCCCTCATGTCCCCCATGTCCCTCATGTCCCCATGTCCCCCATGTCCCCATGTCCCTCCATGTCCCTCCATGTCCCCCCATGTCCCTCCCATGTCCTCCATGTCCTGCATGGTCGCCTCATGTCCCCCATGTCCCACGTCCCCATGTCCCCCATGCCCCCATGTCCCCACACAACCCAACCTCTACCATGTCCCCACACCCCTCCATGTCCCTCAATGTCCCCATAGTCCGCCCATGTCCCCATGTCCCTCCCATGTCCCATGTTCCCCCAGGTCCCCCTGCCACCTCCCAGAAAGAGCTGGAACGTCCCTCCCCATCCCCACAAGGACACAAGGACACAGGGACACTACAGGGGACATGGGGAACACAAAGACACAGGGGCAACAGGGACAGGGGACCAAGGGGACACAGGGACACAGGGACACAGGGACATGGGGCAAGAGGACACAGGGACAGAGGGACACGGGGACAAGAGGACACAGGGACACAAAGACACAGGGACAGAAAGACACAGTCAGGTTCACACAGGGACACAAAGACACAGGGACAGAAAGGACACCAGGGACAGAGGGACAACATGGCAGCAAGGGCACACAGGGACAAGGGACATAGGCCTAGGGGACACACAGGGAACAAGGGACACACGGGGCAAACAGGACACAAAGGGACACACAGGACACAAAGGACACAAGGGGAACACACAGGGAGCACAAGGGGAACACAAGGGTTACAAGGGGATCACAGGGCCCCAAAGGGAGCACAAGGGGGACACAAGGGGACAAGGGGACACAAGGGGACACAAAGGGGACAAGGGGACACAGGACACAAGGGGCACACAGGGACACACAAGGGACACAAGTGGGACACAGGACACAAAAGGACACAAAGGGGACACAAGGGGCACACAGGGACACAAAGGGACAACCAACACCCAAAGGACACACAGGGAACACAAGGGGACACAGGACACAAGGTGACACAGGGTCTGGGACACATGGGGACAAGGGGACACAGGGACAAAATGACACAGAGTCAGCAAAGGCATCAGGGACACAGGGCCCAGGGACTACCAAGGGGACAGAAGGGGACCATCAGGGGACACAAAGGGACGACAGGGGACCAATACTACCTGAGCTCCACGGCCAGCCCAGCTGCCAGCGCCATGGACACAGGGGGACAAGGGACAAAGTGGCACCAAGGGAGCAAGGGCAGGTGAACACAGAGAGACAACAGGGGGCATGAGGGGACACAGAAGGGGACACCCAAGGGGACACAGGGGACCGTACGCTGACTGGAGGCAGCCCAGCTGCAGCGCCAGGGACACAGGGAGTGACAGGGACAGGAGTGACACAGCGACAAAGGGAACAATGGACACCAGGGGAACCATGAGGGGACACCAAGGGACAGGAGGGGACACCAGGTGACACAGAAAGGGACTCAAAGGGGACAGGCAGGTGACACCAGGGGACAGGCCCATACACCTGAGCTGGAGGCAGCCCAGCCTGCAGCGCCATGGATTGCAGAAGTCACAGGGTCAAAGTGACACAGAGACACAGGGGACACCGGGGGGACACACAGGGACACAGGGGGACAGGAGGGGACAGGAGGGGACACCAGGGGGACACCAGGTGACACCAGGTGACGTACCCTTGAGCTCGAGGCAGCCCAAGCTGCAGCGCCAGGGACACAAGGGGACAGGGACAGAGTGACACAAAGGGACAAAGGGACAGGGACACGGGGACACAAAGGGACACCAAGGGACAGGAGGGGACACCCGGGGGCACCAGGGGGACAACAAAGGGACACCAGGTGAACACAGGTGACCGTACCTGAGCCTCAGAGGCAGCCCAGCTGCACGCCATGCCCTCGCTGACCTTGCTGGCGTAAGCTCTGCTGTACTCGCTGCGGAGCTGGGGACAGCGGGGACAGTGGGGACAGTGGGGACACCCAGGGGACACCCAGGGGACACCCAGGGGACAGCGGGGACAGTGGGGACACCCAGGGGACACCCAGGGGACAGTGGGGACACCGAGGGGCAGTGTGTCAGTGGGGACAAGGGGGACACCTGGGGGACACCAAGGGACAGTGGGGACACCGGGGACACCCAGGGGACACCCAGGGACAGTGGGCACACCCAGGGACAGCCAGGGACAGCAGGGGACACTTGGGGACACCCAGGGGACAGTGGGGACATTGGGGACACCCAGGGACAGTGGAGACACCAAGGGGCAGTGTGTCAGTGGGGACATTGGGGACACCCAGGGGACAGTGGGGACACCCAGGGGACACCCAGGGACAGTGGGGACACCCGGGGGACAGTGGAGACACCGAGGGGCAGTGTGTCAGTGGGGACAAGGGGGACACCCGGGGACAGTGGGGACACCCAGGGGACAGTGGGGACAGTGGGGACACTGGGGACGGTGGGGACACCCGGGAGACACCCAGGGAACAGTGGGGACAGCACGTCACCATGGGGACACCGTGGGGACAGCAGGGGACAGCAGGGAATGGCGGAAGGGGATGGTGACAGGGATTTGTGACAGGGGACAGGGACAGGGATTGGTGACGGATTGGTGGCAGGGGACAATGGCAGTGATGGTGACAGGGATGGGGACAGGATGTCCCTGAATGTCCCTGAATGTCCCTGAATGTCCCCGGATGTGCCTGAATGTCCCTGAGTGTCCCCGTGTGTCCCTGAATGTCCCCGGATGTCCCTGAATGTCCCTGAATGTCCCTGGATGTCCCAGAATGTCCCTGAATGTCCCTGGATGTCCTCGGATGTCCCCGGGTGTCCCTGGACATCCCTGAGTGTCCCTGAATGTCCCTGGATGTGCCTGAATGTCCCTGGATGTCCCTGGATGTCCCCGGATGTCCCTGAATGTCCCTGAATGTCCCTGGATGTCCCCGGATGTCCCTGGATGTCCCTGGGCATCCCTGAATGTCCCCGGATGTCCCTGGATGTCCCTGAATGTCCCCGGATGTCCCTGGATGTCCCTGGATGTCCCTGGGCGTCCCTGGATGTCCCTGGATGTCCCTGGATGTCCCTGGATGTCCTTGAATGTCCCCTGGAGGTCCCTGGATGTCCCCAGATGTCCCAAAATGTCCCTGAACGTCCCTGGATGTCCCCGAATGTCCCTGGATGTCCCTGGATGTCCCTGGGTGTCCCTGGATGTCCCTGAGTGTCCCTGGATGTCCCTGAATGTCCCTGGATGTCCCTGGATGTCCCCGGATGTCCCTGGATGTTCCCAGATGTCCCCAAATGTCCCTGAATGTCCCTGGATGTCCCCGAATGTCCCTGGATGTCCCTGGATGTCCCCGGATGTCCCTGAATGTCCCTGAGTGTCCCTGGATGTCCCTGAATGTCCCCGGATGTCCCCGAATGTCCCTGGATGTCCCTGGCCATCCCTGAATGTCCCCGAATGTCCCCAGATGTCCCTGAATGTCCCTGGATGTCCCTGGATGTCCCTGGATGTCCCCAAATGTCCCCAAATGTCCCTGAATGTCCCTGAATGTCCCCAGATGTCCCCATTGACCATTCCTATCACCAGGACGTTGCCACCACGGCCACCCCAAGGTGCCAAAACCTCGGGAATTTTGGGGGAATTCCGGGGAATTTTGGGACCAAAACCTCGGGAATTTTGGGGAATTTTTGGGGAATTCTGGGGAATTTTGGGGAATTTTGGAGAATTTTGGGGAATTTTGGAGAATTTCGGGGAATTTTGGGGAATTCTGGGGAATTTCGGTTAATTTCGGGGAATTTTGGGGAATTTCAGGGAATTTTGGAGAATTTTGGGAATTCTGGGGAATTTTGGGGAATTTTGGGGAATTTCGGGGAATTTTGGGAATTTTGGGGAATTTTGGGGAATTTGGGGAATTTTGGGGAATTCTGGGGAATTTTGGGGAATTCTGGGAACAAGACCTCAGGAATTTTGAGGGATTTTGGGGAATTCTGGGGAATATTGGGAATTTTGGGGAATTTTGGGGAATTTCAGGGAATTTTGGAGAATTTTGGGAATTCTGGGGAATTCTGGGGAATTTTGGAGAATTTTGGGGAATTTTGGGGAATTTTGGGGAATTTTGGGGAATTTCGGTTAATTTTGGGGAATTCCGGGGAATTTCGGGGAATTTTGGGGAAATTTGGTGAATTTCGGGGAATTTTGGGGAATTTCAGGGAATTTTGGGAATCTTGGGAATTTTGGGGAATTTTGGGGAATTTTGGGGAATTTTGGAGAATTTGGGAAATTCTGGGGAATTTTGGGGAATTTTGGAGAATTTTGGGAAATTTTGGGGAATTTCGGTTAATTTCGGGGAATTTTGGTGAATTTCAGGGAATTTCGGGGAATTTTGGGGAATTTTGGAGAATTTCGGGGAATTTTGGGGAATTTTAGGGAATTTCAGGGAATTTTGGGAATTGTGGGGAATTTTGGGAATTCCGGAGCAGCGCTGACCTGCTGGTAGAAGTAGAGCAGCGTGGTCCTGTCCTCCCTGAAGCTCTCCACGAAATCCTCGGGCAGGTAGCGGATCTGCATGGTCGTACGGACACCGAAGGGGACAATGGGGACTAATGGGACCACTCTTGGGGAAATGGGACAATGGGGACAACGGACAATGGGGACAGTGTGGAACAAAGGGGGACAAAGGGGACAATGGGACAAAAAGGGGACATATGGGGACAATGGGGGACAAAGGGGACAAATGGGACATGGGGACAATGGGCGACAAAGAGGACAAAGGGGACAAAGGGGACAATGGGGACAAAGGGGAATGGGGACAATGGGGGACAATGGGGGACAAAAGGGGACCAAGGGGACAATGGGACAAAACTGGGACAGCGGGGACAATGGGGACAAAGAGGAACGAAAGGGGACAACGGGGACAATGGGGACAATCGGGACAATGGGGGCAATGGAGGACAATGGGGACAAGAGGGGACAAATTGGACCAAGAGGACAAAGGGGGACAATGGGGACAATGGGACAATGGGGACAATGGGGAACAAAGGGGACAAAGGGACAATGGGACAATGGGGACAATGGGGACAATGGGGACAGAGAGACAAGGGGACAATCGGGGACAATGGGGACAGAAGGGGGACAGGGGACATGGGGACAATGGGGACAAAAGGGGACAAAGGTGACAATGGGACAAATGGGGGGGGGGGGGACAAGGGGACATGGGGACAAAAGGGGACATGGGGACAATGGGGACAATGGGGGACAAGGGGACAAGGGGGACAAAAGGGGACAAAGGGGACAAAGGGGACAATGGGGGAAAAGGGGACAAAGGGGACAAAGGGGACAATGAAGGACAATGGGGACAATGGGGACAATGCGGGCCAAAGGGGACAAATGGGGAACAATGGGGACAATGGGACAATGGGGCAAAAGGGGACAATGGGGAATGGGGAACAATGGCGGGACAATGGGGGACAAAGGGGGACAAAGGGGAAATGGGGACAAAGGGGACAAAGGGGACAAATTGGAACAAAGAGGACAAAGGCGGACATGGGGACAATGGGGACAAATGGGGACAATGGGGACAAAGGGGACAGAAGGGGACAATGGGACTAATGGGGACAAATGGGGACAATGGGGACAGAGAGGACAAAGGGGACAATGGGGACAATGGGGACAAAGGGGGAAGATGGGGACAATGGGGACACTGGGGAAAAGGGGACAAAAGGTGACAATGGGGACAAAGGGGACAATGGGACAATGGGGAAATGGGGGACAAAAGGGGACAATGGGGGACAAAAGGGGACAACAGAGGGAGCAAAGGGGACAAATGGGGACAAAGGGGACAAAGGGGGACAATGTGGGACAATGGGGACAATGGGGCAAAGGTGGAACAATGGGCAATGGGGGACCATGGGGGACAATGGGGACAATGGGGAACAATGGGGGGACAAAGGGGACAATGGGGACACATGGGGACAATGGGACAAAGGGGACAAATGGGGGACACTAGGGGCCAAAGGGGACAATGAGGCAAGGGGACAAGGGGACATGGGGACAATGGGGACAATGGGGGAAAAGGGGAACAAAGGGGAAATGGGGGACAATGGGGAAAAGGGGCCAATGGGGCACAAAGGGGACATGGGACAATGGGGACCAAAGGGGACAAAGGGGACAATGGGGACAATGGGGACAAAGGGGACAATGGGGACAATGGGGGAAAAAGGGACAATGGGGACAAATGGGGGACAATGGGGACAATGGGGGAATGGGGACAAAGGGGACATAAGGGGGACAAAAGGGACAATGGGGAACAAAGGGGACAAAGGGGAACAAAGGGGACAATGGGGGAACAATGGGGACAATGGGGACAAATGGGACAACGCGGACAATGGGGACAATGGGGGGACAAAGGGGACAATGGGGACAATGGGGGAGCAAAGGGGACAAAGGGGACAAAGGGAACAATGGGGACAAAGGGGGACCATGGGGGACAATGGGGACAATGGGGCAACAAAGGGGACAAGGGGACAAATGGGACAATGGGGACAAAAGGGGACAATGGGGCCCAATGGGGGACCAAAGGGAAATGGGGACACACTGGGGGACAATTTTTGGGGACAATGGGGACAAAGGGGACAAAGGGGGACAAAAAGGGACAATGGGGAAAGGAGGGACAAAGGGACAAGGGGACAATGGGGGGACAATGGGGACAATGGGGACAATGGGACAACGAGGACAATGGGGAAATGGGGGACAAAAGGGGACAACGGGACACAGGGAACATATGGGCAAAAGGGGGACAATGGGGGACAATGGGGGAAAATGGGGAGCGAAGGGACAAAGGCGACAACGGGGAAAATGGGACAAAAGGGGACATGGGGGACACACTGGCGACAATGGGGACAATGGGGGACAAGGGACATGGGAAAGAAGGGGACAACGGGGCACAATGGGGGGGCACGAAGGGGACGCAATGGGGAAAAAGGGGACAATGGGGAACAATGGGGACAATGGGGACAATGGCGGACAATGGGAAACAAGGACAATGGGGAACAATGGTGACAATGGGGACAATGGGGACAATGGGGACAAAGCGAGCACAAAGGGGACAAGGGGACAAAGGGGAACAAAGGGACAATGGGGACAAAGGGGGACAAAAAAGGGCAAAGGGGACAAAGAGGACAAAGAGGACAAGGGGACAATGGGGGGACAATGGGGACAAAGGGGACAATGGGGACAACAGGGGGACAAAAGGGGGACAATGGGGACAATGAGGACAAAGGGGAACAAAGGGGACAAAGAGGACAATGGGGGGAAAAGGGATAATGGGGACCCAAGGGGACAAAGGGCAAAGGGGACAATGGGGACAATGTGGACAATGACCAGGCAAAGGGAAATGGGGACCAAGGGGACAAAGGGGACAAAGGGGACATGGGGACACATGAGGAAAAGGGGACAAAGGGGAACAATGGGGACAAGGGACAAAGGGGACAATGGGGACAAAGGGGGACAAAGGGGGAACAATGGGGGACAAAGGGGGACAATGGGACAATGGGAACCAATGGGGGACAAAGGCGGACAATGGGGACAAAAGCGGGAGCAAAGGGGAACAAAGGGCCAAATGGGGAACATTGGGACAATGGGACAATGGGGGGCAATGGGGACAAAGGGGACAAAGGGGACAAATGGGGACAACTGGGGATCAATGGGGGCAATGGGGACAAAGGGACAATGGGGACAATGGGGACAATGGGCGACAAAGGGGGACACAGAGCAGCAAATGGGGACAAAGGGGAAAAGGGGACAAAGGTGACAATGGGACAATGTGTGTCGCACCTCCACTTGACGCCTCCTAGTGCAGGCGTCGTACTTGTGCTGCACTGGCCCACGGTGAGCCGCGGGTGCAGCCAGTGCGCCTCGTCGACTTGACGTGCTTGAGGCGCAGCCCCGTAGGCACTCGGACAGAACGGCCCGTCCGGCCCGATGGCGGCCGTGAGGCAGGATGGAGGCGATCAGGCCTCCTGGGAATGGGGGGGGATAAAAACAGGGAATTGAGCGAGGGGGATCCCGTGGGATCAACTCAAGGGACAAAAAAACAGGGATTGGGTGAGAGGATCCCATGGGATCAACTGCCTGGGGAGGGGGAAAAACAGGGATTGGGTGAGGGGGATCCTGCTGGGGATCAACTCCAAAGGGGAAAAAATACCCAAAAGGGATCACCTCCTGGGAATGGTGGGGGATAAAAACAGGGATTGGGTGAGGGGGATCCTGTGGGATCAAATTCATGGGGGGCAATAAAAACAGGGATTGGGTGAGGGGGGATCCTTGGGATCATTCCATGGGGGGAAATAAAAAACAGGGATTGGGTGAGGGGGATCCATGGGATCAAACTCAATGGGGGAAAAAAACAGGGGATGCGGGTGAGGGGGATCCTGTGGGATCAACTCCAAAGGGGGAAAAATACCAGGGATTGGGTGAGGGGGATCCTGTGGGATCAACTCCAGAGGGGGGAAAAACCCAGGGATTGGGTGAGGGGAAGAAAACCTCAGGGATCTGGTGAGCGGGGATTCCATGGGATCAGCTCCAGGGGGAAAAACAGGGATGTGGTGAGGGGGGATCCTGTGGGATCAACTCATGGGGACAAAAAACAGGGATTGGGTGAGGGGGATCCTGTGGGATCAACTGCTGGGGAAAAAATGCCAAGGATCTGGTGAGCGGGGATCCTGTGGGATCAACTCCAGAGGGGGAAAAATACCAGGGATCAACTCCTGGGGGAAAACAGGGATTGGGTGAGGGGGGATCCCGTGGGATCAACTCATGGGGAGGGGGAAAAAACAGGGATTGAGTGAGGGGGATCCCGTGGGATCAACTCATGGGGGGAAAAAACAGGGATCGGGTGAGAGGGATCCTGTGGGATCAACTGCTGGGGAGGGGGAAAAAACAGGGATTGGGTGAGGGGAAGAAAACCTCAGGGATCTGGTGAGCGGGGATTCCATGGGATCAACTCCTGGGGGGAAAAAACAGGGATTGGGTGAGGGGGATCCCGTGGGATCAACTCCAGGGGAGAAAAAACAGGGATCAGGTGAGGGGGATCCTGTGGGATCAACTCATGGGGGAAAAACGCCAAGGATCTGGTGAGCAGGGATTCCATGGGATCAACTCCTGGGGGAAAAACCCAGGGATCTGGTGAGGGGGGATCCTGTGGGATCAACCCCTGGGGACAAAAACCAGGGATCGGGTGAGGGGGATCCTGTGGGATCAACTCCAGGGGGAAAAACGGGGATTGGGTGAGGGGGATCCTGTGGGGTCAACTCCAAAGGGGGAAAAATACCAGGGATCAACTCCTGGAGAGGGGGAAAAAAACAGGGATCTGCTGAGGGGGAAAAAAACCTCAGGGATGTGGTGAGCAGGGATTCCATGGGATCAACTCCTGGGGGAAAAACAGGGATGTGGTGAGGGGGGATCCTGTGGGATCAGCTCATGGGGGGGAAAAACAGGGATTGGGTGAGGGGGGGTCCTGTGGGATCAGCTGCTGGGGAGGGGGAAAAACAGGGATTGGGTGAGGGGGATCCCGTGGGATCAACTCATTGGGGGAAAACAGGGATCTGGTGAGCGGGGATCCTGTGGGATCAACTCCAAAGGGGGAAAAACCCAGGGATTGGGTGAGGGGAAGAAAACCTCAGGGATCTGGTGAGCGGGGATTCCATGGGATCAGCTCCTGGGGGGAAAAAACCAGGGATTGGGTGAGGGGGATCCTGTGGGATCAACTCCAAAGGGGGAAAATACCAGGGATCAACTCCTGGAGAAGGGGAAAAAACAGGGATCTGGTGAGGGGGGATCCCGTGGGATCAACTCCAGGGGAAAAACAGGGATTGGGTGAGGGGGATTCTCTGGGATCAACTCATGGGGAAAAAAAACCCCGAAGGATCTGGTGAGCAGGGATTCCATGGGATCAACTCCTGGGGAAAAAAACCCCAAGGATCGGGTGAGGGGGATCCCGTGGGATCAACTCATGGTTTGGGATGGGATCCATGGACCTTCAATCCCACCATCCCCGGCTGCTCCAGCCTTTCCTGGGACGCTCCCAGGGATTCTCTGGGAATCCCAGCCCAGCCAGGAATCCCTTCCCAAGATCCCACCATCCCAAGCTCCCCTTTCCCACTGGAAGCCATTCCCTGGCTCCTGCCCCTCCAGCCCTTGCCCAAATCCCAGCTCTCCTGGAGCCCCTTTGGGATTGGGAAGAAGCTCCAACCAATCCAGACCAGAATTCCCAATCCCAGCCCAAAATTCCCAATCCCATCCCAGAATTACCAAACTTCTACATCCTTGGGTGCTCCTCAACCACATGGTTGGAAGGATCTGGATCCAACCCAAATTTGGCCAATCCCAGCCCTGAATTCCCAACCCCAGCCCCGAATTCCCATTTTACGCCCCGAATTCCCAATTTCTGCCCCAAATTCCCAATTTCAGCCCCAAATTCCCAATCCCAGCCCCGAATTCCCAATTTCTACCCGGAATTCCCAATCTCAGACCCAAATTCCCAATCCCTGCTCTGAATTCCCACTTCCAGCCCCGAATTCAAAATCCCAGCCCCGAAATCTCAATCCCAGCTCTGAATTCCCATTTTATGCCCCGAATTCCCAATTTCTGCCCCGAATTCTGAATCCCAACCCGAAATTCCCAATCTCAGCCCCAAATTCCCAATCCCAGCCTGGAATTTCCAATTTCTTTTCCAAATTCTCAATCCCAACCCTGAATTCCAAATTTCTGCCCCGAATTCCCAATTCCTGCCCCAAATTCCCAATTTCTACCCGGAATTCCCAATTTCTTCTCCAAATTCTCAATCCCAACCCTGAATTCCAAATTTCTTCCCTGAATTCCAAATTTCCACCCTGAATTCCCAATTTCTGCCTGGAATTCCCAATTTCCGCCCTGAATTCCCAATTTCTGCCCAGAATTCCCAATTTCTGCTCCAAATTCTCAATCCCAACCCTGAATTCCCAATTTCTGCCCCGAATTCCAAATTTCCACCCTGAATTCCCAATTTCCACCCTGAATTCCCAATTTCTGCCTGGAATTCCCAATTTCTGCCCAGAATTCCCAATTTCTGCCCCAAATTCCCAATCCCAACCCTGAATTCCAAATTTCTGCCCCGAATTCCCAATTTCGACCCTGAATTCCCAATTTCTGCCTGGAATTCCCAATTCCTGCCCCAAATTCTCAATCCCAACCCTGAATTCCAAATTTCTGCCCCGAATTCCAATTTCTGCCCCAAAATCTCAATTTCTGCCCCAAATTCCCAATTTCTGCCTGGAATTCCAAATTTCCACCCTGAATTCCCAATTTCTGCCCCAAATTCCCAATTTCTGCCTGGAATTTCCAATTTCTTTTCCAAATTCTCAATCCCAACCCTGAATTCCAAATTTCTGCCCCGAATTCCCAATCCCAACCCTGAATTCCCAATTTCTGCCTGGAATTCCCAATTTCTGCCCCAAAATCTCAATTTCTGCCTGGAATTCCCAATTTCCACCCTGAATTCCCAATTTCTGCCCGGAATTCCCCAATTTCTGCCCCGAATTCCCAATTTCCACCCTGAATTCCCAATTTCTGCCTGAATTCCCAATTTCCACCCTGAATTCCCAATTTCTGCCCCAAATTCCCAATTTCCACCCTGAATTCCCAATTTCTGCCTGGAATTCCCAATTTCTGCCCCAAAATCTCAATTTCTGCCTGGAATTCCCAATGTCTGCCTGGAATTCCCAATTTCTGCCCCAAATTCCCAATTTCTGCCCTGAATTCCCAATTTCTGCCCTGAATTCCCAATTTCCACCCAGAATTCCCAATCCCAGCCCCAAATTCCCAAATTCCCGCCCCGAATTCCCGCCCTTTCCCACCTACCCGTATCTCGGTGGCCACGGAGCACTTGACCAGCTTGAAGTTCTTGCCCAGGTTGAAGCTGTTGCTGTAGAAGCAAACCTTGAGGATGCGCGTCTGCTCCTCCTCCTCCTCCTCCTGCTCCCGGTGGTCCCGGGGCTGGTCCCGGGGCTGGTCCCGGTGGTCCCGGGGGTCCCGGGGGTCCCGGGGGTCCCGGTCCGGTGTGTCCATGGCCTCCAGGGTGCCGGGGAGGCTGCGGCAGGAGCTGCTGCGGGGCCGGGCCGGCGGCTCGGGCAGCGCGGACATCCTCAGGAGAGGCGCGGCGGCGGCGCTAGCGGGGGAACATCCCTTCCCTGCGGGAACGGGCGTGCGGGGACGGGGTTGGGATGGTGGGGATGGGGGGAAAAGGGAAAGGGGGGAATGGGGGAAAAAAGGGGGAATGGGGGAAAAGGGGGAATGGGGGGGGGGAAAGGGGAAAAGGGGGAAAAGAGGGAAAAGGGGGGAAAGAGGAAAAAAGGGGGAAATGGGAGGAAAAGGGGGAAAAATGAAATGGGCAGGGGAAAATGGGGAAAAAAGGGGAAAAGGGGAAAAGGGGGAATGGGAAAAGGGGGAATGGGGGGAAAAGGGAAAAAGGAAAAGGGGAAAAAAGGGGAAAAAAGGGGAAAAAGGGAAAGGGGGAAAAGGGGGGAAAGGGAAAGGGGAAAAGGGGGAAAGGGGAAAAGGAAAAGGGAATGGGGGAAAAGGGGGAAAAGGGGGAAGGGGGAAAAGGGGGAAAAAGGGGGAAAAGGGGAAAAGGGGGAAAAAGGGAAATGGGAGGAAAAAGGGAAAAGTGAAATGGGGAGGGCGAAAAAGGGGAAAAAAGGGGCAAAAGGGGGAATGGGGGAAAAGAGGGAAAAGGGGAATGGGGGAATGGGGGAAAGGGGAACAAGGGAAAAAGGGAATGGGGGGGGGGGAATGGGGGGGGAAAAAGGGGGGGGGAAAGGAAAAGGGGAAAGGGGAAAAAGGGGAAAAGGGGGAATGGGGGAAAAGAGGGAAAAGGGGGAAATTGGAAATGGGGAGGGGAAAGAGGGGAAAAAAGGGGAAAAAGGAAAAGGGGAAAAGGGGGAAGGGGAAAAGGGGGAAAAGGGAAATGGGAGGAAAAAGGAGGAAAAGTGAAATGGGGAGGGGAAAAAGGGGAAAAAGGGGAAAAGGGGGAAAAGGGAAAAGGGGAAAAGGGGAAGGGGGAACGGGGGAAAAGAGGGAAAAAAGGGAAAAGGGGAAAAAGGGGGAAAAGGGGAAAAAGGGAAATGGGAGGAAAAAGGGGGAAAAGTGAAATGGGGAGGGGAAAAAGGGGCAAAAGGGGGAATGGGGCAAAAGAGGGAAAAGGGGGAAAAAGTGAAATGGGGAGGGGAAAGAGGGGGAAAAGGAAAAGGGGAAAAGGGGGAAGGGGAAAAGGTGGAAGGGGGAACAGGGGAAGGGGGAACAGGGGAAAAGGAAGAAGAGAAAGGGAAAAGGGGAAAATGGGGCAGGGGAAAAGGGGAAAAGAAAGAAGAGAAAAGGGAAATGGGGAAAAGGGGGAAAAGGGGGGAAAAGGGGGAAAAAAGAAAAAAAGGGGGGAAAGGGGGAAGGGAAAAGGGAAAGGAAAAGGAAGGGAAAAGGGGGAAAGGGAAAGGGGAAGAAGGGAAAGGGGGAAAGGGGAAAGGAAAAGGAAAAAGGGAAAAAGGGGAAAAGGAAGGGGAAAGGGGGAAAGGGGAAAAGGGGAAAAAGAGAAAAAAAGGGGGAAAGGGGGAAAAGGGTGAAAGGGGGAAAGGGGGAAAGTGACAAATGGTGTCCCCACCATGCCCACAGCAATGCCTGTGTCCTTGTCACCTCCAGAGCCACTTCCATGTCCCCAACCCCTCCACATCGACCCCTCTGTGTCCTTGTCACCTCCAGAGTGACATTTCCGTGTCCCCAACACCCCTTTGGGGACACCTCCATATCCTTGTCACCTCCAAACCAACACCCATGTCCTTGTCACCTCCATGGTGACATCTCCATGTCCTTGTCACCCCCAGGAGAACACGTCTGTGTCCCCAGCACGTTCAGAGCAAAGCCTTTGTGTCCCCATCACCTCCATGGCAACATGTCCATGTCCTTGTCACCTCCATGGTGACATCTCCGTGTCCCTGTCACCTCCAGAGCTCTCTCTTTGTCCTTGTCACCTGCACAGAAAAATCTGTGCCCCCAACGTCACCTCCAGAGCGACACCCGTGTCCTTGTCACCTCCAGAACCTCTCTGTCACCTCCAGAGCAACACCTCTGTGTCCTTGTCACCTCCAGAACCCCTTGGTGTCCCCAGCATTTTCAGAGGAACAACTCCATGTCCTCGTCACCTCCAGACCAACATTTGTGTCCTTGTCACCTCCATGGTGACACCTCCGTGTCCCTGTCACCTCCAGAGCCATCTCCATGTCCCCAACACCTCTTTAGGGACACCTCCATATCCTTGCCACCTCCAAGCCAACACCCGTGTCCTTGTCACCTTCACGGTGACATCTCCATGTCCTTGTCACCCCCAGGAGAACACGTCTGTGTCCCCAGCACGTTCAGAGCAAAGCCTTTGTGTCCCTGTCACCTCCATGGCGACATCTCCGTGTCCCTGTCACCTCCAGAGCAACATCTTCATGTTCTTGTCACCTCCAGAGCCATTTCCGTGTCCCCAACACCTCTTTAGGGACACCTCCATATCCTTGTCACCTCCAGACCAACACCCATGTCCTTGTCACCTTCAGAACCTCTCTGTCACCTCCAGAGCAACATCTCGGTGTCCTTGTCACCTCCAGAACCTCTTTGTCACTTCCAAAACAACACCTCCATGTCCTTGTCACCTCCAGAGCGACACCCATGTCCTTGTCACCTCTACAACCTCTCTGTCACCTCCAGAGCAACACCTCTGTGTCCTTGTCACCTCTGAACCAACACCCATGTCCTTGTCACCTCCAGAACCCCTTGGTGTCCCCAGCATTTTCAGAGGAACAACTCCATGTCCCTGTCACCTCCAGTGTCATTGCCACCTCCAGTGTCACCTCCGAGTCCTTGTCACCTCCACAGTGACATCTCCACATCTCTGTCACCTCTACAGCGACATCTCCGTGTCCTTGTCACCTCCACAGTGACACCCCCATGTGTCCTTGTCACCTCCAAACCAATATGTCAATGTCCCTGTCACCTCCAGAGTGACAAATCCCTGTCCCTGTCATGTCCACAGTGACACCTGCATGCCCTTGTTATGTCCAGAGTGACATCTCTGTCTCTGTGTCACCTCCATGGTGACACCTCCACATCCCCGTCACCTCCATGGTGACACCACCATATCCCTGTCACCTCCACGGTGACCTTCATGTCCCTGTCGCCTCCAAAGTGATGACACCTCCCTGTCCCTGTTACCTCCGCATCAACACTTCCATGTCCCTGTCACTTCCACAGTGACATCTCCACATCCTTGTCACCTCCACATCCCTGGTCACCTCCACAGCGACACCTCCATGTCCCTGTCACCTCCAAAGTGACACCTGCATGTCCCTGTCACTTCCAGAGTGACACCTCAATGTCCCTGTCACCTCCACTGTGAAACCCCCACGTGTCCTTGTCACCTCCAAACCAATATGTCCATGTGCTTGTCACCTCCACAGTGACACCTCCATGTTCTTGTCACCTCCACAGTGACATCTCCCTGTCCCTGTCACCTCTACAGCGACATCTCCGTGTCCTTGTCACCTCCATGGTGACACCTCAATGTCCCTGTCACCTCCACAGTGACATCTCCATGTCCCTGTCACCTCCACATCAACACCTCCATGTCCCTGTCACCTTATAGTGACACTTCCATGTCCCTGTCACCTCCACGGTGACACCTCCATGTCTTTTGTCACCACCACAGCAAGGCGTCCATGTCCCTGTCATCTCCATGGTGACACCTCCACGTCCCTGTCACCTCCACAGTGACATCTCCATGTCCCTGTCACCTTATAGTGACACTTCCATGTCCTTGTCACCTCCACAGTGACACCTCCCTGTCCCTGTCACCTCCATGGTGACAGCTCCACATCCTTGTCATCTCCATGGTGACACCTCCCTGTCCCTGTCACCTCCAGAGTGACCCCACCCCCGCCTTGACTCAGACCAATTTTCTCCTTCATTTTTAGAGAGGATTTAAAAAAACCCCAAAAATCCCAAATCTGCTTTAAAATGTCACCGCGACCAGAGGTGACACAGCTCCAACCCTCCCTTCCCAGGAAAAAAACTGGGATCAGGGTCCGGGGTGATCCCAAATTTTAGGATCCCTTTGGATCTCAAATTCTGTGATTCCCAGGGATTTTGGATTTGGGATTTTAAGAGGGGATAAAAAATGCCCAAAATCCCAAATCTGCTTTAAAATGTCACCACAACCAGAGGTGACACAGCTCCAACCCTCCCTTCCCAGAAAAAAAATTGGGATGAGGATCTGGGTTGACCCCAAATTTTGAGATCCAAAGGGATCCCAAATCAGGATAAAAAAAACCAAAATCCCAAATCTACTTAAAAATTTCACCGCAACTAAACGGCTCCAACCCTCCTTTCCCAGAAACAAAACTGGGATGAGGATCTGGGGTGATCCCAAAATTTTGGGATCCAAAGGGGATCCCAAATGTCGCCATTCCCGAGGGTTTTGGGAATGCCGAGGGATTGTCCCGGGTTGGGTTTGGGAGCCTCTGGYATGTGGAATTCCGCGCCCGGKGGAGKCTCTGGAATGTGGAATTCCGCYTCCGGAGGAGTTCGGGTTAATGATTAAACCTCCAGGAAGCGCCGGGAACCGGAGGAGCCGATCTGGGAATTCTCACTGGGATC
>NDFG01000395.1:52925-66215 GCA_002167245.1 Sporophila hypoxantha
AAAAAAAAACCATAGAACCAGCACCAAAACCGGGACCAGAACACAGAACCCAGCCACCAGAACCGGGACCAAACACAGCACCCAGCACCAGAACCGGGGACCCAGAAACACAGAACCCAGCACCAAACCGGACCCGAACATAGAACCCAGCACCAGACCAGGCCCAAAACACAAACCCAGCACCAGAAACCGGGACCGCCGAACACAGGAACCAACACCAGAACCGGACCCCGAACACAGAACCCAGCACCGTGACACTGGAACCAGCACCAGCGACCCATAACCAACAGTGGCACCAGAACCGATGGCACCGGACCCAGGACTGGGACCCTAGAACCGGCACTGAGACCCGGCACTCGGACACGCCAAAAGCAGCACCGCGAACCGGCACTGGACCCGGACCAAGCACCAGCACCGGAAACCGGCACTGGACCCAAAACCAGGCACCTACACCGGAACCGGCAAGCAAGGACCCAAACCCAACAGCGCCACCAGGACCAGCACCAGGACCAGACCAGGACCCAGAACCAGCACTAGGACCTGCGCTTCGACACCCAACAGCAGCACCAGAACCGCAGCGGACCCAGACCAGCACCCAGCGACCGGGACCAGAACTGGACCCAGAACCAGAACCTGGAACCGGGACCAGCAGCGGGGACCCAGAACCCAGCACCTGACGCTGAAACCAGCACAGGACCCAGAAACCCAACAGTTGCACCCAAGAACCTGGGACTGCACCGCGGACCTGACACCGGGACCTGAACCGGCACGGAGCTGGGCACTCGACCACCCAACAGCAGCACCCAGAACCGCACTGGACGCCAGAACCCAACAGCAGCACCGAACTGCAACGGGACCCAGAACCAGCACCTACACGGGACCCAGAACCAGCACCTGACACCAGGAACCCGCAGCAGCCCAGAACCCAACAGCCGGCCACCAGGACCGCACCAGGACCAGGACTGGACCCGGAACCAGCACTGAGACCGCTCTCGGACACCCAACAGCAGCACCAGAACCGGCACTGGACCAGAACCCAGCACCTGACACTGGAACCAGGGACCAGACTGGCGACCCAAACATCTTCCCCTGTATCCCATCTCCTCCAGCTCCCCCTTATCCCATTTTCCCGTGTTCCCACCTCCCTGCATCCACTTTCCTTGTGCTCCCCACCTCCTCTTTCATCCCATTTTCCCTGCATCCATTCTCCTCGCCGATCCCATTTTCCCTGCTTCCCATATTTCCCATCGGTTCCCCTGCACCCCATCTCCTCCAGCTGCCCCACTTTTCCCAGCATCCCATTTCCACTGCACCCCATTTTCGCCTGCAATCCTCCAATCTCCTTCCCGAATCCCATTTTCCCCTGCTTTTCTCTTTCCCCTGCTTCCCCTGTCACCCCTATCCTCCTTCGCGGCTCCCCAACTTTTCCCTGCATCCATTTCCCTCTTTCCCCTTCATTGCCCCTCATCCCTCCAGACCGCTTCCCAGGAATCCGACCTTTTCCCGGGAATCCGACCTTTTCCCAGGAATCCGACCTTTTCCCGGAATCCGGACCTTTTCCCAGGAACTCGACTTTTCCGGGAATCAGCCCCTTCCCATGTATTCCGTACCTTTCCGGAATCCGCCCGCCGGGCGGGAGCGCTGCCCGTGAAATCCCACGCGACCGGAATGACTCAGGATCGGGGAGAAACAGGAAGGAACTTCCGCGTTCCCGACTTCCCGATCAACGCGGCCATCGAAAGGAGAAGCTCTCCAATGTCCTGGAATTCTCGGATGGAAGATTCCAGGAGATCCTCAATCCCAATTTTTTTAAATTTTTGTTTCTTTTTTTTTTTTATTGGCTGTTGAGATCGTGATTTCCCCGATCCAGGAAAACCTCTGAGTTTCACGGCTGTCTGATTCCCAGCCCCGCCACCAATCCAGGAAATTCCAGTGGGCATCCCATGGCATTCCATGATCGTAGGGGGGTTTGCGCCCAATTTAGGAATTTTTCCCCAATTTTCCAAATTATTCCTATCCAATCCCTATCCCAGTGATATTTGGCCATTCCAGCTGCTCCAGCGAGTGATCCCAAGAAAAGAACCTAAAGCATCCCCAGGCTTTGGAAAAAATCCCAAAATCCCGAATTTTTTCCAGCCAGAAAAGAAGGATATTCCCACCTTTCCCGTGCCCGAAAACGATCCCGCGAAATAAACTTTGGAATATAACACAGGCCTGTGCTGACCCGGGAGTGAATTCCCGCGCTCTGGCCGAATTCCCAAATCACTGGATTATCCATTCCCATTATTCCCATCAATTCCCATATTCCCATCATTCCCAGTAGCCCGTCATTCCCACCTTGTCCATCATTCCCAATATTCCCATCATTCCTGTCAATCCATAATTTCCTGTTCCCATCATTCCATGGATCCCATCATTCCCAGGCTATCTATCATTCCCATTTTCCCATTTTCATGCCCAGTTTCAAACCATTCCCATCATTCCCATATTCCCATCATTCCATATTTCCCACCATTCCCAGCATTTCCATCGCTCCCCATGATTCCATCACTCCCATATTCCCACATATCCATATTCCCATGCACTCCATCCATCCCAGGATATTCCTCAATTCCCACAGTTCCTGTCATTCCCACATTCCCATCATTCCCTGGGTTTTCCCACCAGACCCGGGATTTTCCTGTTGGATCCTGGATTTTCCTAGTCTGATCCCAGGGAGTTTTACCTGTTCAGATCTCCGGATTTCACCTTGAAATCCCAGATTCTCCCATCAGATCCTAGGATTTTGTGTCTGATCCAAGGATTTCACCTTGGATCCAGGATTTTCCCATCAGATCCAGTTTTGCCCATTCCAGATCCAGATTTTCCTGTCTGATCCAGGATTTCCCATTAGATCCCAGATTTTCCCATCTGCATCCCAGGCTTCCCTGTCGATCCGGGATTTCCCTGTCAATCCCGGGATTTTCTGTCAATCCCGGATTTTCCTGTCAAGACCCTGGATTTTTCCCATTTCAGTCCCGGGATTTGACGGAGGGAATTTTTGGGCCGCTGTCGGCCCCGCGAGCTTCCTGAGGTTCCCGGGGCTGTCGGGGCCTTCGGCCTCTCCGTGTCTCCCGATTCTGCTGCCGCTTCCTCAACGCGGCCGCGCCGCCTTCCCGCGCTCCCGACCTGCCGGGATCCTTCCCGCTGGTCCTTCTGGATCTCTTCCCTGGATGCCATCCTAGATCCATCCCCGAAACATTCCTGGGTCCTTCCCAGGATCCTTCCTGGGAATCCGACCCCATTCATTCCTGGGATCCATCCTGGGATCCACCCTTATCATTTCTGGGATCTTCCGGGATCCTTCCTTCTGGATCCATCCCCATCTCCTGGGACCTCATGGATTTCTGGGGATCCTTCCCAGGATCCATTCCCTCCTTCCTGGGATCCAGTCCTGCCCTTCCAAGAGATCCATTCCTGTTCTTCCTGGATCCTCCTGGGATTCCTCCCTGCCCTCCCTCAGATCCATTCCCATCCTTCCCAGGATCCATCCCTGCTCTTCCAGGATCCATCCCCCATTCTTTCCTTGGGATCCTTCCCAGGATCCATCCTTGCCCCTTCCCGGATGCCATCAAGTGCAAACGCAGCCCACCCGTGGATTTCCCACGGAACAAACCTCCTTGTATCCCTGTGGAATTTTCCTGCTGTATTATCCCAGTTTTACCCCTTCCTCGGTGGAGGGGAAACCCATGAATCCCACCAGCGAAAATTCCCAAGATTTCCAGCTCCACCACCAGGAAAAAAAAAACCCAAAAAGAATTTCCAACCTGCATTCCCAGGCCCTTGGGAAAGCTCTGGGCCTGGATTTTCTGGGATTGGGATTCGCACCCTGCTCCCGGAATTTCTCACCTCCGCAGATTCCCAATCCTTCCCGAGTCCAGGTCAGACATGTCCCTGGATGTTGCCCTTCCGCTTGGACATTCCCACACCCCCAGGAGCTTCCGACGGATCGGGATCCCCCTCCCAATCCAGAGATCCAAGGGCGGGATCATTCCCCCACAAATCCCAGGGGAATCACGGGAATTCCTGGATCCACCGAAACCCAACGAACCCACTGCATTCCCAATTTCCCACTTCCCTAAAACCGCCGGACCACCTTCGCATTCCAGCCAAACGCCCCCAGGGAATTCCCGATCCCTTTGCTCTCCATATCCCCAAAATTCCCGAAGTTCCCACCATCCCCTCCTCCCTTGCCACCAGGAGCTCATCCCGGTTGCCTGGAATGTTGGGAAGGGGATGAGAGAAGCCCTGTCCCAGCTCCTGCTCCCACTCCCTCGTCTCTTCCCGGTGTTTCCCGAATTTGGGAAACACCTCTCACCTTCCCGCGGGATCCCCGTGTCCCGGTGGCTCCCGGTGGGATCGGATCCCGAATCCCAAATCCCAAATCCCAAATCCCAAATCCCAAATCCCAAATCTTGAATCCCGAATCCCAAATCCCGAATCCAAAATCCTGAATCCCAAATCCCGAATCCTGAATCCTGGCTCTGGGTGGGATTGGATCCCAAATCCCAAATCCCGAATCCCGAATCCTGAATCCCGACTCCAGGTGGGATTGGATCCCTAATACCAAATCCCAAATCTTGGGTCCCAGTGGGAATAGGATCCCGAATCCCGAATCCTAAATCCCAAATCTTGAATCCCGAATCCCGAATCCCGAATCCTGAATCCTGAATCCTGAATCCTGGCTCCCAGTGGGATTGGATCCCAAATCCCAAATCCCAAATCCCAAATCCTGAATCCCGAATCCCAAATCCCGAATCCCAAATCCCGAATCCTGAATCCTGGCTCTGGGTGGGATTGGATCCCGAATCCCGGTGGGATTGGATCCCTAATACCAAATCCCAAATCTTGGGTCCCAGTGGGAATTGGATCCCGAATCCCGAATACCAAATCCCAAATCCCGGTGGGATTGGATCCCAAATCCCAAATCCTGGCTCCCAGTGGGATCAGATCCCGAATCCCGACTCTCGGCTCCCAGTGGGAATCGGATCCCAAATCCCAAATCCCAAATCCCGGCTCCCAGTGGGATTGGATCTTGAATCCTGAATCCCAAATCTCGGCTCCCAGTGGGATTGGATCTTGAATCCTGAATCCCAAATCTCGGCTCCCGGTGGGAATCGTATCTCGAATCCCAAATCCCGAATCCCAAATCCCGAATCCCAGTGGGATTGGATCCCGAATCCCAAATCTCAAATCCTGAATCCCGAATCCCGGTGGGATCGAATCCTGAATCCCGAATCCCAGCTCATGGTGGGATCAGATCCCGAATCCCAAATCCCGAATCCCGAATCCCAGTGGGATCAGATCCCAAATCCCAAATCCCGAATCCCGAATCCTGGCTCCCGGTGGGATCGGATCCCAAATCCCGAATCCCAAATCCCGGTGGGATCGGATCCCGAATCCTGAATCCCGAATCCCGGTGGGAGCGGATCCTGAATCCCAAATCCCAAATCCCAAATCCCAAATCCCGGCTCCCAGTGGGATTGGATCCCAAATCCCAAATCCCGAATCCTGGTGGGATCAGATCTCCCGGGGAAGCGCCACAATCACTTCCAGACGGCGCTTCCCACGAAACCGGGATGGAAAAACCGGGAAAAAGCAGCAAAACTCCGGGATCCCCTCACCTGCACGGCGGCGGAGCTTCGGGATCCCGCCGGGAATTCCGGCCGCGGATTCCCGGGAATCCTTCCCGCTGGGGGATCCCGGGAAAAGCCGGAGCCGCTCCCGGGAAAAGCGCGGAAGGAGCCGGGGCAGGAAGGGCCAAGGAGCGGGAGGCGGTCCCGGGAAACGCCGCCACTCCCCCGGGAAGCGGCGGCGCCGTCCCGGGATCSCCGGGATCGCCGGGATCCAGGGAATTCCGCCCGGAGGACGGTCCCGACCCCGGTCCCACAGAGGGGTTCGAAATTGTGGGAATGCCAGGAGGGAAAACCGGGAAGTTTGGGGGTTGGCTGAGGTCCCGGGATGAGCTGGGAATTCCCGGTGGGAATGGGGAAGTGAAGGTGGGGGGGGGAGGGAGCGCTTCCCGAAATTCCAGGTGGGAATTCCTGTGGAGCTGCAGCCCCGTTCCTGGGCTCAGAGGATCTTTCCCACTCCTGGGATTCCCCGGGATCCTGGGAATTCTGCCCCGAGGATCCTTCACTGAGGAGGAATCCCAATCCCGATCCCGATCCCAATCACAATCTGGATTCTAATCCCGATCCCAATCCCAGAGTGGTTTAGGGAATGCTGGGAATGCCAGGATGAAAAACCGGGAAGGGGAGGGGAGCAATGGGGTGCCCCCGATCCCACAGTTTGGGGATGGATTCGATCCTGGGATGTGCTGGGAATTCCTACTGGGAATGGGGAAGTGAAGGAGGGGGGTGAGCCCTTCCCAAAATTCCAGGTGGGAATTCTGGTGGAGCTGCAGCCCACGATGGTGTCCAAGGACACCCAGCTCATTCCCACTCCCAATCCCAATCCCATTTTTGTTCCCATTCCTCCCATTCCCATTCTCAATCCCAATCCCAATCCCATTCCCATTTCTATTCCCCATCCCACTTCCATTCCCATGCCCCATCCCAATCCCACTCCTGTCCCATTCCCAATCCCATCCCCATCCCCATCCCCATCCCCACTCCCATTCCCATTCCCATTCATCCCATTCCCATTCTCAATCCCAATCCCAATCCCAATCCCAATCCCAATCCCAATCCCATTCCCATTCCCATTCCCAATCCCATTTCCATTCCCATTTTCGTTCCCATTCCCATCCCCATCCCCATTCCCAATCTCATTCCCATTCCCATCTCCAATCCCATTCCCAATCCCAATCCCAATCTCAATCCCACTCCCATCCCCATCCCCATTCCCATCCCCATCCCCTCATCCCCTTCCCCACAGCTCCCGAATTTTCCCCTCTCCCGCCGCTCCCACCTGGCCGCGACCCCCGAAATTCGGGAACGCCCCCCCAGGAACGCGGGGGCTCCCCCACTCCCCAAAACCCCCGGGGAATTCCGTAATCCCCTTCTCTGGAATTCCATAATCCCCTTCTCTGGAATTCCATAATCCCCTTCTCTGGAATTCCACATCCCGGACGATCCACCTTTTTAAATTACCTTTTAAGGACCCCAAATCCTTTTTTTTTTTTTTTTTTTCCAGGATCCCGGGCAGATCCCTGGATTCCCTGGATTCCTTGGATTCCCTGGATTCCCTGGATCCCGAAGATTCCCATCCCCGGCTGTTCCCGAGCTCTCCCACGCACTCGGAGATGCGCAATTCCCGGCTGGAATCCTGGATCCTCAGGGCCGGCCCGGGAATCTCCCCGGATCTCGGACCCCCCAAAAATTCCCTCCAGGAATCTCCCTGGATCTCAGATCCCCCAAAATTTCCCTCCGGGAGTCTCCGCGTGGGAGTCCCGACCGGGAACCATCCCGCTCCTCCTCGTCCTTTTCCCGTCCCATCCCACCTCGAATTCCGGCCGATTTTGGGGGTTGGAAAAACGCTGCCTGCCCCGAATGATTCCCGAATAATTCCCGAATGATTCCCGATGATCCCAAATTCCCGAGGACTCACTCAGGAGGCGGCTGAGCCATCCCATGCTCCCTCTCCCTTCCCCTTTTCCAGAGGCGATCCCGCCGTCGCTCCGGGAACGGTTCCCGGGAAACCGCTGCTCCCTCCCCCTTCGCCTTCCACTTCCCAATTTTCCCTTTTTTCCATTGGCACGGAGAGATGGGAATCAAAAATTAATTTTTTTTTTTTCCTTTTTCCTCTTCCCCAAATCCCGCTAGGGAGCCGACGCTTCTTGGAATTGTGGGCGTCCCGGGAAAATAACAATTGAACAAATAAATATGAATAGAAAGAAATAAAAATAAAATAAGATAAATAAAATAAAATAAAATACAAA
This sequence comes from Sporophila hypoxantha, assembly GCA_002167245.1. NCBI lineage: Eukaryota > Metazoa > Chordata > Aves > Passeriformes > Thraupidae > Sporophila > Sporophila hypoxantha. Next base: position 60,847 of record NDFG01000395.1, read on the forward strand.
TAAAAGTAAAATAAAATAGAAATAAAAATTCAATTACAATCAAATTACACAACTAAAATAAAATACAAATAAAATAACATAAACATAAAATAAAACTAAACTAACAATAACACATAACAACTACAATCGCCTAACAATAACAATACCACAATGCCAATAAACATTCTAACCAAAACTTAATCAATACAACATAAACCAACCCCACACTCCCTAAACCCGCCTACACAATCAAATCATCCACAAACCACCTACCACAATAAAACTAACATAAAATCAAATTAAATTCACAATTAAATTAAAACACTACAAACTACACACGTAAAACTCCAACACAAACTACACAACTAACAATCAAAATAACACACCTCAAAGCCTCTAAAGTAAACAATATCCAAATCTAAACATAATCATAACCACTAACACATAAAATACCAAATACCACAACTAAACACTCAAACCACCTCAACACACCCATCACAACATACAAACCTAAAATAACAATAAAGTACCACAATAACCAATAAAACTACAAAACATAAACACCTAAACACTACAGTAAACCCGCTCCACACACTACCACACTCAATGAACGAACATCCACCAACAATAAAATAAGTTCATTCGCGCTTCATCTCATCTCCATCCTCCATCTCTCCCCTCACACTCACACAATTCTCTCCCTCATCACACCAACCACACGACCAAATGTTCCCGGTAGAAGGGAAAGCAGCTCCCGCGCGATTAGGAGCGGGAGAAGTTGGAGCCGCTTCCCGGGGTTTGGACGGAGCCGTTCCCAGCGCCGGGAATTCCGCGGGCTCCTGCTGCCATCTTCCGGAGCCGCGAAAAATTCCCAACCTTCCCTCGCCCTCAATCCYGCATTCCAAGGAATTCGGGGCTTCCCGGCCCTCCAAACCTCAGTAATTCCAGGATTCGCTTGGATAATTCCGCTTTGGGATGAGTTTTAGGGGGATTTTTTGTCCCGCGAGGAAAATTCTGGAAAAGATCGGGAATGAGGGTGGATGGACGGGGTCGGGGTGTGGGTTCATCCCGGTTTTCCTCATCCTTTGGGATCGGGATTGGGAAAGGGATTGGGGGGTTGGATCAGGCCGAAATTCCCGGATTTTTCCTTTTTTTTCTTTTCCCCATCTCAGGATTCCTGGAGGGAATAATTCGGATCTCTGCATCCCCGGAGCAATCCCGAAAGGAGTCAGGGATATCCCCAAAAAAAATCCGGGATTTTCCCATGAATTATCCCCGTGGAATATTCCTAAACCAGCCCCCACCGGGGGCTGCGAAATTCCCTGGAAAAGGAACATTCCGGGTAGGAAAAAAAAAAAAAAAAAAAAAAAAAAAGCGGGATTTTGGGGAAGAAGAGGTGGAATTTTTGGAATTTTTTTCCCCCAAAATTTTGGGCCCATCCCGGGAATTCCCGGCAGGGCCTCACCCTCCCCTCCCCCTCCGCCCCATCCCATTCCCAACCTCCCTCGGTTTCCATGGAAACCGCGGATCCCAATGCCATGGCAACCCCCCGTGGCAACGGGAGGAGGAGGAGGAGGAGGAGGAAGGAGAGGAGCCGGGAATGCCTCCAGCCTTCATCCCAAATCCCAAATCCCAGCTCTCCTTTCCCTCTGGAAAAGGCTCCAAGGATTCCCTGGATCCTTCCCTGATCCAGCTGCACATTCCCAGCTCTCCCAGCCTGCCATTGGATCCAGCCCCATCCCGACTCCTCCCTGAGAAGGAATTTCAGGATCCAGGGAATTCCCTGGGAATTGGGGACTCCAGGAAGGGTCTCCCTTCCCTTTTCCATCCCCGAATTCCATAAAAATCCCTCGGGATGGATCCTGAGTGTCCTTGATCCTGGAATTTTTTGGATGGCATCCATGGATTTAAAATCCCATCCCATTCCCACCCCGACCCCAGGGTGCTCCAACCTTTCCTTGGACGCTCCCAGGAATTCTCTGGGAATTCCKTCCCAGCCCCTCCCCTCACTCCAGCCCCGGCCCCATCTCTCCCGGATCCCGGCGGGAAGGAGCGGCAGGAGCTCTCCCGGTGCCTTTTTCCCGCTGTTTCCCACGAAAAACGCGCACCCGGAAAATTAGAATAATTCTGGGAGCGTGCGCGGGGGGGGGGGCGCATTGCATGCCTCCCCGCCGTTGCCAAGCAACGCGAGCCGCCACCGCGCAGCCCCAGCCACGCCGGCGATGACCCCGCGCGTTGCCTACGCGCAACGTAAGACGCTCAGGGCGCCGCGCGGGGTGAGCGCGGCGCGTCGGCCGTTGCCGGGGTAACGGGAGCCGCGCATGCGCGGTAACGGCGCGCGCACCTGCGCCCAGGTGTGCCGTGGAGGCGGGGGCGGACGGGGCGGGCCGCGGGCCCCGAACCTGGGGCTCGCTGAGCTGCAGCCCGAGCCGGAACTCGATCCCAAACCCCCATCCCAAGGCGGATCCCGGTCCCGTACCCGATCCGATGCCGGTACCGATCCCGATGCCGGTACCGATGGCGGTACCGATACCGATGCGCCGGTTGCCGATGCCGTTCCCGATGGCCGGCGCCGGTGCCGGTGCCGGTGCGGTGCCGGGCCCGGCGCGGACCTGGAGCGGCAGCAGCCGAATCGCCGCCCCGCCGACCCGCATGCATGTCCGGCGCCGGTGAGGAACGGGTTGGGGGGGATGCCGGGCCCCGTTCCCGGTTTATCCAGAGGAGGAAGTGGTGCTGGGGATCGGCACCCCAAACGGGGGCCGGAGATCGGGAGCCGAGCCCAAAGCCGGGCGTCAGAATCGGAACCGGGCTCGGAACCCGAATGGGGCTGGGGATCCGTCCGCCAAATCCATCCCAGGGGATCCGGAACATTCCCAGGACTCGGGATCCATCCCAAATCCATTCCCAGGCTCAAGGTCCATCCAAACCCAATTCTGGCTCCAGGATCTATCCCAATTCCAATCCCAGAACTCAGGACCATTCCCAAATCCCAGAACATTCCCAAATTGGGGGCTGAGAGGGATCCCTCGATCCCAAACATTCCCAAACAAACATTCCCAAACAATTCCCAAACATTCCCAAAACAAACATTCCCAAACATTCCCAAACAATTCCCAATTTTCATGGATCTCAGAGATCATTCTGGGGAGAAATTCCCGATCCCAGGGGTCACCATTCCCGATCCCAGGGGTCACCATTCCCGATCCAGAATTATAGTGAATTCTATTGTTATGTTGTTATATATACATTTATATTACCTTTAATTAATTGAATTAAATTAATATTTGATATGTAAAATAATAATAATAATAATAATAATTAATAATAATTATTATTATTATTATTATTATTATATTATTATTTTATTATTATTATTATTATTAATATTCCCAACTTTTCCGTGTTTTGGCTCCCAGGGAAGCGCTCGGAGAGAAGGTGGAGCAGGAAGAGGAGGAGGAGGAGCAGGAAGAGAAGACGAAGAGCCTGAAGCTGATCGAGGAGACCGAGAGGGTGAGGAAGGYTTGGGAATTTCCTCTTGGATCCTTTCTTATCCCTGGTTTTCCTCCTTTTTGGGCCAAAAACCAGGAGAGAAACTCCCCAGGACTGGGATTTGGGATCCAGTGGGAATTTCCTCTTGGATCCCTTCTTATTCCTTGTTTTCCTCCTTTTGGGGCCAAAAATCCAGGGAGAGAAACTCCCCAGGACTGGGATTGGGGATCCGATGGGAATTTCCTCTTGGATCCCTCCTTATCCCTGGTTTTCCTCCTTTTGGGGCCAAAAACCAGGAGAGATGAGACGAAAAAATGGGAGAAGAGCACCTTAGGACCGGGATTCGGGATCCGATGGGAATTTCCTCTTGGATCCATCCTTATCCCTTTTGACCCTTGGTGGGACAAAGAATGGGAAGAAAATTCCCCTGGACCAGGATTTGGGATCCAATGGGAATTTCCTCTCGGACCCCTCCTTATTCCATGTTTTCCTTTTTGGTGTCCCCTTGGTGGGACAAAAACCGGGAGAGAAACTCCCAAGGAGTGGGGCTGGGTCTGGATCACCGGGATCCAATGGGAATTTCTTCTTGGATCCCTCCTTGTTCCATTATTTTTTTTCCTTGGTGTCTCCTTGATGGGACAAAAATCCAGGAGAGAAACCCTAGGAGGAGGATTTGGGATCCGGTGGGAATTTCCTCTTGGATCCCTCCTTGTTCCATGTTTTCCTTCTTGGTGTCCCCCTCGATGGGACACAAAAAATGGGAGAAGAGCACCTTACGACCGGGATTTGGGATCTGATGGGAATTTCCTCTTGCATCCCTCCTTGTTCCCTGTTTTCCTTCTTGGCTTCCCCTTGGTGGGACAAAAATCCAGGACAGAAACTCCCCAAGACTGGAATTTGGGATCCAATGGGAATTTCCTCTTGGATCCATCCTTGTTCCATGTTTTCCCTCTTGGTGTCCCCTTGATGGGAAAAAAATCCAGGAGAAAAACTCCCCAGGAGCGGGATTTGGGATTCGATGGGAATTTCCTCTTGGATCCATCCTTGTTCCCTGTTTTCCTCTTTGGTGTCCCCCTCGATGGGACAAAAATTTGGGAGAAATTCCTGGACTGGGATTGGGGCTGGACCCTTGGTGCTGGGAATGGTTGGATCCCGTGGGGTTTTCCAACCTTAAATGGGGATTCTGGGATGGATTGGGATTCTGGGGTGGGATTATGGGATGGGATTATGGGGTGGGATTATGGGGTGGGATTATGGGATGGGATTATGGGGTGGGATTATGGGGTGGGATTCCAGGGCAGGATTTTGGGATGGGATTCTGGAATGGGATTCTGGGGTGGGATTATGGGATGGGATTATGGGATTCCGGGATGGGATGGAATGCCAGGATGGGATTATGGGGTGGGATTCCTGGATGGGATTCCTGGATTGGATTCCGGGATGGGATTATGGGATTCTGGGATGGGATGGGATTTCAGGATGGGATTCTGGGACGGGATTCTGGGATGGGATTTTGGGATGGGATGGGATTATGGGGTGGGATTCCTGGATGGAATTCTGGGATGGGATTATGGGATGGGATTCTGGGATTCTGGGATGGGATTCCAGGATGGGATTCTGGGATAGGATTATGGGATTCTGGGATGGGATTCCAGGATGGGATTATGGGATGGGATTATGGGATTCCAGGAAGGGATTCCGGGATGGGATTCCAGGATGGGATTCTGAGATGAGATGGGATTCAGGCAAGGGATTTAGGGAAAAAAAAAAGGGATTTGGGGATCTTTTTAGGGACTGGGATTTGACCGGGATCCTTGGACTTGGATTCCCACCCGGCCCGCGGACGGGAAGGATCCGGGATTGGTGCATTCCAAGCCCAAATTCCCGGGATGTCCCTTCCC
>NDFG01000395.1:109789-125879 GCA_002167245.1 Sporophila hypoxantha
TCTCCAGTTTTGAATTCCCAGTTGCCAAGGATTTTTCTATCCCAAAGATTTGTTCTCTATTCCCAAGGATTTTCTCTCCATCCCAAGGATTTGTTCCCTATTCTCAAAGATTTGTTCTCCATCCCAAAGATTTGCTCTCCATTCCAAATAGTTTCTCTCCTTCCCAAGGTTTCTTTCTCTATTCCTAAGATTTGTTTTCTATCCCAAATATTTGTTCTCCATCCCAGGAATTTGTTGTCCATTCCAAGAGTTTTCTCCATCCCAAAAATTTGTTCTCCCTGCCAAGAATTTGTTCTCCATCCCAAAGATCAGCTCTTCATCCCAAGGTTTTTTTCTCCATCCCTAAGATTTGTTCCCCATCCCAAGAATTTGTTTCCCGGTTCTGAATTCCCAGTTGCTAAGGATTTGTTCTCCATCCCAAGGATTTCCTCTCCATCCCATGGATTTTGTCTCCATCCCGAAGATTTGTCCACTATTCCCAAGGATTTGTTCTCCTTCCCAAGGTTTTTTTTTATCCATCCCAAAGATTTGTTCTCCATCCCAGGAATTTGTTGTCCATTCCAAGAGTTTCTTCTCCATCCCAAAAATTTGTTCTCTATTCCCAAGGATTTCCTCTCCATCCCAAAGTTTTGTTCTCCATCCCAAGGATTTGTTCTCCACCCCAAGGATTTCTTCTCCATTCCAAGATTTTGTTCTCCATCCCAAGGATTTGCTCTCCATCCCATGGATTTCTTCTCCATCCCAAGGATTCCTTCTCCATCCCAAGCGTTTCCTCTCCATCCCAAGCTTTGGATCTCCATCCCAAAGTTTTTTTTTTTCCATCCCCAGGGACGAAGGACCCCCCAAGGAAATCCAGGACGTCCGGGACAATTCCAAGGACGGGGAATACTGGGAAGCCATGACCCGCATCATTCCCCAGCGGAAACTCAAACTCTGGGACGCGCTCGGCGCCGCGCTCGTGGAATACCAGTGAGTGCCTGCTGGGGCGGGAATGGGACTGGGACAATTCCAGGGATTTTCCACGCAATCCCATGGATTTTCCCGGCGTTCCTTTCCCCAGTAAAGTTCTGAGCAGGAGATCCGAGCTCTTTTCCGAGGCCATGGCCCTGCAGCGGCAGAACTCGGAGCTGGGAATGCTGCTGGAGGAATATTTGGGATCCGCACAAGGCCGCTGATTCCGGGGAATATTCCGGACGCGGATCCCACCGGGATGGAGCAAAACCCGGGAATCGCCGGTGCCGGGTGCGGATTTCCCTGGATCTGAGCCGGGAATTCCTGGGAGGGGTTAATAAATCATTCCAACACTGGATTGTGTGCAGGGAAACAGGAGAGGCATCACGGGTTCCACTGATCAGGGAATTCTTGGATGTGGAAAGTGCCCAACTCCATGGGATTTGGGGCATGGAATTCAGGATGGAAAGCTTCATCCCATCTCATTCCAGCCCCACGTATTCATGATCCAGAGAATTCTTGAATTGTGGGAAGTGGCCCCAAACTCATGGGGTTTTGGGGCATGGACTTCCAGGGATGGAAGCTTCAATCATCTCAATCTTCAAACGCCTGACACCTCTAATGAATCCGGGAATTCTTGGAATTGTAGGAAGTTTCCAACGCTGGGATCTGGAGCAATGGAATTCTCAATTCTGGGATGGAAGCTTAAATCCATTCCATTTCGACCCGAACCTTCCATGATCCAGGGAATATCTTGAATTGTGGGAAGATGCCACAATAACTGTATGGATCTGAGGATGGAATTCCAAATTCAGGATGGAAGCTTAAATCATCTCAATTCCAGCCCTCACTTTTCCGGAGCAGGGAATTCTGGAATTGTGGGAAAGGGCACAAAACCGTGGATCTGAGGCTGGAATTGTCAAATTCTGCGATGGAGCTTCATATCCACATCTCATTCAACTCCAAGAACCTGCCAATATCCAGGTAATTCTGAATTGGTGGGAAGTGCCACAAATCATGGGGTTTGTGGATATGAATTCCATGATGAAGCTTCAATCCCATCTCAATTCCAGCCCCTACGTTTTCCATGATCCAGAGAATTTCTGGAATGTGGGAAGGGCCAAAATGGGATTGAGGCTGAAATTTCCCAATTCCTGGGATGGAAGCTTCAATCCCATTCAATTCCACCACCAGACTTCCATGATCAGGAATTCTTGAATTGTGGGAATGCCAATAACTCATGGGATTTGGGCATTGGGAATTCCAGGATGGAAGCTCCTTAAATCCCATCTCACATTCCAAACCAACTTTTCCACATGTCGCTAGGAATTCTTGGACCATTGTGGGAAGTGCGCACAAACTGGGAATCTGAGACTTGGAATTCAGGATGGAAGTTAAATCCACTATCCTCCCACTTTTCCAGCCAGGACATTCTGAATGTGAGGTGACATTCTGGTGGATTGTGGAGGCATAACCAGGAATCTGAGTAATCCAGTGGGATGGAAGTTTACAATCCCACTCCATTCCCACCCGACACCTCTCCATGATCAGGAGAATTCATGGGAATTGTTGGGAAGTGCCATCAAATTCATGGGATTGAGGCCTGGAAGTTCCAGGAATGGAAGCTTCATCCCATCCCGATTTCCAACGACACCTGTTCAGATCCAGAGAATTCTTGGAATTGTGGGAAGCGCCATACAACTCATGGGTTTGGGGATGGAAATTCTAGGATGGAAGGCTTTCAATCCTTCTCCAATTCCAACGCCACGCTTTCACATGTATGCGAAATTTTTGGAATTGTGGGAAGTGCCACAAACTAGGGATCTTGGTGGGAATTCCGAGATGGAAGCTTCAATCCCATCCAATTCTCAAGCCTGACACGCTTCCCCAAATCAGTGGAATCTGGAATTTGTGGAAGTGCCAAACTCATGGCGATTGGAATGGAATTCTCACCGGGATGGAAGGCTTCAATATCCATCGCCGAATTCCAACGCCCACATTTTCCAGGAGCCAGGGAATTCCTGGAATTGTGGGAAGTTGCCACAAACTTTTGGGTCCGAGGCTGGAATTTGTCAAATTCCGCGTGATGGAAGCTCAAATCCATCCCAATTCCTGACACCACCACCCTGACACTTCCAGATCCAGGGGAATTCCTGTGAATTGTGGGAAAGTGCAACAAAACCGTGGATCTGGGGCCTGGAATTTAATCAAATTCTGGGAATTCCCTGATCCTAGGAGCTTCAACTTTCCTTGGACTTTCTCTCAGGAATTCTCTGGAATTCCAGCCAGCCCCTCCCACCCTTCCAAATTCCCAAAATTATCTGAGCAGCTCCAAAGGATCCCTGGGACACAAGAAATTCATGAATTCTCAAGTTTTGGAATCTAAATTCCTGCCTGGAGAAGGGGTTTCAGCCCTGTTCTGGCGGGATTTCAATCCTCTGGATTTGGGATGGGGGGGGAACACAGATCTCTGGAATTCGCTGATTATTCAGAGGGTTTTTTCCACCCTAAATAAATTCCCCCGAATCCTCTGCTCCCCTCCTTGGCTCTTCCCAAAAATCCACCCAATCCCCTTTCCCTGTCCGAAATTCCAAAAAATTCCAGGCCCGAGATTTTTTTCCAGCAACGTGGATATTTTTTTCCGTCATCCCCCTTTTCCCACAGTCCAGTCTCACATTCCCACATTCCAGCCGGTTTTATCTTTGACCTTGACTCGCGCCCTTTGGGAAAACAACGGCTCCAAAGCGTTGGAAAAAAACATGCTTTTTTTTTTTTTTTCTCCTTTTATCTTTTTTCCTCTTTTTTTTTTTCCCTTTTTTTTTCCTTTTGCCTTTTCATTTTTTCTTTTCTTCTTTTTTCTTTTACTTTCTTTTTCTTTTCTTTATTTTTTCCTTATTTCCTTTTTTCCTTTTTTTCTTTTATTCTTTTTTTCCTTTTTGTTTACTCCTTTTTCTTTTTTTTCCTTTTTTTTTTTTTTTTTCTTTTTTTACTTCGTTTTTTCCTTTCTTTTTTAATTTTTTTCCTCTTTTTTTTCTTCTTTTTTCTTTATTTTTCTTTTTCTTCTTTTTTTTTTTTCCTTTTTTTTCCTTTCTTTTTTTTCCTTTTTTTAACTTCTTCTTCCTTCTTTTTTAAATTTTTCCCTCTTTTTTTTCTCTTTTTTTCATTTTTAATTTTTCATTTTTTTTTCTTCTTTTTTTTCCTTTTTTTCTCTTTTTTTTTTTTTCCCCCTTTGTTTTGTCTTTCTCGGATTAATTTTTAGATTCCTCCCACTTCGCCGCGGTGGGATTTTTTTTAATCTTTTTTTTTGGGTGGAGAGGGGGGATTTTGGGGGGTCACACAGGCGACTCTCCAAAGAAGACGTGAAAAAAAAAGGGAAATTTTGAACGGGTCGGGAAAAACAGGGAAAAGGGGAAAAACGGGGCACCGCCAGGCGTGGCCCAGCGCCTGGAAAATCCCCGAGGTGAAGATTCCTCTCTGGAATTCCTTCCGTGGACAACGGAGAGGAGGGAAAATGGAATTTTGGGATTTTTGGGATCGGGACACACCCGCGGGGGGGGGGTCCGCGGCCGGGAGAGGCGGGCCAGCCCGGGAACCTCCCGGAGCCTCATGCCGAGCCTCCCATCCGCTCCGCCCTCCGGGGTAGCACCGGTAATATCAGGAACACCGGGATGTCGCAGGAAGGCGAGCGGGGCCCCCGCGCCGCCTGCAGAGGAGGGAGGGAGCGCTGCAAACGGCCAGGTCGGTCGCCAGGTGAGAAACCCCCCAGCCAGCCCTCGACACCGCCCCGGTCCGGGAACCCCGGAAAACCGGCACTCGGCACCGGGAAGGGCCGGGAGGTACCGCGATAGCGGCCACGTGGAGCGGGAGCGGGGTGCGCGGGGACGGAGCTGGGACCGGCGGTGGGAACCGGACGGCCGGGGGCTTGAGGACGGTGGAAGCGCCGGGTGAGCCGAGGGTGGGGAACACGGAGGGGTGGGAGCGGACGGACGGTGGAAAGCGAATGGTACGGGACGGCATTAGAACGGGACCGGGGACCAGGATTCGGGTGAACGGGAACGGGACGGTGGGGAAACGGGACCGCGGAGTTGGGGGAGACGGACGGGGTGGGAACCGGGATGTGGGGAGCTGGGACACGAGGGACCGGGACGGACGTTTGGGGACGGCACCGAATGGCCCGGATGGGTGGAAGACGGCGACCGGGGGGTGGAACCGGGACCGGGGGTGGGGAGCGGGATGGGGGAACCGGGCGTGGGGAACCGGCGGACGGGATTGGGGTAGGGCAGGAAGTGATGGAGATGGGGGAACCGGGCGTTCGGGTTTGTGGGAACGGGCCGGGGTTGGGGGACCGGACGCAACTGGTGACGGCCCGAGGTAATGGGGGGACCGGGGGTTGGGGACCGGAACCGAAGCACCGGATTGGGACGGGGCACCGAAATGGCTCCGGGATGGGAGGACAGGGGCTGTTCCCGAGTTTGTGGAAACGGGCAGTATGGGGGACGGGACCTGGGAGCTGCCGGATGGGGGCAAGGGTGACCGGAGTTTGGAGACGGCACGGAGCGCCCGGTTAGTGAGTGGTCCCGGGAAGGGTCGGCCGGAAGCCCGGGGTTTGAGTCTTGGACACCGGGCGTGCCCCGGGCTGTGGGGACACGGTTCCGGTTCGCAGTTGTGGGGACCGGCGTAGTCCCGCGGCCGGGCACCGAGGGAACCCCGGGTGATAGGTCCAAAATCCGGGTTGGATCAGGACGCGGTCAGCTTCGGTCACCGGGGCGGTCCCGGGGGAGAAATGAGGGATCGGGCACGGAGGTGGGACCCGGCGTCCGGCAGACGTGGAGGAGCGCGAACCGCGGCACCGGAGCTGACCGGGAGAGGCGTTCCGGATGGGACCGGCGATAAGCCAGGGATCGTGGGGACCAGAAACCCGGCACCGGCAGCCCCGAGTTTGGAGGACCGAAACGGGATCCTGGGGACCCAGAACCGGCACGGGCTGAGCTCAGAGTTTGGGGGACGCGGGATCTGGGGACCCAGAACCGGGCGACCGCGAGTCACCCCGATTTTGGGGGAGCGGGACGAGGGATCCCGACGGGCACACGGGAGCAGCCCGAGTTTGGGGACGAGGATCTGGGGTCCAGAACCTGGCACCGGAGCTGACTCGACGTTTTGGGGGACCGGAACCGGGATCTGGGGCCCAGAACCGGGCCCGGAGCCATCGATTTGGGACAATAGCCCCGAGTTTGGGGGACAGGGACCAGGGGATCCCGAACCGGACACCGGGCTGCCCGGGGTGTCCGGGGGCGAGGGTCTCGGGTCCAACCGGAGTGGGGGGGGTTCCGCGCCGCTTTTGCGCCGTCACGGTGGCGGAAAACCCCTGGCAGCGCCCCGGCGGCGTTGTCAGGGGGGGAGCGAGCGCGGCTGAGTTACCGGCAGGAAACCGAGCGGTGCATCAGAAAGCGGAGCCGTTTGTCCGGTCGGGGAGTTTGGTGGGGAACAAAAAGAAAAAAAAAAAAAATTAAAAAAAATAAAAAAATAAAAATCTCATTGCTAAAATCCGCAGCATGGAAAACGGAGGCGATCCCTGCTCCAGCACGGCAGCAGCTCGGCGCTGCCAGCGTGCAGCACGCCGCGGCTTGAAGGAGAATTGCTGTGCCCATTCCATCCTCAGCTGAGGCGCGGACGCTGCCGTGCGGCCACAACTTCTGCAAGGGCTGCGTGAGCCGCTCGTGGGAGCACCGGCGCCACGCGTGCCCCTGTGCAAGGAGAGCTCCTCGCTGGAGCAGCTGCGCGTCAATCCACACGCTGAGGAACCTGGGGAGCTGGTGCTCCGGGAGGAAGGGCACGGCCGAGCCGCGGCGGCGCGCTGTGCCCGCGCACCAGCAGGAGCCAAGTTCTTCTGCCTGGAGGACAAGGCTGGGGTGCTTCTCGTGCCAAGAGCTGCCGAGCACCAGGGGCACAAGATGAGGCCGGTGCAGAGGCGGCGGCGGATTTTAGGGTGAGGGGGGAAGGGGGAAGGGGAGGAGGGATGGTGGAGGGATGGGTGGGTGGATGATGGATCACGTGGATGGATGGAGGGATGGAGGGATGGTGTGGAATTCTCATAGATAGAATGGAGAATGGAATTGGGGATGGATCCACGGATGCATGGAGGTGAATCCATGGATTTGGAGATGGATGGATGGATGGATGGATGGATGGATGGATGGATGGATGGATGGATGGATGGGTGGATGGGTGGATGGGTTGGATGGATGATGGGATGGATGGATGGATGGATGGATGATGGATGGATGGATGGATGGATGGATGGATGGATGGATGGATGGATGATGGATGATGGATGGATGGATGGATGGATGATGGATGGATGGAATGGATGGATGATGGCTGGATCATGGATGGATGGACAGATGGATCCATGGGTGGATGTGGGAATGGATAGTGATAGATGAAGGGATGGATCCATTGGATGGAATCATGGATGGATGGAGGGATGGATGTATCCATGGATACATGGATGGTGGGATGGATGTGGATGGATGGATCCATGCATAGATCCATGAAAGGATCTGGGGATGGATCCATGGATGGATGGAGGAGTGGATCCATGGATGGATGGATGGATCCATTGATGGAATCCATGGATGGAGGGATGGATCCATGGATGGATGTGGATGGATGGATCCATGCATAGATCCATGAAAGGATCTGGGGATGGATCCATGGATGGATGGACGGATGGATCCATGGATGAACAGGGATGGATGGAGGGATGGATCCACGGATGGATCCATGGAAGGATGGACGGATGGATCCATGTATGGATCCATGGATAGATGGAGGGAGGGAGTGATGGATCCATGGATAGATGACAAAGAGAGGCGCCCCTAAAACCTGGAGCCGTCCCAGATTTCCCAGGATTTGGGATGAGGCAGCCACGCTTCCCTGCGGGCACGCGGCGGCTGCTGGATGCTCTCCTGCCCTTTAATTATCCGGCYCCATCCCGGATAATCATCCTGCGGGAAAGGGGAGCGGGGTCATTATTCCCGGTCATTCCCTCGATCCCAGCTCGGATCCGGCCACGCTGGTTATTCCAGGCTTTGGGAGCGGGGCTGGGATTTGGGAGTTGCGCAATTCCAGCAGAAAGGAGGGATGTGGCTGCCTGAGGAGGAGGAGGAGGAGGAGGAGGAGGAGGGGATGGGATGCAGCCAGGAGCTGGGAATGCTGCCAGGACACGCTGGAAAACAGCCGGCACCGCCCTGACTCATCCCGCTGGATTTCAAATGTGGCGGGAAAAGCCGGGCTGGTGTTCCTGGGAATGGGAATGGGGAATGGGAACGGGAATGGGGAGTGGGAATGGGAATGGGAGTGGGAATGGGAATGGGATTTGGAATGGGAATGGGAATGGGAATGGGAATGGGAATGGGAGTGGGAGTGGGAATGGGAACGGGAATGGGAACATGAATGGGGAGTGGGAATGGGAATGGGGAATGGGGAGTGGGAATGGGAATGGGAATGGGAATGGGACTGGGACTGGGACTGGGAATGGGAATGGGAATGGGAATGGGAATGGGAATGGGAATGGGAATGGGAATGGGAGTGGGAGTGGGAATGGGAATGGGGAGTGGGAATGGGAGTGGGAATAGGACTGGGAATGGGAATGGGAATGGGAGTGGGAGTGGGAATGGGAATGGGGAGTGGGAATGGGAACAAGAACGGGAATGGGAGTGGGAACGAGAATGGGAGTGGGAGTGGGAATGGAAATGGGAATGGGAATGGGAGTGGGAATGGGAATGGGAGTGGGAATGGGAACAGGAATGGGAACGGGAATGGGAATGGGAATGAAAATGGGACTGGGAATGGGAATGAGAATGGGAACAGGAATGGGAATGGGAATGGGGCTGCCCACAGCACCAGGTTTTTGGGGATGGGATATCCCTAAAAAACAGGGCGAAGATTCCCTAGGGATCAAAGCTCCTCTTCCTCCCGGCAGCCTGAGAGAAAGGGTTGGATGGAGCAAGGATCCAGCTCCGAGGTGTTTGTCCTGGTAAAATCATGGAAAATCCTGGGAATGGGGGAGTGCTGAGGGCGTCTSCTCCCCGCAGGCCAAGCTGGCGAACATGGAGTCATCCCTGCGGGACAAAGCCAAGGATTTCGGGGCTGTGCGGAGATCCTACGAATCCATCTCCCGGCACAACGAGGTGCGTGGGATCGGTCCCAGTCCTGATCCCGATCCCGATCCCAATCCCGATCCCAATCCTGATCCTGATCCTGATCCTGATCCTGATCCTGATCCCGATCCTGATCCTGATCCCAATCCTGCACATTCACTGGGGTGGAGCCCTGATCCTATCTGGGAGAGGGGAGCGGTGGGGATTTGGGAAGTGGGAATGGGAATTTGGGAAGGGCAGCATGATCCCAGGGCATCCCTGAGCGCTGGGAAGGGGAATCCAGGGAATTCAGGTGCTCCAGAGGTGGGATTGATCCCAGTCCCAATCCTGCACATTCACTGGGGTGGAGCCCTGGTCCCATCCTGGGAAAGGAGAGCAGTGGGGATTTGGGAAACAGGGAAGGGATTTTGGGAAGAGCAGTGTGACCCAGGGAATCTCTGAGCTCTGGGAAGGGAGAATCCAGGGAATTTGGGTGCTCCAGAGGTGGGATTGATCCTGATGGGATTGATCCTGATGGGATTGATCCTGATCCTGGTTGGGAATGCAGCTGGAGTGAAGCCCTGATCCCATCCTGGAAAAGGAGAGCGGTGGGGATTTGGGAAGTGGGGATGGGAATTTGGGAAGGGCAGCGTGATCCCAGTGATCCCATTGAATGCCTGAGCTCTGGGAAGGGGAATCCCAAAAATTCAGGTGCTCCAGAGGTGGGAGTGATCCTGATCCCAATCCTGCACATTCACTGGGGTGGAGCCCTGGTCCCATCCTGGAAAGGAGAGCAGTGAGGATTTGGGAAGTGGGGATGGGAATTTGGGAAGAGCAGTGTGATCCCAGGGAATCTCTGAGTTCTGGGAAGGGGAATCCAGGGAATTTGGGTGCTCCAGAGGTGGGATTGATCCTGATCCCAATCCTGCACGTTCAGCTGGGGTGGAGCACTGATCCTATCTGGAAAATGGGAGTGATGGGGATTTAGGAAGCAGGGATGGGAATTTGGGAAGGGCAGCG
The DNA here is from genome assembly GCA_002167245.1 of Sporophila hypoxantha. Classification (NCBI taxonomy): domain Eukaryota; kingdom Metazoa; phylum Chordata; class Aves; order Passeriformes; family Thraupidae; genus Sporophila; species Sporophila hypoxantha. Next base: position 119,902 of record NDFG01000395.1, read on the forward strand.
TGATCCCAGTGATCCCAGGGGATCCCTGAGCTCTGGGAAAGGGGAATCCAGGGAATTTGCGCACTTCCACCGTTCCCACCTGGAGCAAYGTGCCGACCCTCATTCCCAGTTGGAATCGGAGCGGCTGGAGCGCCAGGTGAAGTGGGAATTCGAGAAGCTGCACAAGTTCCTGTGGGACGAGGAGCAGGCGGTGCTGGCGCAGCTGCGGGAGGAGACGGGCCGGAAGCAGGACCTGATCCAGGGCAAGATGGAGCAGCTGGCCGAGGCCAGCCAGGCCCTGCTCAACGAGGCCGCGCGCCTCGAGGCCGACCTCAAGCAGGACGACCTCACCTTCCTGATGGTAATTCCCACATTAAGATGTTTGGACACCATCAAGGAAAGGGGTGGGATTGGGATCAGAGGGATTGGGGATTTTCACATTCCAGGGAAGGGATTGGGATTGGATGCAAGGGATTGGGGCGGGCGCTCCTATGTGCCAGGGAAGGGAATGGCGATTGGGGCTGAGAGGATGGGGGAGGGAAGATGCCGGGGGAATTGAATGTGCCGCAGCGACAGAGTGCGATTGGGGTCACGAGGGATTGGAGAGAGACAGGTATAATGGGAAGGAGATGTGAAGTCTCCATTGGGCGCCAGAAAAATGGTGGGTGGAGAGGTGTCATCGTGAGGAAATATAAATTGGAATGTGGAATGGGAATTTTCATCGCTAGATGGTGGATGGGTCTGAAAGATGGAAATGGTGGAATTGGGGCATTCATGAGAGAGAGAAGAGTGGTGGGGTCTGGAAAAATGGGAAATGTGGAATTTGGATTCTTCCCTAAAAATGGTGGTTTGGGTGGGGTTTGGAAAAAAATTGGGAAATGTGTGTGGTTAGGGGGTCTGGGAATGGGGAAGTGAAGGGAGGGGGCTTGTTTCGCAAAAACGGGAAATTGGGAATGTGGGTTTGTCAGGGACTAAATCCATGGACAGGGAATTGGGTGTTAGGGATGGATCCATGAATCTCATGGATTGGAATGGATGGATCATGGATGGTGGTGGGATTGATTGGATGATGGATGGATGGATGGATGTGATGGATGGATGCGAATGGATGGTATTGTTGAGGATCATGGATTAGGGATGGATGGATGAATGGATGGATGGATGGGATGGATTGAATGGATTGGATGGATGGATGGATGGATTGATGGATGTGATTGTATGGATCCATAGATGGAGGGATGGTATTGGATGGGTGGAAGACCCATGGTTGGAGGGGACAGATGGAAGGATTCCATGGTATGGATAGAGTTGGATTGTGATCTGTGGATGGGAGGGATTTGGATGGATGCATTGAAAAGGTTCCATGGATTTCCATGGGATGGGATGGTACAAATTAATTCTATTGGAATGGAGGGATGGATCATGAAGAGGGAACGAGATGGACGGATCAATGGAAGGATCTATGAATGGAATATGGAGGGAGGGTCCATGGATGAATCCTTGGAAAGATCCTGGATGGTATGCGAGGGTGATGGATCCATGGAACGCATTCCCTTGGATGGAAGGGACGATTGATCAGATCCAATGGATAAGGATCCATTGACTGGGGTGATGTGATGGAGGAGTGAGGATGGAATATAAGGATGGGATGGAGGGGTGGAATCTTGTGATGGAGGGGCAATGGATGAATCCATTGGAAGGATCCATGGTCGAGATGGGATGGGATGGGATCCATGGATTGAATCTCATGTGAAAGGATCCATGGATGGATGGAGGGAAGGGATCCATGGATATCATTGGACGGATCCATGGAGGGATAAAAGAAGGTGGATCATGGATGAATCTATGAAGGATCCATGGAGGATGGAGGAGGATCCATGGAGAAACCCATGGAAAGGATCCATGTAAGGTGATGGAAGGATCCATGTCGGAGATTGGTGATCCAGGAGGGTCCACGGATGGGCACACCAGACGGATCCTCTATCCGGAGCCTCGAAACTTTCCCGTAAAACATTTCCCCTTCCGCCTTCAGTCCGCCTTCACGGCCTGGACAGCCAACTCGGCCGCGGGCCTGGCTCTCCGTCTCCGAGGACCCTCTCCAGCGTCTCCAATCTGCAGCTAACACAAGGCTCCGTGGGGGAAAAGAAAAAAAAAAAAAAAAAAAAACCCGGAGCGCTTCAACCTCCGCCCCTGCATCCTGGGCTCACCGGCTTTCCGAAGGCTTCCACACCTGGGAGGTGGGACCTGGGCGGGCTGACCAATCGCTGGAGGGTGGGGCGTCTCTCCGGCCCACAAAGGTTCGCCACTCGTGGAGTTGCCCCCAAGAACTCCCGCTCACGGCTTCTGTACATTCTACCACCTCCAGGGCAAGGACAGGTGCCGGGCGTCCAACGCCGTGCGCTCGCAGAACGGCCGCGGCAACATCCGGCGGGTACCGGGTGGAGCTGGACTGCACCGAGGGCGAGCTGTCCTTCTACGACGCCGACCTCCAGAGCCACATCTACAAACGCTTACCACGAGAAGTTCGGCGGCGCCGTCTCCCCTATTTGTAAACGTGCAACACCGCAGGGCGACGCCAACACCAAGAACGCTCGGGATCTGCCCGCTCCGGTCCGCGTCTTGAAGGATTGTCCGGGCAACCCTAAGATGTCTCGCCTTGCCCCTTGGTTGGGCGTTCTCGGGTGCTTTTCCAGGAAAAACAAACAAAAAAAAAGGAAAATGAAGCAGGGGATAAAACTGATATTTGTTTGTGATGTTTCAGGTTTTTATCATCTAATAAATAATTAATAAACATTAGAAAATATTATTCATATATGCTCCCCTGTGTGGGTTCCTGTGCCCAATCAAACTTTTCCTGTCCGCTCTCTGGTCCATGGATCCAAGCTGGGAAATGCTTTTGGGATGGGGTGGGGGGGGGGAAGGGAATTTCCTTGACAAATCACAGGAATTAAAAGGATTTAGGGGCTTTCCTGCAGTTTTCAGGGATTCAGGAATCCTGCTGTGAATCCGCTTGTCCCGGCTCTTTGGAGATGGGAAAAATCCCTGGGAGTTGACACATGGAAAACCATCAGTGGGAGCATCTCAGGGAGTTCCCCACTCCTCCACCCTTGTTTCCCACAGCTGTTTATCCTCTGAGGGCCTTTTCCCGGAATTCTCGCAGGCTCTGGGAATCCTGGTGAAAATGCGATCTTGGTGTTGGGAAAAGGAGGAAGTTTGGAGTTTTATACCGCGGAGTTAAATCCCGCCCAAAGGTTTTCGCCAAATCCAGGTGAGTCCCTTGGGATTTCAGGTGATTCCACGGGGGAAGGGAAGGGGTCTGGGTGGCCCTTCCGCGACCTTTTTCCTGTTTTTTTTTCCTGCCTGGATTCCGATGGGAGCAGGTGGTTCCATGGTTTCCGCCACATCAATTGCTCGGAGCTCTCGGGAACAAGAGAGGGAGGAAGGGAAAACAAAAAGGGAGAGGGCTGGAGCTTGGGGGCGACCCGCGGGGATCCTCCCGCGGCGTATCCCTGGATTACGGCAAAAGCGGGGAAAAAAGGGATTGCAGACATCCCAATGCCCTGCAATCCCATCTCCATCCATTCCTCCATCCCATCCTATCCGATTCCATATCCCATCCTCAATCCCATTACCCATCCCATCCCAGTCTCAGTCCAATCCAGCTCATCCCAACCCCAATCCCATCCACCACAATCCTGCATGGCCAACCCAATCCAAATCCAAATCAATCCCATCCGCAATCTCAATCCTGCTCATTCCAATCCCAATCCAACCCCAACCATTGCCCACCCACAATCCTGCATTCCCACCCGAAACCCAATCCTGCTCCACCCCACACCAATGCCCAACCCCATCCCATCCTACCCAATCCTTCATTTCCCGTCTCATGCGCCATCCCCATCCCTTTCTCCCGCATCCCATCCCATCCATCCCATGCCATCCCATCCCACTTCCCATCCCAATCCCTATCACCAATAGCCAATCCTGTCCGCAGTCCCAATCCTATCCCAATCCAACCCACCCACAATCCTGCATTCTGATGCCCAATCCACCCCATCCCATTCCTGTTCCCAATGCTCATCCCAACACCAATCCCAACCCCACCCCAATTCCCCAATCACCAATCCCAATCCAGCTCTAATCCCAACCTCCAGTCACATCCCACCCCAATCCTGCATTTCAACCGATCCTGCTGCCATCCCATCTCCTCCGCTTTCCGTCCGCTTGTCCATCCCTATTCCTCCCAATCTCCATCCACCATCTCAATCCCAATCCTGCAATCCATCCCATTCCCTCTCCATCCCTAATCCCAATTCCAATCCAATGCGCCAATCTCCACCCAATCCCATCCCATCCCATCCCATCCCATCACCCATCCCAATCCCATTCCTCTTGTTCCATCCTATCCCAATCCCAATCCCAAATCCAATCCACAATCCATTACCACCCATTACCCCACTATCCCATTCCCCATTATCCCATTATCCCATCCTCTGCGCCCAATCGCCGATCCCACTTCCCCAATCCATATCCGACATTTCCATCACACCCCCAAAATTCTGTTAATTCCCCAGAATTCTGAAACATCCGCAACCCCATATTTTGGCACATTTGGGATGCGTTCGGAACATGTGAGGCCTGGATTTTTCCCTTTTTTTTTCTGGGAATTTTTGGAGATAAATGTGGGGGAAGCACTGGAGGGGTCGAGGGGATTCCTCTGCAACCTTTTGTCATCCTAAAACCTGGGATTGGAATCTCCTGGAATTCCAACGGGCTGAGAAAATGCAGATTCTTGTTTGGAAAGGTCTGCACCTGATTTTTTAATTTTAAATTTTAATTTTTACTTTTATTTTTTATTTTTATTTTTATTTTATTTTTATTTTTATTTTTATTTTTATTTTTATTTTTATTTTTATTTTTTATTTTTATTTTTATTTTTATTTTATTTTTATTTTTATTTTTATTTTTTAAATTTTTTTAAAATTTGTTTTTTTTAAATTTGTTTCATTTTTTAGGTCTTTATTTTGGTTCTAGGTTTTAATTTCTATTTTTTTTAAAAAATTTCTTAGTGGTTGTTTTAAAAAATTAATTAATTTTTTCTTCTATAGGCATTTATTTCAAACTGTAATTTTAATTTAATAATTTTAATTTTTTTAAATTTATTTTATTTTAAATTTATTTAATTTATAATTTTAAAATCATTCATAATTTCCTTAAAATAATACAATTAATTTTTATTTTATGGAATATTATTTTCAGTTTTAATTTTTAACCCGTGTCTTTTTTCATTTTTTATTTTTTTTTTTAGACTTCCTCTTTTTAGCTTGTGTTATTTTTATTTTAGTTATTTCGTGCAACTCCTCTTGTTCCATTACACGTTCATTATTCTTTTTAGTTTGCCTTAAATTTAAATAATATTTAATTATAATTTTTGTTAAACTAAATATCTATCTTTGTCCCTTTTACTCATTTTTTTTTACATAATATTTGGATTTAATGTATCTATGAATATTTTATATCTATTCAATCATAAATATTTATTTATTATATTTTCAAATTTCTTTTTGACTTTATTTTTGTATTTTTGGGGGGTTTTGGGGGGTGTTGTATTAATTTTATATGTTTTATACAACAATTGTTTAAGGGGTTTATGCTTATATTATTCATAATCATTCACATATTTTTCAAATTTATTTTTATATTTATTCTGGATTTATTTTTAATTTATTCACTATTTATTTTCCTGATTTTATTTTTAATATTAATTCGCATACTTTTCTTTTTGCATTTATTTAAATTTTATATTTTTGGACATCTATTTAAAAATGAATTTCACACATTTAGATTCACGAGTTAATTTTTATTCATGATCCCCGGGACGTTTTCTCACATTTCCCATCCATTCTCCCCACTCATTTTATCCAATTTGCAAAACGAACAAAATCCCGTCCACTTTTTTTCTTTTTCCCATTTTTCCCCCAGCAGAACAATTCCCACGC
>NDFG01000395.1:137508-152029 GCA_002167245.1 Sporophila hypoxantha
TGATGGATGTGATTGTATGGATCCATAGATGGAGGGATGGTATTGGATGGGTGGAAGACCCATGGTTGGAGGGGACAGATGGAAGGATTCCATGGTATGGATAGAGTTGGATTGTGATCTGTGGATGGGAGGGATTTGGATGGATGCATTGAAAAGGTTCCATGGATTTCCATGGGATGGGATGGTACAAATTAATTCTATTGGAATGGAGGGATGGATCATGAAGAGGGAACGAGATGGACGGATCAATGGAAGGATCTATGAATGGAATATGGAGGGAGGGTCCATGGATGAATCCTTGGAAAGATCCTGGATGGTATGCGAGGGTGATGGATCCATGGAACGCATTCCCTTGGATGGAAGGGACGATTGATCAGATCCAATGGATAAGGATCCATTGACTGGGGTGATGTGATGGAGGAGTGAGGATGGAATATAAGGATGGGATGGAGGGGTGGAATCTTGTGATGGAGGGGCAATGGATGAATCCATTGGAAGGATCCATGGTCGAGATGGGATGGGATGGGATCCATGGATTGAATCTCATGTGAAAGGATCCATGGATGGATGGAGGGAAGGGATCCATGGATATCATTGGACGGATCCATGGAGGGATAAAAGAAGGTGGATCATGGATGAATCTATGAAGGATCCATGGAGGATGGAGGAGGATCCATGGAGAAACCCATGGAAAGGATCCATGTAAGGTGATGGAAGGATCCATGTCGGAGATTGGTGATCCAGGAGGGTCCACGGATGGGCACACCAGACGGATCCTCTATCCGGAGCCTCGAAACTTTCCCGTAAAACATTTCCCCTTCCGCCTTCAGTCCGCCTTCACGGCCTGGACAGCCAACTCGGCCGCGGGCCTGGCTCTCCGTCTCCGAGGACCCTCTCCAGCGTCTCCAATCTGCAGCTAACACAAGGCTCCGTGGGGGAAAAGAAAAAAAAAAAAAAAAAAAAACCCGGAGCGCTTCAACCTCCGCCCCTGCATCCTGGGCTCACCGGCTTTCCGAAGGCTTCCACACCTGGGAGGTGGGACCTGGGCGGGCTGACCAATCGCTGGAGGGTGGGGCGTCTCTCCGGCCCACAAAGGTTCGCCACTCGTGGAGTTGCCCCCAAGAACTCCCGCTCACGGCTTCTGTACATTCTACCACCTCCAGGGCAAGGACAGGTGCCGGGCGTCCAACGCCGTGCGCTCGCAGAACGGCCGCGGCAACATCCGGCGGGTACCGGGTGGAGCTGGACTGCACCGAGGGCGAGCTGTCCTTCTACGACGCCGACCTCCAGAGCCACATCTACAAACGCTTACCACGAGAAGTTCGGCGGCGCCGTCTCCCCTATTTGTAAACGTGCAACACCGCAGGGCGACGCCAACACCAAGAATCGCTGGGATCTGCCCGCTCCGGTCCCGCGTCTTGAAGGAGTCCGAACCTAAATGTCTCGCCTTGCCCCTGTTGGGGTTCTCGTGCTTTTCCAGGAAAAACAAACAAAAAAAAAGGAAAATAAGCAGGGATAAAACTGATATTTGTTTGTGATGTTTCAGGTTTTTATCATTAATAAATATTAATAAACATTAGAAAATATTATATCAATCATCTCCCCTGTGTGGTTCTGTGCCCAAATTCCCAAATTTTCCTGCCCTCTCTGTCCATGGATCCAAGCTGGGAAATGCTTTTGGGATGGTGGGAAGGGATTTCCTTGACAAATAAGGAATTAAAGGATTTAGGGGCTTTTTCCGCAGTTTTCAGGGATTCAGGAATCCCTGCTGTGATCCTTTCCCGGCTCTTTGGAATGGGAAAATCCCGGGATTGACACATGGAAAACCATCAGTGGGAGCATCTCAGGGAGTATCCCCACTCCTCCACCCTTTTCCCACAGCTTTTATCCTCTGAGGGCCTTTTCCCGGAATTCCCAGCTCTGGGAATCCGGTGAAAATCATCATTGGTGTTGGGAAAAGGAGGAAGTTTGGAGTTTTATACCCGGAGTTAAATCCCGCCCAAAGGGTTTTTTCCCAAATCCAGGTGAGTCCTTGGGATTTCAGGTGATTCCAGGGGGAAGGGAAGGGGTCTGGGTGGCCCTTCCGCGACCTTTTCCTGTTTTTTTTTCCTGCCTGGATTCCGACATGGGAGCGGTGGTTTTCCATGGTTTCCGCATCATTGTCGGAGCTCCTCGGGAACAAGAGAGGGAGGAGGGAAAACAAAAAGGGAGAGGGCTGGAGCTGGGGGCGACCCGCGGGGATCCTCCCGCTGGTCGTATCCCTGGATTACGGCAAAAGCGGGAAAAAAGGGATTTGCAGACATCCCAATGCCCTGCATCATCCCATCTCCATCCATCTCCATCCCATCCCAATCCTATCCATCTCCATATCCCATCCTCAATCCCATTAACCCATCCCATCCCAGTCCTCAGGTCCCAATCCAGCTCATCCCAACCCCAATCCCATCCCACCACAATCCTTGCATGGCCATTACCCAATCCCAAATCCAAACAATCCCATCCCAATCTCAATCCTGCTCCATTCCAATCCCAATCCAACCCCAACCATTGCCCACCCACAATCCTGCATTCCCACCCGAAACCCAATCCTGCTCCAATCCCCACATCCAATCCCAACCCCATCCCATCCTACCCAATCCTTTCATTCCCGTCTCATCCATCCCCATCCCTTTCTCCCGCATCCCATCCCATCCATCCCATGCCATCCCATCCCACTTCCCATCCCAATCCCTATCCCAATGCCAATCCTGTCCCAGTCCCAATCCTATCCAATCCAACCCACCCACAATCCTGCATTCTGATCCCAATCCCACCCCATCCCATTCCTGTTCCCAATCCTGCTCCATCCCAACACCCAATCCCAACCCCAATCCCCCAATTCCCCCAAATCCCAACCAATCCCAATCCCAATCCACATTGTTCCCAATCTCCATCCAACCTCCCAACCCCAATCCAGATCTATCCCAATCACTCCACCCCAATCCTGCATTTCAATCCGATTCCTGCTCCATCCCATCTCCTCCCTTTTCCTCCCTTGTCCATCCCTATCTCCATCCCATCTCCATCCCATCCCATCTCAAATCCCAATCCTGCAATCCCAATCCCATTCCCTCTCCATCCCTAATCCCAATTCCAATCCAATCCCAATCCCACCCATCCCATCCCATCCCATCCCATCCCATCCCATCCAATCCCATCCTCGCATCCTATCCATCCCAATCCAATCCAATCCCATCATTACCCCATTACTTCTTCCCCATTATCCCTCCCATCCTCTGCCCCATCCCGATCCCACTTCCCCAATCCATATCCGACATTTCCATCACACCCCCAAAATCTGTTAATTCCCCAGAATTCTGAAACATCCCAACCCCAATTTTGGCACATTTGGGATGCGTTCGGGAATGTGAGGCCTGGATTTTTCCCTTTCTTTTTTCTGGGAATTTTGAGGATAAATGTGGGGGAACACTGGAGGGGTCGAGGGGTTCCTCTGCACCTTTTCATCCAAAACCTGGGATGGAAATTCCTGGAATTCCACCTGAGAAAATGCAGATCTTGTTTGGAAAGGCTCACTGATTTTTTAAATTTTAATTTTAATTTTTATTTTATTTTTTATTTTTATTTTTATTTTATTTTTATTTTTATTTTTATTTTTATTTTTATTTTATTTTTATTTTTTATTTTTATTTTTATTTTTATTTTTTATTTTTATTTTTATTTTTATTTTTTAATTTGTTTTTATTTGTTTCATTTTAGGTCTTTATTTTGGTTTAGGTTTTAATTTCTATTTTTTTAAAATTTCTTAGTGGTTGTTTTAAAAAATTAATTAATTTTTTCTTCTATAGGCATTTATTTCAACTGTAATTTTAATTTATAATTTTAATTATTTTTAATTTATTTTATTTTAAATTTATTTAATTTATCATTTAAAATCATTATATTTCCTTAAAATAATAAATTAATTTTTATTTTATGGAATATTATTTTCAGTTTTATTTTTAACGTGTCTTTTTTCATTTTTTATTTTTGTTTTTTAGAACTTCCTCTTTTTAGCTTTTATTTTTATTTTAGTTATTTCGTATTTTTTCCATTACCTTCATTATTCTTTTTATGTTTCCTTAAATTTAAAAATATTAATTAAATTTGTTTTAATAAATATCTATTTTTCTCTCTTTTATATTTTTTTTACATAATATTTGCGATTTAATTATAGAATTATTTTATATCTATTCAATCATCAAATATTATTTAATTTTTCAATTTCTTTTTGACTTTATTTTGTATTTTTGGGGGGTTGTGTTTATTATTTTAATATGTTTTATACACATTTTTAAGGGTTTATGTTATATTATTCATAATCATTCACTATTTTTCAAATTTATTTATATTTATTCTGGATTTATTTTAATTTATTCACTATTTATTTTCTGCATTTATTTTTAATTTAATCCATATTTTTTTTGCATTTATTTAAAATTTTATATTTTGGCATCTATTTAAAAATGAATTTCACACATTTAATTCGACATTATATTTTTATTATGTCCCCGACGTTTTCTCACATTTCCCATCCTTCTCCACTATTTTATCCAATTTCAACAACAAAATCCCGTCACTTTTTTTCCCATTTTTCCCACAATTCCCACGCCGGCTCCAAGGATTCCCTGGATCCTCCCCTGATCCAGCTGCACATTCCCAGCTCTCCCAGCCTGGCGTTGGATCCAGCCCCATCCCAATTCCTCCTTGAGAAGGAATTTCGGAATCCAGGAGCTTCACTGGGAATTGGGGACTCCAGGAAGGGTCTCCCTTCCCTTTTCCATCCCCCAATTCCATAAAAATGCCTCGGGATGGATTCTGAGTGTCCTTGATCCCAGAATCCCGGAATGGATTGGGATGGGATCCATGGAGCTTCAATCCCATCCCAGGGACACTTCCCACCATCCCAGGGTGATCCAAGCCCCATCCAGACTTTCCTTGGACATTTCCAGGGATCCAGGGATTGTGTGGGAATTCCAGCCCTGAAAAAGCCACTCCTGAAATGGGCGACATGGAGCCACCTCCAGATGTGACCCTCCCAGAGCCATTCCCAGTTCCAAGATTTGATCCCAAAATCCATCCCGGAAAAAGCCACTCCTGAAATCAGGGAACCACCTCCAGGTGTGACCCTCCCAGTGCTCCCAGAGCCATTCCCAGCTCCAGGATTTGATCCCAAAATCCATCCCTGAAAAAGCCACTCCTGAAATCAGGGACACGGAGCCACCTCCAGGTGTGACCCTCCCAGTGCTCCCAGCATCATTCCCGGTTCCAGGATTGGATCCCAAAATCCATCCCGAAAAAGCCACTCCTGAAATCAGGGAGACATCCCCAGGTGTGACCCTCCCAGAGCCATTCCCAGCTCCAGGATTTGATCCCAAAATCCATCCTAAAAAAGCCACTCCTGAAATTGGGGACATGTGACCTTCCCAGTGTTCCCAGTGTCATTCCCAGCTCCAGGAATTGATCCCAAAATCCAGCCCTAAAAAATCCACTCCTGAAATCAGGGAGCCACCTCCAGGTGTGACCATCCCAGTGCTCCCAGTGTCATTCCCAGCTCCAGGATCTGATCCATGGCCACCAAGGCCACCAAGGCCCNTCCCAGTGCTCCCAGTGTCATTCCCAGCTCCAGGATCTGATCCATGGCCACCAAGGCCACCAAGGCCCCGGGCTGGTGCCCGGAGCTGGGATCCCGGGAAGGGCCTGGATCCCGGGAATCTCAAAGGAGCCGCCGGTGCCAGGCACGGCCGGGCCGTCCCCGGAGCCACTCAAGGGCTCTTTGTCCCCAGCTTGGCCGCTGGGATTTGACCCTTTCCCGGCCTTTTGTCCCTCTGGAATGTCCTCCAGCCCAATTCCCACGGGAATCCCAAATCCCGCCCYCTTGGAACCTGGCGGGGAAAGGATCGGAAATTCGGGAATTTCAGCAGGATGTCCCTGCCACGGAATCGTTGGATCYTGGAACGGTGTGGGTGGGAATGGTCCTTAAATCCCACCCCAAGGACGCCTTCCCCTATCCCAGATTTCTCCAATCCCCACCCAACCTCTGGAATTGAACATTCCAGAGCCGGAATACCCCAATTCACCCCCAGAATTCCAACGGGGCCATCCCGTCCTTCCCAACATCCTGTCCCCCCAAACCCACCCTAAATCCCTTTTTCCAGAGCGATCCACATCCCCAAAAAATCCAGAACCTAAAAATACCGGGATGATTCCCAGAGGTGCCCAAAATGTGACAGGCGGGAAATAGGCCGGGATCAGGTGGATTTGGAGAAGGAGAGATGGAATAACCAATTCACCCCAAAATTCCAACGGGGCCATCCCGTCCTTCCCGATATCCTGCCCCCCCAAAATCTACCCTAAATCTCTTTTCCAGAGTGATCCACATCCCCAAAATGGAGAAATCCAGATCCTAAAAATAGCAGGATAATTCCCAGAGGTGCCCAAAACGTGACTGGTGGGAAATAGGCCGGGATGAGGTGGATTTGGGGAAGAAGAGCCAGAATAACCAATTCACCCCCAAAATTCCAACYGGGCCATCCCTTCCTTCCCGATATCCTGTCCCCCCAAAATCCACCCTAAATCCCTTTTTCCAGAGCGATCCACGTCCCCAAAATGGAGAAATCCAGATCCTAAAAATACCAGGATGATTCCCAGAGGTGCCAGTGGGGAATTGGCTGGGATGAGGTGGATTTGGAGAAGGAGAGCCGAAATAACCAATTCACCCAAAAAATTCCAACAGGGCCATCCCGTCCTTCCCAATATCCTGTCCTCCCAAACCCACCCTAAATCCCTTTTCCAGAGCAATCCACGTCCCCAAAAAATCCAGAACCTAAAAATACCGGGATGATTCCCAGAGGTGCCCAAAGCCCAAAATAGGCCGGGATGAGGCAGATTTGAGGAAGGAGAGCCGGAATTTGGCATTCCAGAGGTGCCCTCGTTCCACACGGGATTCCCTGGAGATGCCACTGGCCCCAAAATAATTTTGGGATCTGGGGCTGGGCCTGTCCGTGTTCCCGTGGCCTGGATTTGGGKCGGAGGAGGACGAGTCCCGGCGGGAATTTGGGGCTGGGAATGATGGGACYGGGTGGGATTGGGACTGGGACATGTCCCGGGGACGGGAGGGTGGAGGGGACACCCCATTGTCCCCAAATCTTGGCAATGTCACCCCATTATCGCAGAGATGTCACCTCATTGTCCCTCAGGATGGAGGGGACACCCCATTGTCCCCAAATCTTGCAGAGGTCACCCCATTATCCCTCAGGATAGACAAGACACGCCATTGTCCCCAGATTTCAGAGATGTCACCCCACTGTCCCCCTCATATCGATGTCACCTCATTGTCCCCCCCATATCGATGTCACCTCATTGTCCCCCATATCGATGTCACCTGACTGTCCCCCTATATCAATGTCACCCCATTGTCTCCCAGGATGGAGGGGACACCCCATTGTCCCCCACATATCGATGTCACCCCATTGTCCCCCCCTATATTGATGTCACACCATTGTCCCCCCCATATCGATGTCACCCCATTGTCCCCCCATATCGGTGTCACCCCATTGTCCCCCCCATGATCGATGTCACCCCACTGTCCCATATCGATGTCACCCCATTGTCCCCCCCACCGCTGAAATGTCACCCCATTGTCCCCCCATATCGATGTCACCCCATTGTCTCCCAGGATGGAGGGGACACCCCATTGTCCCCCCATATCGATGTCACCCATTGTTCCCCCCCATTACGATGTCACCCCATTGTCTCCCACCCCTGGAATGTCACCTTCATTGTCCACCCCATATAAACGTCACCCATTCTCCCCCCAATATCAATGTCACATCATTTCCCCCCGTATCGATGTCCCCATTGTCCCCCCCATTATCGGTGTCACCCCATTGTCCGCCCCAACTATCGATGTCACCCCACTGTCCCCCCACCTGTACAGTCACCGTCACTGCCCCCCAAATTCGGGGGACACCCCAATGTCCCCGCGATGTGACAAGAAAGCACCGGGGACACCTCGCCCCCCTTGCGACGCCCCGAACCCCTCCGTGTCCCTTTGTCACTTTGTCCCCCCCATCTCCGCCCTGCTCCGCAGCCCTCCTTCCAATCCAACCCCCAAAATCCCCATTTTTCACCCCAAAACCCTCCTTTTTTTTTTTTTTAATCCCTTAATTTTTCCACCCATCCCTTTTTTTCCCCGTTTTTCTCCCTTTTCCCTGCTCCAACCCCAAAATAGCTGCGGGCTGTGACGTCACCGGGCGGGGCCCTCATTCGCACGGGGCTCTCGACCAATCAGAGGGCCGGGCGGTGATGTCATGGGGGGGCGCTGGGGACCCCCCGCCCGGGATGTTCCAAAGCCGCGTTAAAGGAGCCGGGAGAGCGCCAGGAGCAGCGCGACCACCGCCGAGGGGTGAGTCCGGCAGCCCCCGATGGAATTTTGGGGAATTTCTGGGGAATTTTGGCCGGTTCCGTTCACGCCAGGAGGGTTTGGATGGATTTGGGGGTGCAGGGGGGGTTTATGTATGGCAGATTTTGGGGGGGGCGTAAAGGATGTGGGGAAAGGAGCAGCGCGACCACCGCAGTGGGGTGAGTCCGGCAGCCCCCGCTGGAATTTTTTGGGAATTTTTGGGGAATTTTGGCCGGTTCCGTTCACGCCAGGAGGGTTTGCATGGATTTGGGGGTGCAGGGGGGGTTAAAGTATAGCAGATTTTGGGGGGGCGTAAAGGATGTGGGGAGAGGAGCAGCGCGACCACCGCCGAGGGGTGAGTCCGGCAGCCCCCGATGGAATTTTGGGGAATTTTTTGGGAATTTTTTGGGAATTTTAGCCTGTTCCGTTCAGGGCAGAAGGGTTTGGATGGATTTGGGGGTGCAGGGGGGTTAAAATACGGCAAATTGGCAAATTTGGGGGGGGCGTAAAAGATGTGGGGAGAGGAGCAGCGCGACCACCGCCGTGGGGTGAGTCCGGCAGCCCCCGCTGGAATTTTTGGGAATTTTTTGGGAATTTTTGGGGAATTTTAGCCGGTTCCGTTCAGGGCAGAAGGGTTTGGATGGATTTGGGGGTGCAGGGGGGGTTAAAATACGGCAAATTGGCAAATTTTGGGGGGGCGTAAAGGATGTGGGGAGAGGAGCAGCGCGACCACCGCCGTGGGGTGAGTCCGGCAGCCCCCGCTGGAATTTTTTGGGAATTTTTTGAGAATTTTTGGGGGCATTTTTTAGCATTTTTTTGAGTATTTTTGAGGCATTTTGGGGGATTATTTTGTGAATTTTTGGGGGAATTTTTCGGGCATTTTTTGTGTATTTTTGGGGGCATTTTTTGGGATTATTTTGTGAATTTCTTGGGGACCCCCATTCCAGCATCCCTGGGGGAGCAGTGCCTCCCTAAAATCCCGGGATTTTGCCCCCCCAGTATCCTCGGGGGACCAAAACCCCCCAAAATCCTGGGATTCTGCACTCTCAAAATCCTCGGGGAACCAAAAACCCCCCAAAATCCCGGGATTCTGCACCCCCCACCATATTCAGGAGACCAAAACCCCCCAGAATCCCGGGATTTTGCCCCCCCAGCATCCCTGGGGGACCCGAACCCCCCGAAATCCCGGGATTCTGCACCCTCAAAATCCTCGGGGAACCAAAAACCCCCCAAAATCCCGGGATTCCCCCCCCCCCATCATATTTGGGGGACAAAAAACCCCAAAATCCTGGGATTCTGCACCCCCAAAATCCTCAGGGGACCGGAATCCTCTGAAATCTTGGGAATTCTGCACCCTCAAAATTCTCGGGGAAAACCAAAAACCCCCCAAAATCCTGGAATTCTGCACCCCCAGCACCCTCGGAATCCCGAATTCCCGGGGCGGACCCCGCTCCCTCCGCGTTCCTGGGACCCCCACCCTGCCCCAAATTTTTTGGGAGCCCCTCACCCTGTTATCCTGGGAGGATCCTTTTCAGCATTCCCGGGATTTTGGACCCCGCACCCCGAGCCCCTGGGGACCCCTCGGGGGCTGCGCCGGCCCCACCCAGGGCCCCCCCAAAATGTGGAATTCCTGCCGGTGGAATTTTTATCCAGGGAAATGGAAAATGTGGAAGCAGCCGCTGGAATTTTTATTCCAGGGAAATGGAAAAAGGGACGGGGGAGGAGGGAAAAGGAGCTGCCATCCCATTTTTCCCCACTCTGGAGCTTCCCAATTTTCCAGACAGGGAATGGAGACCCCCCCCACACAAATCCCTTCCCACTCCTCCATCCATGGCTGGATGCTTTTTCCAGGGAAAAAGATGGGAGGGTCCTTCCCTTGGAATTCAGGGTGGGAAAAGGGAAAAGGCAGCGCTGCGGAGGGTGGATCCCGCGGGATCCCTCGCCCTGCCACGTGCGGCTGGCTGGGAATGGGATCGCCCGGTTTGGGAATGAGGTCACCTGGCTGGGAATGGGATCATCGTGTGGCTGGGAATGAGATTGTGTGGCCAGGAATGGGATTGTGTGGCTGGGAATGGGATGGTGTGGTTTGGAATGGGATCACGTGGTTGGGAATGGGATCATCGTGTGGCTGGGAATGGGATTGTGTGGCCAGGAATGGGATTGTGTAGCCAGGAAGAGGATGGTGTGGTTTGGAATGGGATTGTGTGGTTGGGAATGGGATCGTGTGGCTGGGAATGGGATTGTGTGGCTGGGAATGGGATGGTGTGGTTGGGAATGGGATTTGTGGCTGGGAATGGGATTTTGTGGCTGGGAATGGGATTGTGTGGCTGGGAATGAGATGGTGTGGTTTGGAATGGGATCACGTGGTTGGGAATGCAATGGCGTAGTTGGGAATGGGATTGTGTGGTTGGGATGGGATTGTGTGGCTGAGAATGGGATCGCCCAGTTTGGGAATGAGATCACCTGGTTGGGAATGGGATTTTGTGGCTGGGAATGAGATTTTTGTGGCCAGGAATGGGATTGTGTAGCCAGGAACAGGATGGTGTAGTTTGGAATGGGATTGTGTGGCTGGGAATGGGATTTTGTGGCCAGGAATGGGATTGTGTGGTTGGGAATGGGATGGTGTGGCTGGGAATGGGATCACGTGGTTGGGAATGGGATTTTGTGGTTGGGAACGGGATCACGTGGTTGGGAATGGGATTGTGTGGCCAGGAATAGCATGGTGTGGTTTTGAATGGGACAGCATGATTGGGAATGGGATTGTGTGGTTGGGAATGGGATTGTGTGGTTGGGAATGGGATCACATGGTTGGGAATGGGATCACATGGTTGGGAATGGGATTTTGTGGCTGGGAATGGGATTGAGTGATCAGGAATGGGATTGTGTGGCTGGGAATGGGATCACGTGGTTGGTGAAGGGTTTGCCTGTCTGGGAATGGGACAGCATGGTTGGGAATGGGATTTTGTGGCTGGGAATGAGACTGTGTGTCCAGGAATGGGATTGTGCAGCCAGGAATAGGATGGTGTGGTTGGGAATAGGATGGCATGGTTGGGAATGGGATGGTGTGGTCAGGAATGGCATGGCCTGGTTGGGAATGGGATTGTGTGGCTGGGAATGGGATCGTGTGGCCAGGAATAGGATGGCGTGGTCTGGAATGGGATCCTGTGCTTGGGAATGGGATCACTTGTTTGGGAATGGGTTTGCCTGTCTGGGAATGGGACTGCATGGTTGGGAATGGGATTGTGTGGCTGGGAATGGGATCGTGTGGCCAGGAATGGGATTGTGCATCCAGGAATAGGATGGCGTGGTTTGGAATGGGATGGCCTGGTTGGGAATGGGATGGTGTGGTCAGGAATGGGATGGCCTGGTTGGGAATGGGATCATGTGGTCGGGAATGGGATCGAGTGGTCAGGAACGGGATTTTGTGGCTGGGAAATGGGATTTTGTGGCTGGGGATGGGATGGCATGGTTGGGAATGGGATTGCCTGTCTGGGAATGGGATTGTGCAGCCAGGAATAGGATGGTATGGTCGGGAATGGAATTGCCCGGTCAGGAATGGGATGGCATGGCTGGGCATGGGATCGAGTGGTCAGGAATGGGATCACCTAGTTGGGAATGGGATTGTGTGGTCAGGAATGGGATTGTGCAGCCAGGAATAGATGGCGTGTCAGGAATAGGATTGCCTGTCAGCGCCGGGAATGGCAACAAAATTTGGTTTTTTTCAGGATTGGGATTGACTGTCTGGGAATAGGGATCATACTGGCTGGAGGGATTGAGTGTCCGAGGAATGGGATTCGAGTGTCCAGGATAGGAAGTGTGGTTGGGAATGGGATCACACATTCAATGAATGGGAATTGCCCGTCCAGGACTGGATACACATCCAGGATGGATGCCTGGCCAGGAACTGGGATCACCTATCCCCACTGGGATTTTGGGGCGTACAGCCGCAGATCCCTACCACACGCCGCTCCCACTGGGAACGGGGCAGGGAAGGAATTCTTCCTCCAAACCCCTTGGAAAAACCGGTCCTCCATCCAGGCAGGAACGGGGCTGGGCCCTCCCCTCCCCTCCAGCCCGTACATAAGGGATGGATCCCGTTTCCCACCCGTATCCGGCCCTGGTGGGCGATCCCCACGTTCCATCCCGTGGGAAACGCCACGTGAGGGCTGGGGAAGCGGGCGCGGAATGCGGCGATCCAGGGAAAAAGATGGATTGGGGTGGGAATGCCGGAGCCGGAATGGCTTCCAGCTGGGTTATCCGTGGATAACCAAGAAATCAGGAATTCATCGAAGCATCACTCGACCCCACCATCCATGCTGTAAAAGTGGCATTGCCAGCCGGATATTCCAGATTTTTCTCCCTGTCCCATCCCCATCAGAGCCCCCTGGAAGCTGTGGGCCCGGGTTTATTTTGGGATTCCCAGCAGGATTTGGGGATGAGGGCTGGGGATTTTTTGGTGATGGGTGGGGCGTGGAGCAGCCCTGGAATGCTTCGTTCCTCGGGAGCTGCAAGGGTTTGAGGATCCCTGTTTCTTTTGCAATGAGAGATTGCGGGATCAAAACCCGGGGCTAACCAAATCCCACCTCGTTTCCTTGCTTTGGGGAGGGCGTTTCACATTTCCCCACCACAAACCCGGAATGGGGAACGCCAGATTATCCCGGTTTTCAACCATTCCATTCCATTCCAAGCCCTGGGGGTGGGTGGGAGGGTTCCTGGACTCCCGGGAATGATCCCAGGGGGATGCAGGAAAGAGGATCCTGAGCATCGGATGGGTGGCAGCGAGACTGGGAAATGTCGGGACAAGAGAGGGTGGAAATGGAGGGGGAATTTGGGGAGGGTCGGCGCATTCAGGGTTGTTCCAGGATGTGTCCCAGGTTGTGGTCCGTGTGTGCTCCACACGTGTCCTGACACCTAGGGCCTGGAAAATGTGGAGCTGGGAAGGGCGGAGTGTGCCAGGAAAATGTTCCACGGGATTTGTTCCGCCATGGCGGTGTGTGCCATCCCATCCCGTCACTCCAGTGTGTTCTGTGTTCGTCCCATTATCCGTCCATCCACATCTATCCTGAATCAATCCCATTCCATCCATTTTCCCACCCATCCCATCCAGTCCATCCCAAATCATCCCATTCCAATCCATGCCGCATTATCACCATTCCATCCCATCCCAAATCAGATCTGAATCATCCCATTCATCCATTTCTCCCATACCATCATCCCGTCATCCCATCACTTCTAGATGGTGCACTGTCCCATTATCCTTCCCAATCCATCCCGTCCATCCCAAATCATCAATCTCATCCCATCCCATCGCCATCTATCCCATTCCATCCCATTCCAGTCATCCCATCCCATCCCATCATACCATTTCATCCTATCCCAATATCAATCCACCCCATATCCCCAGTGCATTCCCATTCCATTATCCATCCATTATCTCCGATCCCAATCATCCGCATCCCAAAATTCATCCATCCATTATCCATCCCAATCCATCATCCCATCCCATCCCATTATCCCCATCCCATGCCTCATGCCAAAATCCCACCCATTATCCATGTTGCATTTCCATGCCCGTTATCCATCCCCATCACCATGGGTGCCTCCATCCCATTATCCATCCCGTTACCACCACCACCATTATGCCATCCCATCCCGTTTATCCTTTCATCCATCCTGTTATCCTAATACCATTATCACATTATCCATCCCAGTCCAATCATCCATCCCAAATCAATCCCATCCAAATTCAATGCCATCCTCGCTATCCCATCCAAATAATCCCATCCCACTAATCCCATCCCACCTCATCCCATTATCTCATCCAGTATCCAGTTGCACTTCGATCCCAAATCATCTCATCCCGCCCATTAACATGAGTGCATTCCATCCACTTAATCCCATACCGCTAATTCCATCCATCAAATCATTCCATCTTGCTCCCATCCCAATTATCCGATCATTCCACGTGTGTTTTCCATCCCATCAATCATCCTGTTATCCATCCCATCCCACCCATTAATCCCATCCCTCCATCCCACCATCCCCATTCCCAGGATCCCAGCACTGACCGATCACATTCCT